>JAAGWQ010000143.1:0-359967 GCA_013396295.1 Fusarium heterosporum | reverse complement strand
TTTGTATGCGGTTGGCGTGTAGGGGCAGCCGCTCCCCTTTTGTATGCGGTTGGCGTGTGAGGGCAGCCGCTCCCCCTTTGTATGCGGTTGGTGTGCAGGGGGCAGCCGCTCCCCTTTTGTATGCGGTTGGCGTGTAGGGGCAGCCGCTCCCCCTTTGTTAAGTTGTTAATAGAGGAGCAGCCACCCTTTGTATGCGGTTGGCGCTCAGAGGAATGGCTGCCTCTTGGTTTTGGTTGGCGTGTGAGGGCAGCCGCTCCCCTTTTGTATGCGGTTGGCGTGTGGGGTGTAGGGGCAGCCGCTCCCTTTTATTGTGATGGTCGCACATCAGATTTAGCATGTCTTGTGCAAGGCTGGGGCTGTTGGCGATATAGGAGCAGCCAAGCACCATCACGCTTCTGTGACTTTGACAGTGCAGGAGCAGTTACTCGCTCGTCACAAGACGAGAGTCCCTGCCTCTATAGACATTATGTTGACACTATCCAGAGATTAGCCGTGCCGTGTTTGAATGGGCATAAGAAGGAGGAAGCTCACAGGACAAAGAAGCCGCTCTTTGGTCGACCAGAAGGTGTCATGTACGCTAGAAGCATTGAAAAGAGCATCGTTATGTCTTGAGAACGCTGCATTCTTGTGTGAAAAGAAGGTCACTGGTAAACATGCCTGCCCTTATGTCAAGGTCAGGCGTTGGTGTTGTTGATATCGACAAAGACTCCGTACAGTAACTGCATTTGCGTTAGTTTGTTGTCAGCGTTAGAAAGCGAAACGCAAAACCGGCCGGAAATACCTTGGGGGGAATGGAAATGACGCAAAGTAGAAATCAAGACAGCAGCAGCTTGAAGGAGCTGTCACACAAGATGCATAGCCCGCGAAAGGTTGTGCGCCGAAATGAATGGGAGAAATGTGTGATGATGGTGGAGTTGGGATGAAGCAGGATCAGGATAGGACAAGGAGGTGGGGCGCTTGCTACCTGATATAACAGTGTCGGTAATGGTGAGGCGGCAGGACCACCCACCTCCATTGCGCTGATACGTGTGGTTTGGGTATGAGGGAAGGAGCAAACGGATGTCACAGTACCCATGGATAAGTGGAAACCGTCCACCAGTACATGAAGAACAGAAAGATTGAGAAACTTTTTGTTATGCCTAAATTTATCTAAATTGCTAAAAGTTTTAGCAAATTTTAGTCGAGTTACCTGGATGAATTTATAAAGACTTGGTAATAAGCAGAATTTGGGACCGTATATACCTATATCGCATGCGTTTCAAATCGTGCCTCGATATCTTCAGTCTCGCATGAAACTGCTCAAGAATTAGACAATAGGTGGGGGAAACAAGCGTTTCGACTCGTTTGTGAGAAACTATTCCTCACGCTGAGATATTGAGATAGAAGTTTGAACCTGCCCGGCCTGTTGAAGCCCTTGGGCTGCAATAGAGCATATAACCACTATTCTGGCAAGGAATATTGTGCCAAGCGAGAAGCGCGAGCCAGATCACTTGCTCACACGATTGAAGCTTACCAAGACTTACCGTATAATCTCTTTGATATCTCGAAATCTCGATATACACGCACGTGCCCTGAGACATGTCGATCAGTATATAGTAGTCGAGTGGGAATGTCCTTCTTCGGGGTAATTCGAAGATAATGTGAGTATGTAATGACTGAAGTACAGTTTGTTGCTCAAAGATAATACCGGATTTGTCACGTTGAATGGTATGACTGTTAATAAGTTTGGTTGACCTCTCAATGGCAGTTGTCATAGTGGTTTAGGTGAGGATTGTCAACACACGGATTTTAAGCCATCATAGACCACAATCGAGGAATAAAGGCTAGTGGCACACACTCTGAAATTTGAGTGAATAATCAACAGCAAGAAGTAGGAGCCAGAAGTTGCGGTATGCCATAAACAGCAGCCATGCGAATCTTTTTTGATGCAACAATTAGACTCTGCGACGTATAAATAATGGTGGGCGTCGAATGCCCTTGCAACCATATTGCAAACATGTATTAGTACACCCTCGGCAGGGCTAAAGATAGCCGCTAACGTTTATATATCACGAAGAAACAAACCGCCCCATCAGCCGAGACTATATGCGTGGCTAAGGATAGAGAAATGGCCGCCAAAGGGCTAGCTGGAATAGAAGCCCACAGTGATGGTTCTGAGACAGCTTTGAGTACTCTATATCTCAGTTCGTTTTATGTGTACCTATAAGCTGTTTGTGAAAACCCCCCAACACTCTTAACATCAACATCGACTGCAGACATTCCTACTGACATGGATTCCATAGCTCGTCTTACTCTTCTTTCGCTCCCGACTCGACTCTCCTTTACTCAAAGGCCGCAGCTGCAGGAGCTCCTCTCCCCAGAGGACCTGGTGGTGGTGATGATGCTTTTGGCACTTCTCGCGACCGTGCTGTTGGCCACTATATGGTAGAAGGTGACTCAGAAGATAACGAGCAAGCATTGCCAATCGCTGTCCAGTATTCCTACCGTCAGTGCATTAACCGTCTCCTGGACTTTAGTCTCCCCCTCAAATGCCAGTCTGGGCGGGGCCAGGCTTGCACCCGCTTTACGAAAGTCAAGAGCAAGTGTACTTAGTTGGATGACCTGTTCCACCAGCCCGGGTCTGTGCCGTCACTTTCGCGACATCAAGCAGGCCACCCAAGGGTACATGTACGTGGTCATTGAGTAATGGGCCTTTAAGCGCCATAAAAACAGTATTGTTTCATAGGTTCATTCAGCGTGTAAGTGGAATAGAGAAATAGGCGCTCGGACGAATGTAATTAGGCCAAGCCAAGGTTGATGGAAGGTTACCGCGCGCGTGAAACTTGGAGATAGGATCACCTTGCAGGGGGCCCTGACCAGACTTATACTTGGCGCTTAAATTGCCACTTCGCTTAAGATATATGATGGGATCGATTTTCTTGTAAATTTCACCCCGTAATGATCTAAGTTTATGTAAATTTACATTTAATTTAGCCAATTTTTGTTTAAGTCTTATTAACTCATCATAATGTTCTCTCAACCAAACTGTCGTCGCGACTTTCACATTGGCATAATCTGTGCCCTTCCCTTCGAGTACAATGCCATGAGCCGTGTCGTTGATGAATTCTGGGATGGAGCTCAAGCCGGCAAAGTAGGCCGAGACCCAAATACTTATTCATTCGGACGTATTGGAGATTGGAACGTCGTTTTTGTTCACCTTTCATCAACGGGAAAAGTAAGCGCGGCGATCGCCGCCGCTAATCTTCGCATGAGTTTTTCTAACCTCGAACTTGTCTTATTGATTGGGGTATGTGGAGGAGTTCCAACGACACCGTCGGGCGAAGAAATCTCCCTCGGCGATGTTGTGATAAGCAGTTCTATTGTTCAGCACGACATCGGCGGGCCATTTTCGGATGGCTTCGTAGATCGTCATAACTTTCTTGATCGTGTTGGAAAGCCGTCCAAGAATATTCTTAACTTTGTAACTTTACTTGGGACAGATAGAGGACGAGAAATGCTTGAAGACAGGGCAGCTGTTCATTTAGCAGGACTCCAGTCTCATACTCGAACGGCGGGACGGGAGCAACTTGGCCAACAACCCCCCCAGGACAATAACAGTTTGGACGATACCAGCAGATTGAGAGCCCACTCGCCACTCGTTTTTGTTGGGTGCATTGGTTCGGGAGAGAATAAGATGTCGGCGGAACAACGTGATGGACTTGCAAAAGCCTACGGCATCATCGCGTTTGAGAGAGAGGCTGCTGGCGCCTGGGATGAGGTTCCCTGCATCATTGTCAAAGGCGTCTGCGACTATGCTGATGGCCTTCAAAATGCAGAGTGGCAAGCAACTGCGGCGACAACGGCTGCAGCTTTCTCAAAAGCGCTCATCCAGCGATACCCTAGGACAGACAGGATTGATACGGACGACCAGCTCTTTGTAGGAGGACGAATTCTCCATGACGATGCGAGAGGTGTCGCCGTCACTAGATGAGCAGTCTAGATGGCCGAAGAACTAACTACAATCTGGTTGGGAAGGAGTAAGCAGAGTCACCAAGAGTTGGGCGAGAGCAGGATAAATGTAAAATATTTTAAAGTTTAGTTACCCGCTGGATCGAGCCAGCGGGTAGATAGCCGATCTCCACGTTTCAGCCCCACTTTTCCATTTCAATTAAGCATCCTGCTTTCGCTGGTTCTCAATCTCAATACCAGTGGCATGACTCTCCTCAGCATAGCGTTGCTTCTCATTGCGAGCCTCTCCAATTTCCTCTGCGTTCTTGTTACCGTGAAGACCGATCTTGTACCATGGAAGCTCGAAAAGATCGTCCATGCTCTCAAGGCTCTGACCACTCGTCTCGGGCACGAAAAACAGAACCCAAAGACCACCCACAAACGTGACAGCTGCAAAGCACCAGAAGGTACCCTTGGGGTAGATTCCTCCTTTGCTGACTGCGAGCAGCATGTTGGGTACGGCGCGGGAGTTGCCGTACTGGTTGGCAAAATGAAGCGCCATCGCCCAGGACGTCGCCAGGGCACGAACGCGAAGCGGGAAAAGCTCAGCAGTGAGTAGATATTGCATAGAATTCCATCCTAACGCCCATCCGAAGCCTGAGACATAAATCATGGCGATTGCGCCGCGAGAAGCACCCTTGTCGGCGGTTGGGAGCACAAAATCCTCGTCAACACCAAGCTGGGGAATCTTGGTGAGGAAAGAAGCAACATAGATCATAGCGATTGTCTGCAGAGTAATGCCAGTGAGAAGAGCTCGCTTTCGACCGATAACATCGACGAGGAAAAGAGCGCAAACAATGGCTGCTATAAACTTGACAATGCCGAAGACGGCGGTCACCAGGAGACCCTCCTGCTTTCCAACAATACCCATGATTTTGAACAAATCAGGAGCGTACAGGGTAATAGAGCCAGCGCCGGACCACTGGGAAAGGAATTGAACCATTGAGGTCATGTAAAGACGGTAGAGGTTGCT
Source organism: Fusarium heterosporum (assembly GCA_013396295.1). NCBI lineage: Eukaryota > Fungi > Ascomycota > Sordariomycetes > Hypocreales > Nectriaceae > Fusarium > Fusarium heterosporum. The sequence goes on along the minus strand of JAAGWQ010000143.1, from coordinate 355,007 downwards.
GGGGACGAAGAGCAATTCCTTGACCTTGCCGAGGAAGCCAACACCCTTGGTGGCCTCAAGTTCATGGTCCAAAGCAGCCTGAATCTCAGTAATTTGACGGACAATGTATTCTCCGTCGGCAGGTTGCTGACGGAGACGACCCAAAACCTTAGCGGCCTCTTCAGGCTTGCCCTCCTTAACCAGGAAACGAGGAGATTCCTGCTGGAAAAACATGAGGATAAAGATGATTCCGGACATCATAAGGTGCAGACTGGAAGGAACAAGCCACTGGTTGTGTGACTCATCAGATATGTTCAGGTGGGCGCCATAGTTGGTGAAATAGGCGAGCACGATTCCGATGTATACAGATCCTGTGAAGAGGCACGAGCAGAGACCACGGATCGATGCGGGAGCAATCTCAGCAATATAAACAGGACCAACAACTGGTGTCATTCCGACGCCGAATCCTGCAATCAGTCTGCCCGTGTAAATTCCGGCGAGGTTGCCCTTCGCTCCGCACGCCATGAAGATGGCAATACCTCCTGCCCAGAGGGCGCAGAGTACTCGTGTGGTGTTGATACGACCGAGGCGATCGCAGAGCAAGAAAGCACTGTGATTTGTCAGTAATATTCTACCAATAGGGAAACTAATATGTGATACCTCAGGCCGATCCTGAGGAACAATTCAGCTGGGGTCAACTTACAATAAAGCACCACCAACAGAGCCAAGTTGCACCATCGCGCTCACATTAGCCTTGATATTGGCCTGCTCAACCTCCGAGTACGACTCGTAGTTGATGTTATCCTGGAAATTCTTCGAGTTGAAGCAACCAGAGATGAGACCCTCATCGATACCTCGTGCGGCACCGAGCAGAGCAAAAGATATGACAGCGAACCATAGTCGCCAATTGAACGTGCCCGCTGGCTCGCCCAGGTCCTTGAGCTTAAAGATATTAACGGGTTTCTTGACACCGCCAGCCATGTTTGCGGTTGTGGATGAGAAGGTTCCTGGGGTATAGGGCTTTTACTGTGTTGAAGATCGTGTTGTTTGATAATGATCTTCAAAGCCTAGAGCTCATATATTCCTTCTCAGATAAGTAGATGAGAAAGAATATGATGAGGTTGTTAATGCGAGGTTGTTGATGTGAGGTCCGACGATGTCTTTATACATAATCGATGCGTCCCGCTTCCCCCACAAAGACTCTCCACACGCTACTCATCCGGGGTTCGTTACACCGACTGGCTATTAGCAAGCAGGAAAACATTCCCCAGAATGACAGCGATGATCTCAATCAATAGAGTTTGAAGCACCCCGCGAAGAGCGACATCCAATAACGGAGACTCCGTCGTTCTCACAGTGATGCGCTAGTGTCACCCTCGACCCCACTAGCGAATTAGACTTATCCCAGAACGTTGCAACGGCCACGGATGGGATCCACACGTGGACTAACTCAATGAGCAGGAGGCGCTAGCTTTCTTTTTCTGTTCGCCGAATTCCACCTCCATCTCGAGAACCCCAGTAGTTCAACGCCAGAGGCAGCCACCACTTTACCTTGCACGGCGACTTTGTATGCCCAGCCGCTACCGGCACGTTACCACGTTATGCCAAGATTGCCAATGCAAATCGCCCGGCTGGGCAGACTCTTCAATCGGAGGCGGGAATAGCAAGCCGTGCTTAACTCCAATACCAGAACTACAACTCCAAAATGAAGCATAAACAAAGTGTCGCAATGTTGCAGTGTCAAAACTTAGGAAGAACAATTAGGCAACGTTTAAAAAACGGATCGGGTCCAGACTCTACCACATCGTGCCACTGCTACGTTGGTCGAAACACCCCGTCCCCCGCAAGTGCATCTTGCTGATCTCATTAAGAATATAAGCTTGAAATTGTAGTTTAAAGCAGATAAAGTCGACCCGGTTCTTTTTCTAACCCCCGGCGATCCACACATCTCCGAGGTTTTGGTCCATTTGACTCAAAGTCATGCGATCCTTCGAGACTAGCGACACAACAGGACAATCGAGAGCGCGTATCTGGTCGGGTCTGGCCCGACCGCCATATTCGTCGGATCCATGCTGCCATGCTACCATGCTACCCCAGAACCCCATCTTGAATGGACTGTGAGCGGACCAAATTCTACTTCCGTTCCTTTTAGTGCCACTTCCCCATGCTGCGGAGGCAAAACCCCAGCGCCCCATAAGGATTTGGGGACTTGTGATGAAGAGAATTTGCATGATGTGGAGATGGTATGATAATTACGAATAGAACGTTGGGGATTTCTCCTCTTTTGTCATGAAATATCTAAGTCCAATATCGACCCCATATTTGGTAGTCATCCTTTGTGCCACGGAACTGAAACTGCACCTCTGTGATGTCCTGAAATCCCTCCTTCAGCTGTGGTGGTTTAAACCTGCTTACGAAACCTGTAAATGCCATCTTGGGTAAGACCGTTCTTGACTCAGGGTTCAACGATGCATTAAGCGCCCGCACAGCGTTGTTGTGCTCACACACTTGGAGAGGTGTCTTGAACCACACACAACGGATAGAAATGCCGTATTTCTTGGCAAACTCAACCCAAACGGTCCTGGTCTCTGGATCGGCATTGGTGTTGTCTGCATAATCCTTGTTAGCGGGTGAGGGGGAGGGGAGATGCAATGGGGTACTGGGGAAATTTGGGGAAACCCACCTATGACAATTGACTTTCCGTCTTGGAGATGTTTGGCTGCTGCCTGGACACACTTGTCTCGAGTCTTGAGCAGGTCCTGGTTAACGCGCTCGTACCCCAGAGGCTTGAGGGATTTCCAGTAGAAGGTGCTCTTCCCAGCCCCGGGTGGCCCACAGAATAAGATCATGTCTTTTTCGTTAGTTCTCTCAAAGTTCCAGGCGGAGTTCCCCGATTGAGCATCGTCGCTGAAGGAATGCTCGGCCAGGTCGAATTCACGAGCGAAAGTACGAGGCTTATCGCCGAGAAAGAACTCCTCCGGCGTTAGGTACTTGATGCCCACGTTGTGTGCAAAGTTCCGGTCCGAGCAGCTGAAATCTTTAGCCGTGGCTGGGCTTCCGTCTGGGCCTTTGCTGAAGGTTGCAGTACGACCCCCTGCATCGCCGACAAAGATACTATTCTCCAGATCCACGTCGGTCTTCGATACATCGTAGTCGTCGCATACCTCTGTCCACATCCCTGTTCTCGGTTTTCGATATATATCGTGCTCGGTTGCCGCGTAGACACACGTCGGAAGGTTTAGACTATTGAGGACGGCGCTGCACTTTTGCTTAAACTCTGAGACTCGCTTCTGCGCATTGCCTTTGGGCCCTTTGTACTTTGCATCAAAGTGTAGAGTCAATCCTGCCTGGTTCGATAGAATGACAACCCGATATCCATCTTGATACAGTTCTCGGAGCTTGTCGGGGACTGAGCTGTGCCACCATTTCCAATCTGTTCCGCTACTGGCGTGCTTCTTGCCAGATGACGTTGATATGAGAGTCGAGTCGAGATCAAAGGCGGCTATCTTTCTTCTCGGAGTGGTTATGTCTTCTTTCTTTCCCAGTTCGAATCGGCCGACAAGGAGAGTCGCAGGGATGTCATCGTTATCATTAGGGCTTCGCTCGGACCAGACTGTAGGGTCTTTAGGCTTTTGTGATGCAGGCGTAAAGAAGTTTGCTATAGCAGTCTCTAGGCTCAGGTCAGTCGTCGCTCGATCGCATTGTGGTGTTGGGGTGCGCACTCACTGGTCGTTCCGCTCTGGACTTTGCGTTTGACGGGCGGCGGAGATACAGGAGCGTCGGAGGCCCTGCGCTTAGGAATTGAATTGCTTGACATGGTCGCAGAATTAAAGGCAGTATATGCATCTGGTTAATAGGCAATTGCAATGCGATGCGATGCGATGCAATGTAATGCGATATTTGTTGTCAGAGTGCATTCAGGGTCCAGGCTCCAGAGCAACCAACCACGCGACGGGAGAAATCGACACGCCAAGACCAGCTAAAACCAGGTACCTAACCTAAACTCATATGTTTTGTTTGAGAGAAGTGATGAATCTGGAGCACCTCATAAGAATATCTTCTTCTACCTATAGTCTCAGAGAATTCTCTAGTGGGCCAATTCTTGACACTCATTTGTTTATTTTAATCTACCTTATACATTCGTTCCATTTCCTGCACTTGCTTCGCTGGATCATTATTGGGAGTGCCCCAGTAACGCGTGGTTAGTCGCGTTATCACGTGCACTGAGCAGATGGAAGACCTGGAGCTTAAGCTTTGGTGGGGTTCTTTATACCACTCATCGTCACTCATTCACATCAAGTACCTGCAATTCGACAGCACAGTTGCTCAGTACATGGCATCTTCAAGGTTGGCATACCCTTGTCTTTATCTCCAAGACTTAAACACCCTTACACAGACTCGCTCACCCAGCTACATACACCATTATGCACGAAATCTTTCTCACAGCTCTCATTGAGGACAAAGACTTTGGCGCAACATGCGACGTCCTAGGCGGTCTCACAAACATGGATCCTTGGGAAGCTGTCCAAAGAGTGCTTTACTTCCAGGGGCCGCCGCGACCCATGGGTATCTCCAAGCAGGGTTCCATTGAGAAGCCTCTACGGAAAGATACAGTCGCCCTCTGGAAAGAGCTTCATCAGAACTTGACACGGCAGTCCTTCATTCTTCAAACACGGTACGATGTTCTCAAGGACCGCCATATGGGCCCAAATGCACCTCCGATGGATCTCGATGACACACAAGGCGTTTTGCGATGGACCGATTTTCCTGATCCGCCTCGAGGACAGCCGTTGCTTACACAGCGAAAGAAGGTTGAGCTTTGGGATCAGAAGAAGTTACTCTCAGTCATGCGCGACAACAACCATACGTGAGTTTAGCTGTCTTTATGATGGAACCGTACTAACATTGCGCAGATTCAAGACCGAGACAATTGAGGAGGTGTATCGTTTCTACCGGGATGAGATTGAGTTCTGCCTAGTACGACACTACTTCCTCCAGCCTCTCGAAAGCTATGTTCCTATGGAGTCAAAACAGCAGCCTTCTTTCCCAATGGGGGGCCTTCCTTCCTGGGAGAGCCTCACGCCTGTTGATAAGCAAAAGCGATGGTTCCTCCACGTCAAGGCACATGTAGTACAGGACAACACACCCGACGAGATCCGAAAAGCACAAGATCAATTACTGGCCATCCGGAGAGAACTAGAGGGTGTGTTCGACTTTAGGGGAATTGATCGCAAAGTACACGATACGCGTGTGATGCAGCAAGCGCAGGGAGTTCAGCAATTGCCGCAAAAAGTGACGATTGGGAAGTAGTGGTGTCACAAGGCCAGACTTCACAAAGTTGCATATGCGAGGTTGCAGAACAGCGCCTGCTTCGCGAAGGATGACTACGTATCGCCACGCTTCCAATAATGTTTCGAACGCGTTGAGTAGGTCTTCTGTGTCTTCTAAAGTCCACTTAATACATGATACCCGGTACAGGAGTCACCTTCAACTGCCTCTGCCTCGACTTTCGACTTTTCCGAGCACCATTGTGCCGTTGGCTATGCTCCCAACTCCAATATCCGACTCCGTCCTCACATCACGGCTCCGCAGTTCATAGGCCCTGTCCATAGTTGTCGTTCTTTGCTGTTTATTTGTTCTTCCAAGCTTGGTCCGCATCTAGCATCGTTAGCACAATTCCCTCGGCCTCATCCTCGCATCAGCACTCACCCTCATGGACCTTTGGTACTGGGATATCCTTCCTCGCTTCCTTCTTGACCTTGTGGTCCGTTCCAAATCTTCTATCCCGCTCTCCGACATGCTTCTCAAAGTCGAACTGCCCATCCGCCGTGAAACTCGTCATCAGCTTCGGCTCACCTAGTGGCAGCTTGTGCCCCAGGTCTGTTTGCCACAGGTGGTACACTTTTCCATATAGATGGACCACTTGCTCCATCTCGTAGTTCTCAGCTACTTGCCATGCGCTTTCGGGTATAGCACGGTTCGGCATAATGAGCATTCCTGACTTGACCTCATAGACGTGGGAGTGCCACAGTTTGCGCTCTTCCTTATCAAGTGTCTCGTAAAGTTTCGCCGTGATCATGTACTCAATTCCGATCAGACGGGCATTAGGCTCGTCGGAGTCGTAGAGGAGACATTGGCGCACGTCCTCATCTAGGCCTATGAGTGAGTGGATGAGATGGGCGGATGGGCGACGTACTCAAGTGAGCGCAGTAGTGGTTTGTCTCCACGAATCGAGACGGGTCATCCGCATATGCGTGAAATGCATTAAGGTGCGCACAGATGTGTTTCACTGGTCGAAACTCCTTCACCGCTCAGGTCAGCCAAAGGTCTTGACCTGTTCCATAAACCTTACCTGTGTGACAGCAGCACCGGCAGTGAGGATCTGGTTCTTCGCCGAAAGGGGCTGCCCCATGCTATCATTGGTGACGGGAATGTCTTTCTTATCTTCTGAAGCCATAGCGTATTAATCTCAAGTGTCGTCAAGTTAACATTTGTGATCGTCAGGTCTGTGTGTGACATTCCATCTGCTTGTTAAATAAGCCATGATGAAAATTACGTCATGGATATAGCAGACTGCACCTGTCATTAGAGGGGAGTTTCCGTTTCATGTTTTGTCAGTTATACTTGCATGTCAACCTAGGCTGTCCTGAACGCAATTCTTCCTCTACATGAGCGTCAGTATGACGCAGCGATTATTTGCCGACCACGTCTCGGCGCCGGGGTCCACTTTACCGGTCGTCGATCGGGGTGTCACCGGAGGTTACCCTATGCTTCCATAATTGCGATTCCGTCTGCTTGTCACGCGATCCCATCTTTATCTTGAGGATATTTGATGTGACTTATATGGCACGACCAGTTTACATACGTTCTTCAGGCGTTGAAATACGTTAGCTGATCAAAGTCAAGACATAGTGAAACGGAGATTAGACACAGCGCGATAAATCAGTGGACAACAACGAACTTTCCAATATGGCCATAAGGAAAATCGAATAGAAACATCAGTCACACAAAGGTGCGAACGATAATTTCGAGACGCCACTTGCTTCAAAGTCTATAAAATAATGAAAGGACTGCACAGCTTATTTATGATCAATCGCTCAGTTGTTAAGCGCCATGTGCTAGACGTGCAAAACAACATGGCGATAAGAAAAGAACACTCCCAAGTAACCATCCAAATCAGGGAATATCCTCGACGAAGTCACTTGGATCCCGCGTTCCAAGCCCCAAGTTTAACATACGTCTTGTTCGTGATCAACCTTAGCTCATTCAGAGGTCTTCCGGTGATGCCCAAGACGTTCCTGACGTCTGTTCAACTCCCTCTTTTCCTTCTCCCGAGCTTCATCCTCCAGGGCCCAAGGAGTGGCTTGATCGAAGATGAAGTCATTCATGGCCTCTTCACGGTCGCGATCGTCCTCAATTTCAATGACGGAACGAAACTTGTTGGCGCGCTCAGACTGGACGAACGTATCACAGCCGTGGACGGGTTGCGCGTGAGGTTTCCGAGGGGAGGACACAGAAGAAGGACATGGTGAGAATTCTGTGGCCTTGGGGTTGAAGATGGATGCCAAAGTGTTGCGAGCTGGGGGTGTGCTAGGCTGAGACCGGCTGACGGGCGGGGAGGTGGGAGAATCATGGCCGCGGAGGTGCAGGTGATTAGGAGTGACGCTGGGAGAAGGATTGTCCTCAGTCGACTCAGACGACGACTCCGAAAGAAGCAGAATATCTTCAATAGTTGGATTATACATGCTGCTGGTTCCACGATGGCCCTCCGCAAATCCAGGGGGAGCTTCGGGGAAGACAGACCCATCAAACAGGCGTATGGACCCATGGGGAGGACGCCCAGGTCGAACGAGGGTGTCGCCGAGACACATTTGCTGAGCTAGAGCTAGCTAATAGTCAGTGACGGGATTAGAGTTAGCAGTGTCATTGTTACCATTGTCCAAAGGAGGAGAAGAGCGGGCAGAAGCGGTCGAACGGGGAACCCACGACTGCTGAAGGCGAGAGCTCACCTCAGGCACATGGCTAGTGCGCAGTGAAGTACCAGGAAGATGGTGACTAGAAAGATTGTCACGATCGCTCTTGAAATCCGGGATACGATGAGGCATGATGTAAGATTTGATGATTAGGTGAGAGATGTTGGTGATGTTGTGGCGATGGCAAATGCGCTGCCGATGCTGTTGGTACGTGCGAGGCGCTGCGAAGGGTTGGCGATGAAAAAAGAGGGTTGAAAGCGAATGCAAGGAATCTGTAGGAAAGTATAATGTTCGTCGCGCCGATGTATGTTGCGTGTTCACGGAGTTGAGCAGCTTGAACACCGGAGTCTGGTGATGTCCAGTCTTAGGCGGAGGCGAATTTGTCGAGATCTAAGGGGACCTGTAGCTCTGTGTGAATGGGCACAGAGGGCCTGAGTAAATCTGCCTTTGTTCATATTACCTGAGCGTTCCAGGTACAATGATGAGCGAATCTGGATGAACAATGCTGTTATTAAGGTTTAAGATGTGCCCCGGCGGAGATCTAGCTTGAGCAAAGAAACTAGCACCCTGAACCAGAGGCCATACCACAGGTGAATTGTAGACTCACCAGACACGCCCCGAAGAAGATATAGATCCTGGAGTCTCACAGAATGAGAAACATGCGGGCGCGTTACCTGCCACACATACCTGCTTCATAGGAATGCCTCGTGAAGACCATCGCCCAACTTTGTCGCGATCGTTGGGGTGAAAGTATGGCTTTAGTTTAATACTGAGCCGTCGGCGGTTAGTTTAGATGGAAGTCAGAAAGACCTTCGCCAATTTTGCAATAAAGAGGAGTGTTGAAGTTCTTCTGCATCTGTAAGAATGACCGTTAGCGAAATTTCGAACTAAACTCTATGAGACCTGTTCTTAATAATGCCACTTACTCGTGCCGAAATGGGCAATGTTGATAGCTTCGGGTGCAGCCCGAAATAGCCTTTTGGCCTGGTCATAGTCAGAAGCGGTGAGTTTTAAGGTCTGGCTAACTTAGGTATCTCAACTAAACAGTGGTGTTAACAGGTGCGCATGGAGAAGAAGTCAAAAAGCCTGCCTCACGTTTTTGGTCTGATTGGGAATACAGATGATTAAGTTACGTCCGCCCACCCTTGGTGTCCATTTATATCGCTCATTCACAAGGGTAATGCGAAAGTAATCGATACGAAAGCTTATACCCTTCTTTCCTCAGATTTAAGGTGCTTCAAAGAGCCTAGCTAGATTGATGATAGAGGCTTTGGGTAGAGATAGCCATCGTACTAATAGCAGAAGTGACTTGCCCGACCGTTGCTATCCTCGCAAACTTTGGACCTAGGCTCTCGAACATATGCTTGCATTATGTATCCTCTTGAAAGATCTCAATGCTTTGTAGAGCCTCCGACCGAGAACCTTCCACTCATTCCCCCCAAACCCCGTTTTCGGCTCATTGTCCCATGAATCATCTAGTCACAGTGCGTGCTAAAGCTAGAAGGCTTTACCGAGGAGGAAAGAAGACTTCAGACTGGCAAACTTCTGAGTCGCATCCCGAAGTTTGTCGGCGTTGTTTGGGTCGAAAGCGAAGTTCACCTTCGGGACGCGACGTGGCTGTTCACCATCCTCTGCCTGAAGATCCTTTACCTGGACATCCTCTGCTTGGAGGTCCTTTGCTTGAAGATCCTCCACCTCGGACTCCGAAGACTTGACTGGTGCCCAGCGGCTAGTCTCGAGGCCGATCTCGCGATCTAGACCATTCTTGATACCTGTTAGAGAGAAAGTCAGATAAGTGAGCCACACATCATAATGAACCTACCCATACCGGAATCAGAAGCAGGCGCGATGGACATAGGCTTTGGGGAGATAAGACCAGCGGAAACAGACTCGACATGGTCACTAGTGGCAGGATCGGTTGCAAGCCATTCAGTAATAGCAGCGACAGACTCGATGTTGATGTCAGGGGTTCCTGCACAGATAGGCTCTATGGAGCTAGTATTGATCTCGGCAGTGTCGTGATCAGAAGCCTCGGCATTATGAGCAGTCTCGGTAGGAAGATGAACTTCAGCGGCGTGCTGGACAGCCTCCTCAATCGGAGCGACGGTATCGATGGGCTCATCGTGAATAGGCTTGGTCATAGAAAACTCAGACAGAGCCTCAGCGTGGTACGGGCAGGTGGCCTTGTCTCGCCAAAGGTTCATTAGGAGCCTGACGTGGCTCCCCCAACCGGCTTGGCTGATTGCTGGCCGCTCGAGAAGAGGCGACTCGAGGATCTCACGACCTGTACGCCGGTCCCCAACCTTGTCCTCACGAACAACACAGGAAGCGCATCGGACTTTGGTGACTTCGGAGAGGTCGATTCCCTTGGTTGGGACCTCGCGTTCGACGCGGCCACAAGTACCGAAGTAGCAAATACACTTGCCTTTGGCCTCCTCGCAGACAATGCGATCCTGGGCGATCATGTGCAGTTTCCCGCAGTTGAAGGTCAACACAGGCGGGTCATGCGGGGCGCACTGGGCGAAGGTGACAGTCTCACGACACATGGTGAAAATGAGCGTACGAGAAAATGAGTGAAAAGATGCGTGAAGCTTCACCAAGACTAGACACGATGTGAGTATATGCAGGGATAGAAAGAGGATTGGAGAATAGCTTACTGCCGGTAAGGAGAGAAAGAACAACAAAAGGCCAGGTGGTAGCTTTCTGTAACACTCCTTGGAAGATAGAGCGAAACACGATGTGCTTGAGCTATTCTATGCACAAGATGCTATAGAAAGAACGGGATTGTTATGATGATGATGTTGGTTGAAGGTGAGAAGGAGAGAGTGGAGAGGGTGAAGAAGGAAGAGAAAAAATTCTGGCGTGCACCCTAAGAGTTAGGCAGCGGATTTGAATTGGGAGGGAAGGAACGGGGAGGAAGGTAGGAGAAGGCAGCAGTGGTGAACACTGGCAGCACTGGCGTAGCTATGCCAGTATGTAGGGGCCCTCCTAATGTCATAACACTGTCAAGTCGCGTGACAGAGATAACGAAGGTCGAAAAATTCAGAAAGATCAAACAGGTAGATAGTGTGCTTTTGAGAAAGTGTGCGCAGAGAGAAAGACAAACGAGCTTTGGTGATACTAATTCGCCTGCTCTATATCCCCAAGACATTGACACGCAAACGAAATTTGTGGAAATCAGATAGCTGCTCAGAACCAGCATAGATACCTCATATACTATAGGTATTTTGGCGACTTAGTGTCGCGCCATTTGAAGAAATTTACAGTGCACTGACCGATACTACCTAGGTGGTTGACAGAGCATAGCACAAGGTAAAGATGACAAACGTATAAGTCCTCATGGCCGCCGTATCATTCAGCAAAGGAACACATCCCAGGTAACAAGCATCTCAAGCGGTATAATTCTGGCTCGGAATGATGCCGTAACGTGTTGATATGTCAAGGCAATCTAAGATGTAGACCTCGATACCTAGGAACTTAAGGTCGTAGCTGGACTCGATACACGTGCTACGGTGATATCACAGCCACTTTTTGACTACAGCTGGTCGAACGTTCCCCGTACTCGCCGTCGAAATAGACACACATAACTGTTGTCGATGAGGCAAACGAGAGTACCGGTACAGCTTTTCTGTCTCATTGGGGAAGTTCAGACACAAAGCCTGCGGGATAAACGTGACTTCTTGGAATATCATAGGTTACAGATCTTAACACCTAAACCATTTGCAAGTAGGGCGAGAGCTAGGAATATGTGAATTGTTCTAGAACCCATATCAGAACCATGCACGTTCTGGTTCAGGGGTTCAGCTCACGATCTTGGCTAAAGTGTCTTTCTAGTTTCGCATCCGATCAATATAAATCACTTTGGACAAATTCTGCACTCCTTGCGCCAAATCTAGCAGATACACTAAAAGAGATATAAGAGTTTGCAAATAACTTCCATGTTAAGAAGAGTCGGATTACTCAGTTCACTACCAGAAGCCAAGCTAGTGGCAGACATCTCGGGGAATAAAGAACTCATCTGATGAGTAACTAAGGTCTTGGCAAAGGAAGAAGAGCCAAGCGAACAGGCAGCAGAATTGAAAACCGGGCCATTATACCAAGAAAGGCTGTGAAACGGGGGTTGGAGGTTGAACATCGGAACGTTGCCTGCGTTACCAATTCACCTCTGCTCTGTCTTACCACTCAACCGATCACTTTCAATTAGGCTCAAATTCACGTGTCAAACACGCGGGGTGAAAGGGAATACACAAAGTCCCACGAAATCCAGCAAGCCTGACAGGTACACAGACTTGCTCTGGCATCAAAGAAGGGATTGACGTCAAGTGCAGTGTTGTGACGCACGCCCAGCCTAGCGCCGAGCCATCCTTGTCGCGAGAGGGTCACCGATTTAAGCTTAATCAAGACACGCGACGTGAGAGTTTAGCGCAGTTCTCGGATTACCGCAAGGGTCTTGAGGAGGCAGATCACTCTGAGGGGAATTTCTCTTCGATTGCGGTTATTTTGGGCCGCGAGCCTGAGGTTGGTGGAGGCTCTGCATAAGGAGCGTCGGTTGGGAGACCGTCAATTGACCATGAGGCAGCATTCGAGCCAGACAGTCTCAATCACAAAGTCCAAGCGTCGAAGATATGTCCTCCATCAGACGAAGGATCGTAACATCTAGATTGAGCCAAGAGAAAAGACACGGAGGATGCAGACGTTATCACAGCCTCCTGCACCTTACGCGTCATAATCACCCATCCGCTGCCCCAAGGATTGAGCAATCATACAGAGCACTAACATAAGAATATCGCATTGAAGCCTGATCTCTCACCTCTTGGACAACGTCATGAAATGGCTTACCGAGACAAGGATGCACTGGATTTTGAACGACGCCCAGTCAACGAAACGGTTTACTTTTTGACGATCATCTTGGCAGCCTCCACTCCTCTATTATCAGTTCCCTTTCAGGATTTGCTCGTCGGGTGGAGAAGTCTTCTTGGATCCTTACCGAAATTCATATAATAATTGGGTGTTTCTCCAATTCTTTGAAGAGATTCCGTTGCATCCAAAGAATTCAGTCGATCAAATCCGGGGCCCCAACTTCTCCCCAGATTTAACTTGTCGGTAACACTGCGACCTGCGTGAACGGCTATCCTCACCTATTCTGCGTTGCACCCTACAGAACCTATCGTCTAGTCGGTATCATGCCGCCTCCAAGAGTTGACGCCGAGGCTCCTTATGAGGAGGACTACTCCAACAACGGTCATCGAAACTCCAGTAGTAATGGCACTTTTGTCAATGACAACAATCCCGACAGTGGGGAGCGTCAGGTGTCCAAAGCAACCCTTTTGCGAAACCCACTCGCTGGCATGACACGGGAACAGATCCTCGCTGATGTTGATGCGTTTGTGGTATCCAAGGGTCTCGAGGAACATCGAGAAGACTTTAGAAAGGGAGCTCTCGTAGCCCAAGTCAACAACCAGCCTGGATGCTTTGAAAAGCTAGAAATTCTTACAGAGGATGAGAAAGATGTTCTTCGAAAGGAAGAGACTTCCAGATGGCACCAACCTTTTGCTTTGTACTTCCTCTGCACTCTCTGCGCCGGGTCGGCCATTGTGCAAGGTATGGATCAGACTACTGTCAACGGTGCACAGGTGAGTTGAGGCGCGAAAGTAATTATATGAAAGGTCTAACAAGTCACGCAGGAGTTCTATTTCCATAAAGACGAGTTCAATATAGAGAACGAATGGATGAGAGGTTTCACAAACGGAGCTCCATATCTCTGCTCTGCCTTGATCGGATGTTGGACGTCTCCTATTCTCAATAAGTATACTGGCCGTCGTGGAACAATCTTCATCTCTTGTGCCATCTCTACCATCACGGGTTTCTGGATGGCTGCTTGTACCTCGTAAGTTATCTTTTTTGCCGAAGAAACCCCTCACTGACATTATCATAGCCTTGGAAACTTCCTCGTTGCCCGATTCTTCCTAGGTTTTGCTGTTGGCGCAAAGTCTAGTACAACACCGGTGTACTCCGCTGAGTGCACACCTAAGAACATCCGTGGCGCCCTCACTATGATGTGGCAGGTAAGAATCGCCTCCAATTTTCGTTGAATACATTATCTGATCTCAATCTACCAGATGTGGACAGCCTTTGGTATAGCCCTCGGCTTTGTTGTTTGTGTCGCATTTGAAAAAGTCACTATCATCGGCGGCGAGACCTCTCCCTGGCGATGGATGATGGCTTCGACTTCCGTTCCTCCCCTTATCGTTATGCTGCAGGTCTATTTCTGCCCCGAGAGTCCTCGCTGGTACATGGAGCGAGGCCATTACGACAAGGCTTTCCGGTCAGTCAGGAAACTCCGATTCTCGCCTGTCCAGGCTACACGAGACATGTATTACGCCTATAAGCTGCTGGAGATCGAGCGTGGTGAGCGCGAGGGTCGAAACCTTCTTAAGGAGTTTTTTACTGTGCGCCGAAACCGACGTGCTGCTCAGAGTGCCTGGTTCTGCATGGTAAGTGCTTGCTATAGCATTGTATGGGCTGTATTAAATTCTTTTTTTCTCTTTTAGTTCATGCAACAATTCTGCGGAGTAAATGTCATCGCCTATTACTCTACCTCTATCTTCAGAGATGGAGGTTATTCACTTTCTGAAGCTCTCCTGGTTTCTATGGGAGGCGGTATCATCAACTTCCTGTTTGCTATTCCGGCCATTTACACCATTGACACATTCGGTCGACGAAACCTCCTTCTGGTCACGTTCCCGCTTATGGCTGCTTGTCTGTTCTTCACGGGCGGAGTGTTCAATATCTCCGAGTCAGACCGTGATGCTCGCATCGCCTGTATCACCACGGGCCTCTATCTCTTCATGGCCGTCTACTCTCCTGGCCTTGGACCTGTGCCATTCACATACAGTGCCGAGGCCTTCCCTCTTCATATCCGCGATATCGGCATGGCTTCTAGCACTGCAATCACATGGGGTTTCAACTTTGTCATCAGCCTCACCTGGCCTGCTCTCAGGAACAACCTCGGCGATACTGGTGCCTTTTCTTATTATGGAGCATGGAACATCTTTGGTTGGATCTTTTGTTACTTCCTCCTTCCTGAAACAAAGAACCTCACTCTCGAGGAACTTGACGGTGTGTTTAGTGTGGGCAACCGCGAACATGCCACATACTATCTGAAGAAGCTCCCTTGGTACCTCAAAAAGTATATTCTGCGTAGGGACGTCCCTCATTTCCCTGAACTTTACGAGTTTGCCGCCAACGATGGGCAGTACCCTCAGGAAAAGCCCGACACAAAACATATTGAGGGCAACGCATCCGCCGCGCACACAGGTGATAAGGAGGTTCTGGCCGGATCACGATAGATTATTAGCTATGGGTGCCAGAATTAAGATCGGTCAGCAGTGAAAAGGTCTCATTGTCTTGCTTGTTGACCAGGAGGGTTGGACAGACCATTGGAAGCTCCGGAGTTTGGGAGCGATGAGGCAAATGATCCATTTTTATAACAAGAAATGACATACTACATGTAATACTGCATGATATATAAAGCCTTGTGGAATACAATATTTCTCTGTATAATATCTTCAAGTTTTCAACCCCCAGCGCTGTGTGAAGTCATCTTAGAGTCCAATCTCTAAGCGGCGGCAAGAAAAGCCAAGCTGTAAGAGTCCGTTCAAAATCCCGATACTCAGACAGTGTGTTTCAATGTCTTCGATATCGCTTGTCTTGGAACAGCTTCAAAGTATCCCGCGTACAGGTAAACGTAGAAACATGGTAGCACGTGACGTTCACAAGAAATAGCATTTGACGCTCAAACGTTCGATGAACCGAAAACACTTCGTAACACATATTTAAAGCTGGTTTACCGCTATTAGTATCCCTACTAGGGGGTATTCCTTCAAAGTTTATCGATAACAATTTCGATGAAGAAAAGGCGGGAATATGACTCAAAACATGCTATTTCTCACGATTATTCGTCCCATTGGATGGGTAAGTATGATTTTAAAGTCAAGTGCGTCATTAACCGCTCCTACGATGAACATCATGGTTATTGATTGGCTTCGTGCTGGCTTACTCAGCTTTCTTTATCTCGACTTTTGTTCTGGGCCATCCTTCGTGGCAGTGTAGCCTGTGAGGAGGCTGGTTAGCGTTACATGGGGTCCTTGAATCAGACAAGCATCTTTAAGCCTTATACGGAGTAGCAGAGACCGACTGCATAAGATTTTTTGTAATAGGGCTTATTTTCCCGCCCCTCTCTTGCCTCAGTTCTCTCAATCGCATCTCACGACTGAGACATCTGCATAATGATCAGGCTGCTCCCTGCCTACCTCGCCGCCACGGCGTTTGCTGTGTACGGACGATGTGAAAGCGAATTCATCACACCTGGCCCCTCTGGTTCCAAAGTGGTCGACAATCCGGTATATGCAGTTGGCGATCGGATGAACGTGGAGTGGAAGACGGATTATGCTGGAGATTGCAATCTCTTCGTTTGGCTGGTTTATCCCTCGGTGAAGGCAATGCAATTCTATCTTAAAATACTAGGTAGTGGCTATCTCAGGGTTCTGTGTAGACAATTGACTAATTCGGATTACAGGAAATACAACGGACAGTTCATATGCATGGGACGTAAACTTGGATCAATTCACACTAGCCCAAGGACTTTCCGAAGATGCCGTTTTCCATTTCGTGCTCTACGCTTCAAAAACGAATATCCCGTTGGCCAACTCGGCTGACTTTAACGTTTCTGGGTCAGCTCTCGAGTCAGCAGATGGAACCACGAGCATACTGTCGCTAGAGACAACTTCGACTTTGACAACTTTGTCGCAAGTTGCCGAGATAACATCCCAACCGCCATCAACAGAAACATCACACAAACCAACGACGTCTCAAGTCCCAATAACAAAGTCAGACGAATCAGGGTTATCTACGGCAGCACTAGTAGGAATCTCAGTCGGCGTCACAGTCGTAGGACTGTTGATATCTGGTGCCATAGGTTTCTTCCTGTGGAGGCGTTTTAGCCATAGACGTAATCAAACAAGCAGGATAAGCTCGGAAGGACCAGAGTTTTTCAAATCTGAGCTTGGGGGAACAGAGGTCCTGCAGGTCGGAAGATCAGAGCTCGATTCAACGAGAGAAGCCCAAGAGCTGTGGGACACGCAAAAGCCCGGGGAGCTTGGAGATGAGAATAAGATCAGAAGTATCGTTGGGCTCCACGAGGCTCCGTAAATACTATGAAACATTTCACGATTTCTAACAAGATTTGATGTCAACTTTCCACACCCCTAGCTGAGTGAAAGGAAGTTTTTGAAGGGCCAAGAGCCTCTCTATCAAGAGTCTGCAAAGACTTTCCCGCCGAGTAGCTTACTAGATTGATCTCTGGAGTACCACAGTTATCAGTTATAGTGAGGGAGTGGGCCTTATGTCGAGTAAATCGGCAGCTTTCACACTGCCGTGCTTTACATAGCATTGGATGGTTGCATCGAACCCTCTCACTACAATCTTAGCCCGCCCCCAAAGCTTCCAATCCGCTACCAGCATGATAAATTAGCGGTTATGATAAGCTTATTTTTTCACCCAGGCAAGCATCATGTTATTCCATTTGTTCCTCTGACACCTGGTGGACGATCATACCTAACTTTCATGGTGGTTATCTGATCCCGGCCATCAGCCGAAGCCACTACTTAGCAGCCTGCCTTCACTGCAGTTACACCACTTTGGCAATCTTGTCAGCACAAGCAACATAGAAGCTGAGACGCCAAAAAAAGAACACACCGTACCCACCTCAGTTACTCCCACGATCTTAATCGCAAACCCCGATAATACATGAATGGTTCCATTTTCCGACCAGAAACTTCGATTCGGATGAATTATGTGTCCAGCGGACGGAGCAACAACTGGCCGACTCCGGATCTATTTCCCCTTTTCGCCATAGCCCACGGACACGGGCCTCGGTCCAATCTCTAGTATGGCAAGATTTTCCATACTTAATAACCACGAGAAATCTATATACATTTAAGTAGTTACTATTATTTTTCTAATCAATTATCGTCATCATGACTGATTTGTTACTTTCCAAACCTCTTCAGCTGCCATGTGGCCTGACTCTCCCCAACCGCCTCGTCAAGGCAGCGTTGGCTGAGGAAATGGCCGACCGGGAAAGCCTCCCTACTACAGCACAGTTGGAACGTACATACGGTGCCTGGGCAGACGGTGGTTGGGGCATGATCTTGACTGGAAACGTCCAAGTTGACGATACTTACTTAGGAGGACTTGACGATAATGCTATGAGCGCAAGTCTTGCTGAGGAAAAAGTCCTTGAGGCGTATAGAGCATATGCTGGTATCTGTCGACGAAAGGGGACACCAACTGTCATGCAGATCAACCATCCCGGCCGACAGTCTCCTCTTGGAGCGGGGAAAAAATCGTTCCTCGCAAAGAACATAGCTCCAAGTGCTGTACAGATGAATATGGGTGACGACATCATCTCAAAGATCATCACGAATGTAGTGTTTGGCACGCCAAAGGAAATGTCCGTTGCTGAAATCGAGGATGTTGTTCAGCGCTTCGCCAACACTGCACGAATCGCAGCAGCAGCCGGTTTTGACGGAGTGGAAATTCATGCTGCACATGGTTACTTGCTATCACAATTTCTCTCAGAAAAGAGCAACAAGCGGACCGACGCGTACGGAGGAACTCCTGCAGCCAGAGCCAAGATCATTGTCGATATCGCCAAGGCCATTCGAGCCGCAACACCATCAACCTTTTGCGTTGGTCTCAAATTCAACTCTGCGGATCACCAGTCCCCTAAGGAACTCCAAGAGTGTCTGGAGCAGATTTCCGTCATTGCTGAGGTTGGCCTAGACTTCTTGGAAGTTAGCGGCGGTAGCTACGAGAACCCAACTGTAAGGCAGGCCGAACTGTTACAAAATTCCTAGCTAACACATGCAGATGTTTACGGGAACAGGAGAAAAGAAATCTGCGAGCACAGCAGCGCGAGAATCATTCTTTCTCGAATTCGCCCGGGAGATGCGCGCCAAGCTTCCCAATGTGCCGTTGATGGTGACAGGAGGATTCCGCTCCCGTGCTGGCATGGAAGACGCGTTGACTGAAGGTGCTTGTGATCTCATCGGTCTCGGGAGACCTGCTATCATCAACCCTTCCCTACCAGCCAACACCATCCTCAACAAGGAGGTCAAGACTGAGGATGCCAATCTCTACGCCCGTAGAATTCAAACGCCCTGGATCCTTAAGCGCTTTGGGCCTAAGAGTATTGGCTCTGGTGTTGAAATTGTGAGTAGTATAGCCTCAGCTGCCTTGAGGGGTTTACTAATATCTTCTTAGACTTGGTATAGGAAGCAAATGCAGGCAATTGGGAAGTAAGACTTGCTAGCTACTTCGTTCCCTCTGTCTAGAAATTGTTGGTTCTTGCATATCATATATCCCAGTGTCACTTAGCAGACTGCACTTTCGAAACGCCCAGAGTCATTTTGGCTTACTATAGAGTAATAGATAGAAATAATATCCATGGCGTTACGAGTACAAATCAAAGTAATCACCAATCCTGGCATCTGAGTGTTTTGAGTCGAGGTCACCGTAAACCCGATGAACAACATCTCACCAAGCGGGCTGCTACTCTGGTCTGTCATGGAGCATAAGCTGTCGATAAATCAGATAGCATGGGATTGAATATGGTAGCACGGAGCAATCTCACGATGGATATCTACCTCATCTTCAGAGCAATATCCAAACCAAGCGGCTTTCTTAAAAAGCCTTCACGCGTCTCCATGACCCCCTGCCTCAGCTCTGGTGAATACCTCCGCGCCCAGGTCGCCGCGATCAACTTCATTTCCATCTCCGCCACATTCCTTCCTACGCACGCCCTCGGTCCGTGACTAAATGGGTTAAATGCAGATTTTTGGACAGCCGTAGCATTATCCCAGCGCTCTGGCTTGAATTCATCTGCATCTGGACCCCAGATCTCCTTTGAGTGGTGAATCGTATACGTGGGCACGCTAAGAACACTGCCAGGTGGGAAATAGTATCCTTTAATTGTAACTCCAGGTGAATTTTCAGGAATTTGACGCGGGAGGCCAATACCAGATGTGGAATGGTACCGAAGGGTTTCGTTGATCACGTTGTTCAAATAAGGTAGGTCGCGCACCATGTCAAATGTTGGCACCGATACATCTGTAGGGATTGCTTCATCAAGCTCCGCTTGCAGTTTCTCGAGAACGCCTGGGGTTCGTGTGACGTGATATAGTAAAGCACAGGACGAATTGGACGTGGTATCACTGCCAGCGATGAGTTGCGTCAAAGCTTCCGCCGTCAATTCCTCGCGTCCCAGCGGCTCGCCATTTTCGTCTCTGCCTTCCATCAAGCGCGCAAGGAGGTCTTCTCGTTCAATGGACGGTGGGTTATCCAGCCTTGCCTTGACGCGTGCGATAGCAATTCCAGCAAGATTCTTGACTGCGTTTAGGCCATTACTGAAGAACGGATCAGGCAACCACTGAGCGTATGGTTTCAACTGGGGAAAGCAGCCCAAGGTCGCGCTCACTTCGCCTCTTCGGTTGAGGATCTCAATTGCTGACGCGTAGATTGGCGCGCTGTCGGGAGTTTCTCTGACTTCTGCTACATCAGCACCATTAGCAAGCATGCCAAATGGTGCACCGAAAGCGAGGTCTCCAATGACATCGAATGCAAGGAAATTGAACCAGGGAAGACAATCGATGAGCGCCTCTCGCTTGCCATCTTTTCCTGTGGTCTGTCCAGAGGCTACAAGCTTATCCAACTGCTTGACAAAAAGCTCCAGGTTTGCGTGAATGAAGGGCTCAAATTGACTGATGGACTTGGCGGAAAAGACGTGGGAGATCAGCTTGCGTTTACGCGTGTGTTCAGCGCGATCGCGAGTGTTGAAGAGACCACGTCGGATTGAGACGAATGCATCGTAGAACTCACTGCGGATCGTTAGCTGTGATTAAGGACGCGTGCTGTATGGTTTCATACGATTTTAAGAATCCGTTTCCATGCCCATAGATTGTCGCGATGGCGTCGACATCGGCAATTGACGTGTGGTTTGGCTGGATACGGACCACGGGTCCAAGTTTCTTGTGAACTTCATCCACTACGCGATATCTTTCACCGCGCCTGCAGACGTAGAGGAGCCAGAGGTTTGTGAACTGAGCGGGAAATGGCGATGGGATTGCCCTAAGATGCCCATACGTGGCAAAGTATGAGTGTAGATATGTAGCAATCAAGAGGACTGCTCCGATCGGGAGAGACCACCAAGTGAAGAGAAGGTCAACTACTGCCATTATGAGTGGTCGGCAATGATGCTGTGCTTGGTGTCAGGTACTAGATCCTTCTGGACATATGTCGTTGGCACAGACCTCACGATGGAGAAACAACTAGTATTTGACGTCAGGTTCGGTTCCCGCGGACATGTCACCGGCAAGTTTGAACACAGTCAAAAGCCGATGACACAAGGTTTTTGCATTCCGGACTAGCTCACCCCGCATCTTGGTCGGGTTCGGTAGTTGGTAGTAGAAAATGGATGGGAATATCATCAAACAATACCCGAGACCCAATGACCATTCACCAATATCGTCTTAGTCAAGTTGACGGGCGGAGAATCTCGATTGAGCGAATCATATCATGCCCGGTTGTGTTTCTCCGAAGAAGAACGGTCCCGCGCAAATGGCATCTGCTGGACTAGGCGCTACCCTGTAGCGAGAAATGCTTATGATTCAAAATGTGGCTACATTGACAGCTAATGAACTAGCATTTGGAGAGATTCTCAATGGTGTGATCTTTGATGTCAATCATTCTTGGAGAAATACTTGGAAGTCGGTTGACAGGGTGGCAAGCCGATGACACTACGTTAGCAATTGGATTGCCCGTCACATCCCGCGCCGGGCACGGTTTTCAACCATTGTCTCGGACCAAAGATCACACGACGACGGGAGATCAGATCGGATATTATCGCCAAAATAGAAATCACTTGCACTCACGTCCAGTTAATAATATTGTATATCTGTATCACTATTGACTCCTGTTTCTCGTGACTCCGTTTCTCGTGGTCGAATGCGTTGCCATGACGCGTACCCCATTCAAAAAACCATCACCCGCCATTTTCTCATCAACATGGTGTTTTGCGCGTCAATGCATCATTATAGGGCAGCGCATATAAGAGGCACAGCAGATCCGCATGCGACAGGAACAGGGTGTCTTGTCATTGCGCTCAACGCATTGACGGGCCGTTCAAAAAGGTCATGGAACAGGTACCACCCGATCGGCCGGATACCGATATTGACATACGCATCATGAGATACACATCCATGGCCAATGGACAGAGAAAACGCTAAATAAGGTGAAGTGTTGCGAGTTTGGAGTCGAGCTGACAGCGTCGCAGTGAGCTTCAGCCAAGCACTGGAAAACAACATAGCTGGCAGATCTGAAACAAGGCCTCCTCTGCACCCCAAGATCTAGACGCGCAGCCTCACGGAAGCCAGAGCAGCCGGCTTGGTCTTATTCTTGGTAGCGGTGCAAGCCAGAAAAACCCCGTCGCAGAAATGTCCCTTGGTTTCCAAATTGGGGGCTCAGCGGGAGCCTCTGGCCGTGACGTTGCCGCGGGCAGGGGTCTTGGTGTTTGATCTGCCGTCTCACAATGCCATCTCAAGCACCACCCGGTTTCGCTTCACGCCGACTGTCAAACTCTTGGTATAGGCGGTGTTTACTATATCGAAACCAAAACGTGAGCGAGTGTCCATATCTTCGCAAGATCTGCCCGTTCTTTCGGAATCTTTTCTTTTTGTGCGCTCGTTGATCTGGTATCACTCGCCCTTGCGATAATTCGATTCTTACAGTCTTTTTATTTTTACATTTTAATTATAATTTCGACAATCATTCAGCTCTGGTAGCACTTCTATTCTTTAATCTTGGCCCTTGAACCGTCGCTACTATGGATGATAAAGCTATCGACCTACAACTTTCCAGAGTCATTTCCGCAGTCGAATACACCACAATATTTACATCAATCGTACCAAAGGGAACCGCATTGGCCGAAGTCACAGCCACTGCTGCAGCGCCTGTTGTCACAGTCACCCAGGAAAGCAGCAAAGAAGATACCGACACTGGTCTACCTGGGGGCAAGATTTTTGGAGCCCTCGAGATTATCATTGCTCTTGGTGTTCTAGGTGTGTAACAGCCTACTGACCTTTCCATGTCATATCTAACACGTCTCAGCTGGTGTACTTCTCATGATAATGGGAATTATTCTATGTGATCGACGAAGAAAATCCAAAAATCGAAAGGGAGCATCTGCAAGAGTTGAGAAGCGAATGACAGGGGAGAAGAGCGAACAAGTCTCGGAACACCAATCACCAACAGGAGCGCGGTTACCGGAATCAATATGGCCCAGGATGGCTGAAAAGAACCAAACTGTTCACGACTACTGGCATAGTGAAGCATCGCGACAACAGCAGGGCTGGAATTCAGGGCAAAGACCACAAGCTAGCGGCCCACCAGGTTTACCTAGATATCAATAACCTATAAATCGAGAATAAATTTGATCAAAATGCCGTGAGCAATTCTGATGCGGTCAACAGTGAGCTATTATGAGTTATTATGAGCTATCAGGGAGCAAGACCCTAGCATGTATTCGGCTTCATATCTCATTCCAGTGGTACAAGATCTCAAACTCAACCGTCATGCTTCGGTTCTGTTCTGAAATCCACAGTTCGCTTGAAGCGACATTGTATGTTCCAAGTGTTATAGATCTCCAGTTCCTCTAGTGGGCTCTGAGGGGTAGAAGTCTAATCCGATATACCAAGAGCAAGTCGACGCAACTTTCAAATGTATCTAGTGGCTAAACTGTACCCACTGTACCTCAACTGCTTTTTGCCTCTTAAATTTGTCATCTATAAGATTCTATGGAAAGAGTAGATCTAAAATGACGAGAGCAATAGGAGTCCTAGAAGGATGTTTAATAGCCGTACTAGTGTCCGGATACTGTATCGCTGTGTTCTATATAGAATCTCCGTATGGGTGTAGCATGATGATTTACCTTGGATTTTCCCAGCCACTCAACAACTGACATCTGGCTGTGACCAAGCACCAAAGCCGATCACAATGACAGGAAATAACAATAGTGGCTGCATTGAGTCTAATATTTGCAAGATTCCCCCCCTTCGGCCGTAGACCGGGGTCGGAGTGAGGCTATCGCCGAGCCATATGATGCCATGATATGCATAATAATCAATAGCCTGCTTCCTAATGGCTGCCGCCTTGCATCCGGTCACACCCATGCCATACAACTCAATACAGGATCTGGCAGCAGACAGAAATTTCTTTTCACTCTTCCATGGCATGATCTGTCAATACCATCAGCTGCAATAGTGCAGAATCTTAGACAATATCGTGGGGAGGTGTGTGCGGGGGTCTATCACGATCCTTAGCTTCGGAGGACTCCGCCGCTCTCGAGACGGGGAGTTGGTCTGACCGGATGGAAAGCTCGAGGTCGCACGAATATGTTTCGTGTATCTGTGTGTTTTTGACATTTTTGTAACGCGATGGGCGGCCCGGGCCTCGAGAATAAAGAGTCGTTCAAAGAACACGATACAGATCTCTATCCTCTTGCCTCTTGGCTACTCATCTGATACATTACTCTGCATCACAATTACACTCTGGAAATTATTCGGTTTAGTGTGGATATCCTATCTTGAAAGCAAAATGCCTGCTCTTACTACATCTTTTGCTTCGTCGCCAGTACTCTACCCATCCATCGCCTCGGACTTCGAGACGGCAAACAAAAGATACGCGGCGACCTTTACCAAGTCCCATCTGCCCTCTTCACCACGTCGGTAAGCTCTGCCAAATTTCAATTAGAACTCACGCCTCCAATTATAGGCCTAACGATTTTATAGTAAGGTAGCAGTCGTAGCGTGCATGGATTGTAGACTGAATATTGAGCAAGTGCTGGGACTTGAGATCGGCGATGCACATGTCATTAGGAATGGTACGTCTTCTGATCCCTTGACCATCATTCTTCCAAATCTGACAAAAATAGCCGGTGGTCGCGCCGTAGACGCCCTGCGATCAATCCTGATTTCCCAGCAGATGCTCGGAACACGGGAAATAATTATCATGCACCATGTAAGACACACCAAAAAAATAGTGACCGGCCCGGCTGACCCCACGCTTAGACGTGCTGCGGCATGCAGAGCTTCTCCGACCATGAGTTCCGGAGTAAGATCCGGCGGGAATTAAATGAAGATGTTGATCATATGGCGTTTCTTCCCTTCTCTGATTTGCGGCAGAGTGTCGTCGATGATGTCAATTTCTTACGGAAGAGTCCTTTGGTATTGGATGTGCCTATCACTGGATATGTCTATGATGTCAAGACGGGTCGGATTGAACTTGTCGAGGAGAGGGCGGAATCCGAGTGTTCCAGTCCTTGAATATCTGAAAAGCGTTTGGAAATTATACCATGTCATATCGTTAGCATTTTTGAATTCTCATGCCGCGTCTATTTGCACTAGTCTAACAATGGTTTGATGAAGCCTGATGGTGATCCCGTGTATGTTGGTTGGCCTACTTTCGGCACCGAAAGGATTGACGTGTCAGAGTCGATAGACATTAGTGATATCTGGTTATAATATTTCTGCCATTAAACATCTACTATGGTTGAATGTTTTTGAGTCTGGTCTAGGATGTGCACTATAGTTTTCCCATCTATGTGTGATGCAACGAGCGAAGACATAACAAGGTGGTAGATTTGAACGGGGAAGACGCCGAGCGTGCCATCAGACAATCTACAGAGAAGATACAAGCGCGGATAAATTATATTTCTTGATGACTGATTGTTGCATTAATAATAAAGGCCGAAACTTAATTTTGATAAACCATTTGGCACCAAGATGATTTGTGGTATTCCTAAATAGGAATAGACCCATCAGTGTTACGTACGGTTCTTGTTAGTAATATAGACAACACAATACTTACGGCAAGTCTAATGATGCAGTTATGAGTAAAGAGAAGCCACGACTGGCTGATCGTACGTAAAAATAGTTCAAGTCATCTAGCGTCGATGGATCCGAGGAGGGGATAACTTCCGTCGAGTCCCCGGTGACAAACTAATAAAGCTCCCCGTAGCTCACCGAGATTGACCCTGCTTCCTTTCGTCCGTCCAGCACAAGAGCCCCAGAATTCTTTCACAATCACAATGCCATCAAGAATACCCGAGACGAAAAATGAGTGGTCCAGCTCAGCCAATATTATAACGCGCTTCTTGGCCCTACAGCAAATCTACAGTGCCTCAGAACTTGGGGCCTATCTCCAATCAGAATGCTCCGACGAGACAGATACGTCTGACTCAAGATCCCAACCAATTGATGTGGTGGTTTTGTGTGCATCTGCGATCTTGGCTATCCCGGAAGCGGTATTTAAATGGGCAATTCAAGAACAGAATCGTCCTGATGCACACCAAAGGAACACAGTCCTCGTGCTGTGTGGCGGAATCGGACCTTGTACCCCTTTCGTCTACGATTCTATCAAGTCTAGCAAAAAATACTCCCAAATCTATGATGAAGTATATGGCAAGCCTGAAGGACAGGTTTTAAAGGTCATGGCGGAACGCTTCTACAAGCTTGATATCACCAAATTGAAACATCATTCACCTTCACAAGACGGATTTAGGATTTTAATATCTGACCGCTCTACCGACTGCGGAGCAGATGCAACAGAGACTCGAAAGGTCTTAGAACATGAGGGTATTTACTCCCCAAGATCAATCGTTGTTGTCCAGGACCCAGCCATGAGCACTCGGACCGTCTCGTCCTTCAGTCGAGTCTACGATGGTCAGCAAGCGCGCATATCGAGTTGGCCTCGATTAAAATCTGAGACAGGAGACTCTAAAAGGGAAGCACAGAATAAGGACATCCCTAAGGAGCTATGGTCTATGGATCGCTTCCTTGATCGCATCATGGGAAACACGTCAAGAATGCCGGAGACAGATACGAAAACCAGCTCGGCGATTGCGATTCCACATGAAGTGGAGGATGCATGGTCAACTATAATGGATAAGGACAGCTTGGAAATATGGAGCTAGAAGTTGTAGGAGAGCTGGAAAGGGAATAAAGGCTCAGTCATATTCATTGAGTTAACCCACTACTAATAATTGGAAATTCACTTGGACTTTGTTACCCAGCGCTGTGTGTAATTTCCCCTAACAGTATAGACCGGCAGTGCTCCCGGTTACGGCGCCGAGAGCCCATCGCATATCGCAGCATCGGGTCTGGCCGATGTACAAACATCAGATCAGGCTGCGGCTGGAAGATATGTTTCGCAACGTCACATGATGTACACCATCACGAAGGGTGACCCAACTGATTGGATCTTAACCATGGAGCCGAAATTTCTCGAACCACCACCTTCTAAAAACCCACCGGTCCGGTCCATCACCCCGCAACATCAAAGAAACAATGGCCTCATCCCTCCGTCGCTTCACTCTTGTCTTTTACGTGCCGCCTGCCAACGCGGCAGCATGCAAAGCGGCTGTTTTCAAAGCCGGCGCGGGCCGTTACCCGGGTTCTGGAGGCTATACTGAGTGTGCCTGGCAAGCGATGGGAACAGGGCAGTTCAGGCCAGGAGATGCAGCGAATCCGGCTATCGGAAAGGTTGGTGAGTTTGAGGAGATACCCGAGGTCAGGGTTGAGACTTTGGTCATTGGTGAGGATACGGTCAAGAAGGCCGTAGCTGCGCTCAGAGAGTGAGTCGAGTTATTTGGCGAGATTGATGGGGCGTGGCTAACGAAATAGGGCTCATCCGTATGAAGAGTGTGCGTATCAGGTTTATCGAATTGAAGACTTTTAAACCTAGGTGTAATTTATGGCTTATTAGAGCAGGGATGCATACGGTTCAGCGTTTCTGGAAACATTCCAGACAGTCCCTTCAGATAGCTCGTGTATAATAGGGATAGCTTCCTGATCGGAGACACATGGTTGATCCTTTTGGTCTGGAAGCGCAATTTGAAGCAGTTCGTAGTTTCGAAGATAGAATGCAAGCTCAAGGTATCATACAAAATCGAAACTCCTATCGTCATCACCATTTTACATGCCCCTCTTATCAAAAAATTGGAATCAAGCAACGAGTACTTTTGTCTGCGGGAGTAATGTTGTCCATCGCTCTCCAGGCTTTCTACCCCAGATCCTTTTCAAAGACTCAATGCCCTTGAGCAGATTTCCAAATCCGCTTCGAGCGTGATGTCGCCGTAGAACGTTTTCAAAGTACGTCTTGTGCTCTTCCAGCTGAGCATCGGATGCCGCCACAAAGGTTGTCCAGATCAGCATGTGGGCCACCGGAGAGGTATCTGGTATCAGATCGAGGGCGCCAATAAATCGCTGCACACGGGCAACAGAACTAGGGTTTACCGGGGTGGGATCCAAGTCGAAGAAGTTGGTGGTCTGGTCTGACATGACCTGCTGAAGATATATGTCTCTGGCTTGATAGACGAGGTCTGCGACTTGTGAGAAAAGAGGGGCGTGCTGGGGGTATAGTTGAAGACAGTGATTGAGACACCCGAACAGTTGGTCGGTGCGGGCCTGGGATGATATCATTTCTAGGCCCATCTCTTCACCTAGGTGAGGAGCAGCATACACACGAATTCTACATCTAGTGTTAGTGTACAGTGTAAGATAGGGGAACACAGCCATGCCAACTTACTTGTGCAACTCTCGCATGATAAAAGCTCCTAGAATACCTGTGCCAAGACGTTCTTTGCCACCAATGGCGTCCAGCACCGACTCAAGCATTCGAAGAAGGACCGAAAATTCCGAGCCTCCAGTTACAAGAACAGATGTCATTAATAGTAATAGAGTGATTAGTACAGAGTGTTGTGTTGTTTGATCTCCCAAGATAAGTTCTTGCCGCTTACGTAGACCATGAAGAGTTCGACCAAGGAGTTGGTACGGGTCAGGTACGTAAAACTCATCAGATATTGTTCCATAAGAATCATACTTGTTTCTGGATTGTTTCAAGTTGTTTGTGAGATTGTTGATGTGGAAGTGGAAGGCCGAGACTGTAAGCACAGCGTCCATGACCAGCTCGTCTTGTTGGCAGAGTGGGAGCAAGAGATCTCGCCAATCATTGTGGACGCCATCTATAGCAACCATTTCTGTTGAGATACATCGAGAGACTAAGATAGTTAGTATTCTAGGTCAAGAAGTAACACTGATACACATACATGTCATGAAAAGATTCCTTTTCCACGCCGGAGTACTTTGCGGGATTGCTTGTAAAAAGATGGAGCGGAAGGCGATATGATCGCCTAATGGTTCAACCTGCGGTGCGACAAGATCTCTGATATCGAAACCAGGCGATGTCAGCTTGAGGTTCCCATTGTCTACCCCAATATCCTCATCGGGTTGAAGTGCGGCTGTATTTGAGCTTTTCTCCAATGTTGAAATCACTACATCCTCAGGGCTAGTAGAAATCTTCCATTCGTTTCTTTAAGGCATGTTAGCAGTAGTCTTCAGCAAAGGAATGGTGAGTATACTTGCTCTTCATATACAGTCTCTATGCTCTTACCCGCCCACTTGCCTCTTGCAGCAACACCCTTGTTAAAACGATGCCGAATGCCCAGACCACTGCAACTCAAACCCCTCGAAGTGCATTTATTACAACTAGGCTGAGTCCTGTCGCAATGAATGCGCCTCTTTGAGCACTCGTGACAGCCTGCCTCATGTCAGAAAAACTTGTCTAGTGAGCTTTAGAGAAGACGTTGTTGACCTTTGGTCTTTGGTACATAGGGTCTTTTCTTTGGCGCCATTGGGCCAGTGAAAAGCTAGGAGAGTTGACGGATCGACACACAACGCACAACGCACGAAATCCGGTATAACGAGGTGATAAAAGTAATTATTCCGAGGACCGGGGAGCAAAGTCAAGGTTAAGAAATGATTGAACCTATTTTCTCTCAAACTTTACAGGCATCATTCTGAACCATGATCAGGGAAGTGAAGGCCAATGTTGCGGGGTACTTAGGTTGGAGCATCAACTCCGCAGACGCTAGCGATTGTCGGGGAAAGCGACTAGACCAGAATAGGAGGGTCGAATGAGAGCATCTTCGATCCTGTTGGGTCTACTCCGTACACGCCCGATCAACTTTCACTGCAATTTTAACCCACGGCGAGGGACCCATTTCTTTTTGCTGAAAAGACTGCCGCCGCTGAGCTAGAAAGGTAGTATTGTATTTATTGCTGCGCCCATTGCTGCTATTGCACTTTACGCAGGAACAGGATGCCTTCACTGCAATTTTAACCCATGCACAAGGCACTCTGTACTTTACCAAGCACAATCAGAATCATTCGCTTGACAATCAACGACCACCATACATTCTCCCATAATCACACAACAAGCCATGCATATGTTTTCAATATGAACAGGGGATTTCGATTCACAAGATCGAATGTAACATGTAGGTTATCATAGCCTTCCAAAAATCAGATCATTCCGCACTGCAATCACGCGTGGCGTATCGAGGAACTAGTCAAGCCACTTCCGCCGATCACGGCCGGCAAGCCTACATGCCGTAACACGATCTCACTGTCAATATCATGATTCGCTTCACCCCGAGTAAGGGGCAGTCGGCGACGGCCCAACCTCCGAGGTGGTGGGACACGGGCTGTTTGCTTAAGCTTGATCGGAAGAATCCCACAGCAGAGCAGGGATATAGCCCAATGAAGAATGGGCTAGTGAGACACTGAGACTGAAATATTTGTAAAGTTGCTTCTGAGAGGTGATAGACCATATCAGTCCTCAAATTCGTTCATTCGCCCCCTTGCAGATTGCTACCTTGATAAGTGTCAGGGTCGCCGGTGAAGTGTGTTCCCAGCCCATCGTTCTCTACGTGAGGCATTCCTGAACTCGATGTATTTCAAAACTTATGCTGCGGGTTTCGCGTTGCTATGGACTCAAGCCCTGAGCAAGGAATATAATCCAGCTTACATACGATCTTCCAGAGATGCTTCCGT
The DNA here is from genome assembly GCA_013396295.1 of Fusarium heterosporum. Taxonomy (NCBI): domain Eukaryota; kingdom Fungi; phylum Ascomycota; class Sordariomycetes; order Hypocreales; family Nectriaceae; genus Fusarium; species Fusarium heterosporum. The sequence continues at coordinate 324,049 of JAAGWQ010000143.1, read as the reverse complement.
CAATGATATATCGTATCTCAGTAGGCTTTCTCGGCGCAACGCCTGCTCAGATGCATTTGAAGAAAATGAACAGAATCTGGAGTGCGCGCCCAGTCAAACATTATGTTGTATGTCATATCTCCAGGGGGTGGTAAACGCGTCGTTAATGAATGATAATCTAGATACCCAAGAGAGACATAAATATTCAGCTTGTGAGAAGCATCTAGGCAAAGGATGGTGTTGCATCGAAGAGTGAGTCCCACCAATATAGTTTGATTGAGTACTTGCTAACGTACTTGTAGAGATGCTGAGTGCTACATCGACCTGGAGTCCGTCTGCAACGAAGACGGCTCTATTCCCTGCACTAATCTTCAATCGGGAACTGATAAGGCATGTTGTCCCACATTGGCAACTTGCGATCTAGACGTGGAGGCGTCCAAAGATAGCGTTTGTTGTCATATTGACCGAAAAGATCTTGTTTCCGCCGCTAGGCCACCGACAGCTTCAAGTTCGATTGCAGCAGGCACAAGCAGTGAGCCAAGTTCCGGCACAGCGAGGTCAAACCTAGCAGAATCGGACACTTCATCGCCTGATATATCTCAAACTAGCTTGGCCGTTGGTATGCTTGCTGGGATTTTCTCGGGGCCATTAGCTGGGGGACTGATTATCCTATCTTTGGTATTTTGGCTTCTGAAACGAAATGGGAGGATCGAAAATCAACGTCCAGAACAGTTGATGAGTGTGAATACCAGCATGCTCAGAACACGAACTAGGGGTAGGGGTATTGGTCGCAAGAGCTGGGCTCATTGGGAGGATATCGACCATCTGCAGAAGTAGAAAGTTGATTATGGCGTGTTGTGTTTCCTGCACGCACCCCTTGAAACCGATGAGCTACAATTATGAACAGGCAAAGGGAGAAGACTGGATATTTTTGAGTTTGGTAGAATGACACGAAATCTCATGGCTACACCCATTTGTTGAGACAGTTCCAAATATTTGGCAGAAACCGGATCTTTTTGAGACATCAGCCCCCACTGCTAAATCAGGCTTGACCGCAGCTCTGCACCCAAGATAAAGTAAGCGGGTATGAGCGATTGAAATAATATCAGATCTCAAGACAATCCCGAGCTCACTGAGCTCAATATGTTAAACACGAAAATATCCTGTTTTTCTTGCCAACTAGTTTGTAAATTGATCCTTTGTCAATAATGTCTGGTCTCTCGTTGGTTCGAGCCAGGAGAGGCCTCCAGATCAAGCCGACGAATGGCGTTGAAGGGTTTTCACTGTAATTCCAGCTCAATGCTGGCCTAACTCTTCACTGCAATTTTAGCCCATGCATGGTCATGCGATCCAGGTCCGAAGGATACACAGAAAGTAACAAAAACCCCGCTAGTCACAGAGTATCTGAAAGTCACATAATACTGATCCACCAGACAGAAATATGAAGAATCCTCGCAAATCATCCTCGGCCAACATCTCACCTCGAAAGAAGGCCAGGAAAAGTCGATGCTCAGTATGCGCAAGTTTATTTTCGAAAAATGGCCTACAGGCCTTGAATTCCAGCACCGGATTCTCACACCGCACCTTTGAGGAGTATAAATCAACCTTGGCCAGCTGCGATTTCTGCAACTTTATCTTTGGACTGGCCGTCGATGGATTTGGTCATAGTTGGCTTCCGAATACACACTTGGTCTTCAGAAACAAGAACGAGCCCCGCGTAAATGTCAAATCTATTATAAATGCCCTTGAGGGAAGTATTGAAGGTTCCGATGGAACCATCACAATCTACCCCTTTGCGAAAGAGAGTAAGAGGCTCTTCATTCCATTACCTGGTTCGACCATCTTTTTCTGACGTTGTCCAGATGATCCTCTCAGCACAATGATACCTCGAAGGCCGCTGTGCAGAGACGTCAAGAGCTCACACGTCTTTAATGAAGCCAAGAAGCTCATTAATACTTGCCTATCTCCCAAAGATCCCAGTCTAGGGCACCAGAGGTGCCGCTATTCAGGAGATAATGTCCTGCCGACACGTGTAATACGAATCAACGATCGATCTGTGCAACTGCAGATTAATAAAACAGATAGACGAGGATCCTATCTCGCGCTGAGTTATTGCTGGGGGAATCCGGACCCGAACAAACAAACTAGCCTTTACAAACTCCACAACGATAACTTGGACAGGCTTGTCGAAGCGATCAGGGTGGACGAACTGGAGCAGTCGGTCCAGGACGCTATAAACGTTACGCGGCAATTGGGCTACACCTACCTCTGGATTGACAGACTCTGCATCATCCAGGATTGTGAGATTGACATGGCTCACGAGATTTCTAGAATGGCGACTATCTACAAAAACGCTGATGTCACGATCGCAGCTGGTACCTCGGAGAGAGCTGCTGAAGGTTTTTTGGGCACCTTGTCTACCAATGCTCCATATCTACCCTCAAGCAAGTTTAGCATCCCGATGGAAAATGGCCGCAAGGGCACTGTGTATCTCTCTGGTAAAGCCTATGAGCCCAATCATGCTCTTGATAAAAGGGGCTGGACAATGCAAGAATACATGCTATCATCAAGGATGCTCATCTTCTCTGACTACCAGCTGCTATGGCAGTGTCAAGAGATCGAGCTACAGAGCGTGACAGGCGACGAACAGGGTTTAGAATATCAACAGCATCTCGAATCTCTCCCTTGGGCCGCTTTCGACGACGGGGGAGAGCCCGCGTACGGCACACACGATTCAGATAAGCTGTACCTATGGAAAACGATCATTATGCAATATACGCGGAGAAATTTGAAAGTGTCTGACGATCGCCTGCCAGCCGTGACAGGTATCACGACAGCATTACAAAAGGTGTGGGGAGACTCACACATCTATGGTCATTGGCAACAATGGTTCATCGAACTACTAGCATGGCAGATCCCCGAAGATAGTAGAGTCAAAGACCGACGCCTCAACCGAGCTCCGAGTTGGTCTTGGGTTTCAGTCGATGGAGAGATCGAGTTTAAGGATCCTATTATAGCGAAAGATGCTATTGTGAAGACCTTGACGGCGCGAATGGTGACAATATCTTGCAAAATTCTCATGTACGAGGAAATGGACGATGCGGACTGGTCGACTCTTTCACAAGACTTTGATCTTGTCGATTCCGCTCTAACGCAAGAGTTTGGCGATAGGCAGCCGGAGTACCTTCTCCTTGGTAGCACAACAACGTGCGATACTGAGGAGCGTGGTTTGGGCCTAATAGTGCTCAGGACAGATAATGGAACATATCGGAGAGTCGGCGTAGCTGCCTTTTCTGACATGTCAATTTGGGATCAAGTAAGTCATCGAGTGGTTGAACTGGAGCCAAAGCAAAAGTGAACGAGTCTAGTATCTATACTGAAAAAGACCTTGCGCTGTACAACCTCAGTAACCCCTTCTCGCATGTATCTTCTCATGCCTCCTACAATCGTTCACTCTAGCGAACGCTTTCGGACATTTAGAACATGCATATGGACGGTCTCCAAAATGACTCCGCTCGTGACTTCTTAGATTAATATTCCTTGTAAAGGACTTCTTACAAATGGAGCACGCGAATTTTGCTGGAACCTGTCGGCGACTCAACACCTCAAAGTGCGAACCTCCCTCACTGAGATTTGGGTGGTAGATGTTGATGTGGCGATCTCTGTCTTTGTTACTCACGAAGCCTAGGGGTGCCGAGTTACAAGATATCGGGCATTGAAATGGCCTGTCATGTCGTTTCTCATGGGTTTCTCGGGTTCTGCGTTCTTCGTAGCCAACATAGAAGAAGCGGCATAAAGTGCGACGACATTTGAACAAGTTATGACCGTAGTAACTTTCGACTGTATCTTCATCGCCTACTACTTCGCTGGGGCTCAACCTTTCAACTTCTGTCCGGTTGTCCTGTAGCGCTGTCTCGATTTGAGCAATGCCAATTGTATTTCGAGCTCCAAAGTCACCCTTCTGGTGAGTGAATATATGGTTCCATAGTAGGCGTATATCGGAGTAGGAGTCTCTGCCATGAAACCTTTCGATGTTGCTTACATCAAGTTCCGAGTGCTCGACTTCCGTCAAATCTGTACGGTGTATGTTGACGAACATAACCAGAGCAGAGATAAACTCCCGTGCCGTACCCAAAGGTTCTCCAACGAAGAGATCACGGCAGTCTCGGAGGACAGTGTCCACATGTCGGAGCCATTGGGAGCATGCATAATCCTGGAAGGCGAACCAACCGAGTCTCGCGTGCTTGACTCGTTCGGTTGATTCATATCCTTTTGAAAAGCACGGAAGAGAGAGGTATCTCAGACAAGTTGTTGCTAGCTGACATTGAATCTCCCCTTCTTTGATATGCTTGTTCTGGACGAGATGCCTATTAGTCATGGATATTAGTTACAAACGTCGGCGGAAGTTATCAAGATTTGTAGAATTACTCACGTTCGTGCAGTTGAGTGGACAAGTCGGATATACTCCCCATCTAAAACATGAACAATGGAACCAAGATAATGCTCTATGTCGTGTCTCATCATATTGCCTTCCAAGTCGAGGTTGAATTCCACTTGATCGAAGCATAGAATTGCTTGCATTTCGTGCCATGTGAGCTGTCTCTTCGCGCAGACAAGCCAACCGAATAATAGCTTTGTTCTCTGCCACTTGGTATCACCTCGCGATTGTTTTTCTAAACGCTTTTTAACGGAATCGAGTAGGCTTTCGTATCTGTTGAGAATTAGCGTGATACTCTCACAGAGGCATGTGTGGACTTACAAATCACCAAGCTTGGCGGGTACAACTCCGTGCTTCAAGAGATCTAGTATCTCACGTTTGGTGTCCTGCTGTAGCAAGTATTCAATAGCAAGGTGAGCATAGAGAAAAGAGTCTATTAGATGAGTCAGCTTTCAACACTCAGATCTGGTTTATTAGTGCTAGATACCATTGCTTTGATGGCATATGATCCTCTCGATATCTGCCTTGTCAGCGTCTGAAAGGCTAAACCCTCTAGTAGTGTTTGACCTGTAGAACAGCGGCAGCTTCTTCCTCACAAACTCTCTTATATCATCTTGATTATCGTGCTCCTTCAATTCTATGCTGATGTAATCGTCCTTGCGGATATGTCGTCTTGTATCTGACGTCTCTCGACCGATGAACATGACCCTTAGATGGCCCGATCGGATAGATGTGTCGTATTTTGACACTAGGTCTTTGAAGAACCTAGCAATTTGATCGATCTCTATGCTCTTGCACTCATCTAATCCGTCTACGATGACGTATTGCCTCGGACAGTATTCGATGAATGTTTTGATAAGCTTTTGAGTCACTCGAACGTCTATGAGGTTGACACCTCCACTGGTAATCCTCTCCTGATTGCAGAGCGGGAGGATGTAATCTTCTGACTCCACCATCTGTAGAAGAATTCCTTTTAAAATATCGAGGTGGTTCCGGTGTTCGTGGTCATCCTTTTCACAGTAGAAGTAGGATGTTCTGCTACCAATAGGGGGGAAGAATCTGCTAGTGCCTTCTTCCTTAGGTTGAAGCTCATCAACAATCATTGATGCTAATACAGTTTTACCTGATGCGAAGTGTTAGTTCTCGAGATAGGGTACTGGCTCGCTTGTCGTCTTGAGAAGCTCACCGTAACCAAAGTTCCCATGTAACCAGATCGCAGAATCCGGGGGTTCCTCTTCTCCCATCCACTCAGCGATGGCACTGTATTTCCGAAATAGCCAATGACCACTATTGGGACAAATCGCCATACTACGAAATTCGTTTTGCAGCCTTTGCATCTTGCCAGAGGCTGAAATCCAAGTCACAACTGAATTCCTCAATGTATGCTTACGGTCGTCTTCTTCGGCCTCAAAGCTCGTCCAGTCTGATTTCACACTGTAGAAATATCGTTGGAAATCAGCATCAATATCTTCGTCGTCTGAGCCAGTATTCAAGTCAGCGATTGTGCATTCCTTTGACTGAAACAAAATACCTGGAGAAGAGTTGCTATGACTTTTGATGAACTCTCTGTGAGTGTTCAGAGACTCAGATACCCGCTTGAATCTGCGAGCGGAGTCTTCCCATATCGGCTTTTGGAGGCGTTGCCATACTAGATAGTTGCTTAGTTCAGACTGTATCGGAATGTGTCGAAAGATTTCGGGATTCCTTACATTGGGGTGCGAGTGAAAATAGCTTGTAGGCCAGTGAGTGAAATCGCTGAACGTCTTGAAAGATATTCACTAAACATTTGACCGCGTCTTGCTGGAAGGTCTGGAAGAAATCTGTGTATCGTGTCAAGTCTGTCAAATGCGCCCCAAGACGTTGATACTCTTCGAGAACACCGTCAAGAGCTTTGTCAGTAGTATCGGTGATCTAGAATGGATTTTAATCTCATATGCAGAGTCCCTATAGGAGTAGGGCAATTTACCCTTAACATGAATTTGACTGAGCCCCATACAGTCGACATTACCCGCTCTGTGCCAGGAAATTCGAGCAGTAAGAGAACATTCTCAAAACTTGCCATACCGTCGATGAACATCCTCAATCGACTCATATTTATCATGTTGTTTGTCTTGTCGCGCATTGCCTGCTTTTCACAGATCTCCTTCTGCATGTCGACCATAGTGATATTCTCGAATTCATCCTGATGAAGACTTTTGAGTGAGTCTCGAAACTCTTGGGCGATTTTGTCTATCTGATCCATGATCGCAGATCAGGTGAGATCGAGTAAGATGATTGAATAAGTCGATCGGGCATGTATTCAAGTTGATGTAAGCGACACGAATGTGAGAGAATTTGGCTGACTCGACGCAGATAACAGCCGCCGAATATGACGCTCATGATGGCCTGGGCTGTTTTCAGGAGCCTCAAAACGCCTCAGATATATTTTCAACCTCTGCTGACCAACCGCTACACAACATAGGCGTTAGGCGAACCAGATACGGCATGATTATTCTGCCTCGTGGCATCAGCAGGTTTCAGCGCCGCAAAATTGCGAAATCCGATTCGACGTTGGGTCACCGACTCCAAGGGTGTGCTGCAGGTAATGTAGCTAGCACAGCCTGATTTCAAGATGATCTATGGGGTCAAAAAGAGGCCCAGTCTGGAAACAGTATTATTTTTTACCTTTTCCCTCGACGAGTAAACACCCCAAACGATCTAGCAGTTGATACTCGACAGGGACAATTGCAATAATGTCACTCAAACACCTTCTCAACCCAGTGGAGGAAGACACTATTCCTGATGATCAACACAACTTAAGAAGTCAGTTGATCTTGGCAGAACAGCATTCCAATCTCCATGTCAGTAATGACGCCATGGAGTTTGGCATGGATAGTCTCAACGATTTCGGGGTTCAATTACGCCTTTGGGGCGATTACAATGGAGAAGGCCCTCGAGTCAGCAGTTATGTCGGGCCCAGCACGATAAATCCTCTTGTGTAGGGCCCTATCTCAATCTATTTGAACAGCGCTGATAGAATAAGCAGTTCTCCACTGATGCAACAAGAGGATATATTTTCAAGCGATTTCACCCATAACGACCTCATGTCTATTGATACACACTTTGATGTGATGAACATGAGCATGGATTTCAACTTCGACTTTAGTAACATGATCCCCTTGGCAGAGGAAAATCACTCTGTTGCCTCCGAGGCACCACTAGTACTGGAAAACTTTCAGTATCTTGATACACCGACAGAAAACTCGCGGGAAGGGTCATTCACAACATCTGAGGCACCTGGCTTGATTCAGTCCCTCCAAACAACTGCAGTAGTGCCCGAAGAAGCAGAAGACAAACAAGAAGAGAAAGATATCATGGTGCATTATGGCATGGTAGTATCACTGAGCCGCACTTACAGCATTGGCTGACAATTGACAGCTTCACAACATTGAGGTAAAATTAGTCTCAGACGACATGTCGGCTATTGATGAGAAGTTGAGATCGGGCGATTCGATTTATCAATACTTCAAACCCACCGAGTACCAGAGACAAGTGATGCTTTGCTTTCCAGATGACAACAAGCACTTTGGGCACCTACCCTCAGCCACTGCTTCGACGCTATTGCCTCTAATAACACGACCCAGAATTGGCATCGAGCCATTGGCCTTGAAAGGCGACCTGAGAGACATCATCCAGCGTGCAAGCAAGTCAATCGATGCGAGAGTCAAGGTTGATATCAATATCTACGGACCACGGCGTGATTCGCGTGAAATTGGAAATGTTTTGTCGGATGGCAAGTTGTGGCTACAGCGATCGTGCCACAGCAGAGAAGAGACAGTTTATGAAAACCCGCACTTCTTTATCATCAGTCTCCCAGACGGTAATGGCGAAATCCAAAGCGCAGACCTAGTCGTCAACAATGAGGCACCAAAGAAAAGAACAAGAGAGGACCAGCTTCGAAAGATGGTGGAAGACGTGTACAAGACGGTGGAGAACAACCGTGAATTTGACTTGGTGGAGGGTGGCGATCGGGTGACTCGTCAGCTTCTAAAGTATGAACATGTTAACGTAAATGAGACGATGCTAACATTCACCAGGCATCAGAAGGAAGCGCTAGGGTTTATGCTTGAGCGTGAGTCCGGCCACATCAATGACAAGTACAGGCTGTGGCAAAAAGTCAAACAAGATGGAAGAACACAGTACAGACACAAGATCACCAAGAGGAGAAAAGATATCAGGCCAGAGGAAAACGGTGGCGGGATTTTGGCTGACGACATGGGAATGGGGAAGTCACTTTCCATTCTTGCCTTGGTCATGAAGACTTTGGATAATGGTATGGAATGGGCTAAACAGAAGAATATGGAACATAAAGGTAGAAAATCTCTTCAGTACTCGCGTTCAACGCTTGTTGTGGTCTCAGCCGCATGTAAGTTCAAAATCACAGCTGGTGGCAGACACAACTGACAAGAATTAGTATTGGTAGAAGAGTGGATGAGCGAGATAAAGAAGTACGTTATGTCGGCTGATGGGATGATTGTGTGCTAACATTACTCAGACATCTGCAGACAGGACTCAAAGTGGTAAAATATCACGGCGACAGAAGACCCAAGAGTCTTGACCAGATTCAGGACATAGAGGATTCAGATATCGTGGTAACAACCTATCACACACTCACGGCTGAGTACCTCGTAGGAAAAGGAAAACTGTCACCATTATATAAGCTAGGTTGGTATAGAATTGTCCTTGACGAAGGTAAGTCTTCACCCAGCCACTAATGGATCCTTACTGACAGGAACACCCGTAGCCCACATCATCCGTCGACCATCAACAAAGTTCTTCCAAGCATGCGAATATCTCCATGCCAACTCTCGCTGGTGTCTCTCAGGAACACCTATTCAAAACAAGCTCGCCGACATTGGCTCTCTGTTCCGCTTCATCCGAGCTGAGCCATTTGACAAAGCATCCGAGTTTCGGAAATGGATAGAGACTGCTTTCAATAGCTCGTTTGAAGACCCAGAGCTAGTGAAGGACCGTCTCGTGATGCTTCTCGAAGCTCTATGTTTGCGTCGCACAAGGCATGTCTTGTGCTTACCCAAGACTCGACAATTCTTGCGACATCTTGACTTCACTCCCAAAGAGCGCAATCAGTATGATAGGACAAGAGCAATCGTTGTTCGAAACATGAAACATCGTACGGGAGAAGTCGAAAAAAGCTCACAATTCGGCATGTTCCAGATGTGGCTACAGCTCCGCATTGTGTGTAACCACGGGACGTACCAGAAGCTATTCTCATGGCACCGAAGGAATCTTTTGGAAGAAAGAGAAGCCATTGTTGGGACGGCGGGGCGATACGGCGAGATCTCATGTGTGGGTTGTGAACAACCGATGCCCGTGTTGGGATACAATTGGGACAAAAGTATGTTTGACGACGGTTGTTCACATGTCCTGTGTGACAAATGTATTCAAGAGTCGAACCTCTCCGAGGTGGAGGTTTCTGAACGACGATGTCCTGTTTGTGTTAGATGGTACCGGGAAACGTCACATACAAATGATGGCCAAGAATCACAAGACACACTCAAGGCAAACAAGCGTCGGAAGAAGACAGTACACAAGGATGACCATGAACATTACTTCAATGATGAAGGACACTCGACAAAGATTCGCGCAGTGGTGGAGGATGTACAGAAGGACCTCTGGACAGCTAAAAGGTACGATGCACCATTTATTCTTGTTGCTCAACTAACATACAATAGCATCATCTTTTCTTGCTGGACACGAACACTGCATCTCATTTCGAGACACTTGGACAAGGCCAAGATACCATATCTTCAGCTCGATGGGGACAGTCCGCTCGCTCAGCGAAAGAAGACTCTTCTCGAATTTGAGAATGGGGACGAGTGGCCTGTTCTCATCATGACAACGGGAACCGGAGCATTTGGGTAGGGTCTCAGATCTGCCCTTTGCAAACATCAATTAACGTTTGTTATAGGCTAAACCTGACCTGTGCCAATCGGATCTTCATTGCAGAACTGCAGTGGAATCCAAGCGTGGAGAGCCAGGCCATCTCTCGTGCAATTCGACTTGGACAAGAAAATGAAGTACGCGTCTGGAGGTATATAACACGCGATACAGTTGAAGAGGTGAGTGCTACCATGTCCATTATATGTACAATACTAAGCTACGACAGGATATAAAGCAGCAGCAAGAGTACAAGAAGCAAATCGCGGCTTTGGGATTTGAAGAAGAGATTGACTAGTAATGGCGAGGTCACATCCCTTAGCTTAAACATATGGATAGTCCTGAGATTTTCATAATACATGAGCGAGAGGGGACTATACATCCAAGTCAATTCCGTTTTTTACGGCGATAAATACAACAAAGGTAGCCGAGTAGTATATCTACGGAGTCGTATTTCACTGAAAAGTGCGAAATATTACAACAAGATCCTGTACATAATTCTGATCTACTGTTATCCAAGCTGCTGCTGTACGTTCTCATAATCATTAAACCCTTCCAGGTAATGAATCATGCTGTCAATATATAATTGTACTTGAGCATAAGTTTAAGGTATTTCAGCCAGGGTGATGAGACATATACAGGCTTTTAGTAGGTCTTGAGGTGAGTCAAAATTGCAGGGAAATGGGCCATATAGACACACGTGTCCGTTGTCGGTATCTTGAAATAGAAGTCTCGCTATGGTTTGAAAATGCGGCGCTCAATGTCTGCATGACGTTTATTTGACCATGACCTTGTTGAATATATCCCTGAGATAGAACAAGGTCACAAGATAAGTAAATACAGTAAGTTTGCCATATTGGGACACGATAGATGATGCTCTCTCTCACGCTCCTCTTCTCACGCTGTCATCACAGCAATAGATCGGGCATACCATCATCGTATTGGTCTGGCTAGCTTGGCTGTAGTAGATGCTGGTGTGGGTTAAAATTGTGGTGAAAACGACGAGGCCTTCTGGCAGCTAACTACCCGCCCCTCCAACTGAGTAGTAGCCAGATACTTACTGTGTGTAGGCATTCACTACCAGATTAACATACCTCTTCAGTGTTATCTGACTATTCCTGATTGAAGAACTCGATTGAGGAACGGCTGAAGAGCGGTCGAGGACTCAAGGTGATCCGACCCAACGACCATACTCCAAATCAAGGGCCAAATGTTAGTGTCTATGCCTGCAATACAAGTACCCCGAGATTGTTGTTTCTAAAGACCAAAAGTGTTTCTTTTCCAAGTTTTTCGCCATCTACACCATCAAAGTGAGGGTACGGGCCCGCTCATTGTTGCAGGCGTTCCGTTCACAATTGATATTCACCTTTACCAGTATGGCCCGATCATTCCGATGCAAAAGCCTGGTAGAAATCCGAATCCGTGGGAGACTTCTTAGAGTAGTTTGGAGAACTGCAGATTACACAGGTTCGTTGTCATTCAAGAAAAGATCGTGTTCTGCGTTGTCGAGCAAAGCCAGCAGCACAAGATCAAGCCGTGAGGTGGGTTAAAATTGCAGTGAAGATCACACATTCCTACCAACACAAATGTCGGCCTCGAGTTCCCGGTCCAATCGGATCAGAACAAGAACACTATACTAAATACAGTTAAGAACAAAGCCATTGTCCCATTCAACCATCACTAACACAAAACGTAGATCCGCAAATGGCATCACTTGCCCTGAGGCTTGACGCCGATTATGCAGGTCCCGGTGGCGCTGGAATGCAGACGACTCGTGGCTTGGCTTCGTGACTGAAAGGTTAACGGCATCAAGCCTAAGGCCCGGCAAAACGGATATCTCAATAAGCCAACACGTTGGGCTTGAAGTTACTATGGCCTGCTGAAATTCTGGATCTCGGCGTGTCCTGGACTAATGGCCTTGGCCGTTGCGCCCCGAAAGGTATATAGACAGTGCCTCTCAGCCGGGCAACATCCCTAGAGGGAGTCTTCAAACTTCGTGTCATTCATTCATTCATTCATTCATTCACTCATCTCTTTTGCACTTCGGCTCCGCCACAATGAAGTTGCTACTCACACTCATTCTCCCGGCCCTGGTAGGTCGGGTATGCGGTCTTGGGTCTACTGACACCATCACCTGGGGAGGCGATAACTCACGAACCGGTTACCAAACGTGAGTCTACAGTCCCAACTACATGATCCTCGACAAACTAATCGATTTGTAGTAACCATAACATGGATCCTGCCATCGTTGGCAGCCCTCAATTCGACATTGTCTTCAAGACCGCACTTCCAGGGCGTTATGTGAATGCTGCAGAGCAAATCTTCTCACAGCCCCTCGTTTACACTCCTTCAGGCGGCACAACACAATACGTGTATCTCGCAACAACACAAAATAACATTTACAAACTCGACGCAAAGACAGGCACGATCCTTGCTTCCCGAAATATCGGCATTCCTTTCCTCACGGCTGACCTCGATGGTTGTGTGGACGTTAACCCCACCGTCGGCGTTACAGCAACGGGTGTCATTGACCCTGACACAGATACATGGTATCTTACCTCCAAGACATACGTGAACCAAACAGCTGGTCAGGTTCCCCAAGGAAGACCAGCCGGCCGGTACAAGATCCACGCCATCAATGTCAATGATCTCTCCGAGCAACCCAACTTCCCCGTTGACCTCGAGGGCGTCATCGCGCGAAACAATCCAGAGCGTATGTTTACCGGCGGTATCCATCATCAGCGTCCAGGATTACTTCACACTGGACAGTATGTCTACGCTGGCTTCGCGTCGCATTGTGTACAGTACAACTTCACAGGCTGGATCATGGGCTGGGACAAGACCACTGGCAACATCGTGGAGCATTGGGCTTCAGAGGGTCTAGGTGTCAACAACAACATTTCTGGTGCTGGAATCTGGCAATCTGGAGGCGGCCTTGCCTCTGACGATGCAGGGTCGATGTTCTTCGCCACTGGAAACGGCTATGCCTCGCAGCTTTCGACCATTCCCGTGAATGGCTTCACTCCCCCAACCGCGATGGAGCAAGCTGCGGTTCATATGTCCATCAACGACAATGGTACTTTGTCAATAGTCGATTTCTTCATGCCCTTCGAGAAGCAAGAGCTTGATGGTGCCGATAAGGATCTGGGAACGAGTCCTCTTGAGATTCTGCCAAGCCAGTTCTCCTGCGGCAACATCCAGAGAATGGGCATTGTTACTGGTAAGTCTGGTAAAACATATTGGCTCAACCTCGATGACTTGGGTGGGTATCGCAATGGACCCAATTCGAAGGACCGAGTGATTCAGACCTTTCAAAACGAGAACTCTGTGTATGCGGGTGCTGGTGTGTATCCACTTGAAGGAGGCTACATCTACATCAATGGTATGTTTATCCCACAAAAATGCTCTTCACAGCTGACGACGTAGTGATCCAATACCCCACGCACGTCTTCAAGTTCTCATGTCTCAACGGCGTGCCGTACTTCACCAAAGTCGCCGACAGCCCGACAAACAACGCTTACATCCTTGGTGTCAGCCACGGCACAACCACGTCCTTCAATGGAAAGGAAGGTACAGGTCTCTTATGGGTCTCAGATGTCCAAAACACAAACTTCAAGATCTACGATGCCGTGCCCCAAAATGGTTACCTCAACGTCATCCGAAACTTTACCATTGTCGGCATTACCAAGTTCAGCAGACCCGTCTTTGGAGATGGTATGGCGTACATCGGCACTACCGTGGGTTATTTCTACGGTCTTGGTTCGACCAACAAGTCGCCTCTCAACTGCACCACGTCAATCGACTTTGGGACATCCGACATCCAGAATGTCACTACTGCTCAGACGATAAACTGCACTGCCCTATTTGATCTATCCGTCAGTGGTATTTCTCTAGCAGACTCGACCAACTACAACATTACGCAGTCACCAACCTTGCCGTTGTCTATGTCCGCGGGCGACAATCTTCAATTCTCCGCGCAGTTCTCCCCTAAGAGCGTTGGTCGCATCGGCACTACCATCAGCATCCAGACCTCTGGCGTCTCAGATGCAACATACAGCAAGTCCACCAAGATCAGACTCACAGGTGTTGGAACTAGTAACGGTGCTCTGCTCGATGTGAGTCCCAAGGCAGTGGTATTTACCGGCCTCGTCACCGGCACTCCACCTTTGAACCAGACTATTCTGATAGGCAACGATGGATCCGGCGATCTTCAAGTCTCTTCGGTCCTGTACTCGAACACCTCTGTATCTGGACCCTTCACTACATGGACAGGAACAGGCAGTCTCACAGTGGGCAAGTTCGTACTGAACGGAATCCCGACTGTCATTTATGGAGGCAATGATACTGCCATCTCTGTCATACCTGATACCTCCACAACCGGAAACTTCACAGCTTGGGTCAAATTTGTCACTACTGGTGGTAACGCGACGGTCTCCTTATCTGCTTCAGCTGGTGATCCACCAACGGCGCTTCTGGAGTTCCAAACCCCTGATGGAAGCGGCTGGGTCAAATACGATCCCAACACGCCCTTTACCTTCGGCAATGTTACAGAGAATACTTCCAAGTCTCTGCGCTTCAGAATCACCAACAAGGCTGCCCCAGGTGGTGTCAAACTTGGTCTCACAGTCTCAAAGCCCCCCTTTGGTGTCTCGGGCATCGTCCGATCTGCGAATCAAGTGGATCTCGCTGAAGGAACATTGATAGCTCCAGGCCAGAGCCAGACTGCCACGCTCACCTGTGCCGTCCCCAAAAGCCAGTGGAACGTCCCATCCTACAATGGCACCGCGCAGTGGACCATCAACACTAACGATCCCACATGGAGTTTCGAGAAACGGGCCGTTCAGTTCTTCTGCAACGCAGTCGCGGAGCAAGCAGCTCCTCTTCTTTCCAACGGCCAGGGTCAATACCAATACGTGGGCTGCTTCAAAGACAACAACCCTGGTCGTCAGCTTCCCAATCTTCTTTACTCCAATAGCTCCAACACCAACGAGATGTGCATCAACACCTGCGGTGGAGAAGGCTTGACTTTCTGTGGAACTCAATACCATAGCGAGTGCTGGGCTGGAAACAAGATCCCAAACCAAAAGGTTGACGACGCGAACTGCAATTTCGAGTGTGCGGGAAGCTTGGCCCAATTCTGTGGTGGAAACGGCGTTGACGGCAGTGGTGCCTACATCAGTCTCTTTGCTGATACTCTCCAGTGGGATGGCTCTTTGGCCAGTGTTACCACTAGCAGTGCTGGCAGCTCGGCTACTCCCCAGGGACCGTCTGTGAACCCCGGTGTCAATGGATACACCAGCATCGGCTGCTATACTGAAGCTACTTCGGGGAGAGCGCTTCCTAACGGTCACGATGTGAGCTCGCCCACCGTGTCCAATTGTGTCCAAGCCTGCAGTAACGATGGCTTCATCTATGCTGGTGTAGAGTACGGAGGAGAGGTATGTTACCAGATGGTGCAAGTCTTTGATCAATACTGACAATATTAGTGCTACTGCGGCAATAGCTTCTCAGATGGTTCAGTGCCAGCTCTCATTACAGATTGTGGAATGACCTGCAACGGTTCGTATGCGTCTCTGACTGTTCATGACTCGACTGACACCTAGTTAGGTAACTCGAGTGAATACTGTGGTGGCCCTAACCGACTCAACGTCTATGAGCTCAATTCGGCATACAGTAGTTCTTTGTCGACTTCGTTTTCTAGCACTTCTGTTCTTAGCAGTGACAGTTCTTCAGCTGCCATGGCTTCAACTTCAACAGCCAGTTCTCTGGGCACTGCGAGCGGAAGTTCTTCCACTACAAGCCCGTCTACTTCTGACAGCTCGACATCCAGCAGCACTCTTTCTAGTAGTACTTCTTCAACCACTAGCTCAACCAGTAGTACCACGACTAGCAGTAGCTCCGCGAGTAGCTCGATATCTACTTCAACTTACACCGGTGTGACTACAAGCAGTCCTATCAGTGTATTCGGTAACGTCGCGGGTGGCGCCAGTGCTTCCACTTCTACGTCTGGAAGCGCAACGACAAGCAGCAGCTCGACGACCAGCTCTTCTAGCAGTACCACATCCACATCTTCTACGTCTACAGCTACTACGAGTAGCACGAGCTCAACATCGCAATCTACGACTTCTACCTTGTCAACTTCCAGTACTTCTAATGCTCCCACCACGTCCACTTCGTCAAGCACAACTTCTAGCACGATCTCCAGTAGCTCATCAACAATATGGACGACTTTCTCAACCATCTCGTCTACAAGTTCCCGCCCTACTACTACTATAACGACGACTTCCTCGGCCTCTAGTATCGTTGCTTCCAGTACGATCTCTTCAGCAACGACATCTTCGCTCTCTACAACGGTTCCTTCGAGCACAGTTTCGTCAGCCACGACATCTTCTGCTTTCAGCCGGTCGGCACCTATTGTATCGTCAATCATCTCCTCGATAATTTCCATTCCAGTTAGCTCAGGTAGTCTCCTATCGTCGATTGCCTCTTCTGTGGTCTCTGCTCCCGGCGGCCCGGTCGGGCCAGCTGGTCTTTCGTCCTCATTTACCTCAACAACCTCTACTGCATCTCGTCCTTCCTCTACAACATCTTCGACCACAACTTCATCAGTAACCAGCATTGCCTCTCGCGTTACCTCCACAAGCCTTCTCGGACCTAGCGCCATAGGTTCAAGCAGCTTGACATCGACCACTAGTAGCACAACGTCCAAGGCCGCGTCGACTACTACAACAAGTACCACCAGCTCAACTACAGTCATCAAGCCAGCCTCCACAGGACCATCAATCTCCGACCCGGTAGGAACATGGGCCTTCCAAGGCTGCTGGACCGATAGTTTCCTATTCCGTACACTCAACTCCAAATCTTACGCAGCCGATGACATGACCCTCGAAAGCTGCGCCGCCTTCTGTAGCAACTTCGGCTATTTTGGCACCGGAAACGGTCGGGAGTGCTACTGTGGTAACAGTCTTGGCTTTGGAAGCTTCCAGTCAATTAACCAGAGGGACTGCTCTGCAACATGTGCAGGTGACAAGACCGAGTACTGCGGTGGTACTATGCGACTTCAGCTCTACAAGGCGGGTCCCAAGCCTGCGCCTGCTGTAGACCAGGGAAACAAGAACTTCACAAGCTACTCGTGTGTTTCGGAGCCATTCTTGGGTCGCCTACTTCCTCAGTTGATCATGACTGATAGTAAATTGATGACCGTTGATACATGTCTCGACAAGTGCTGGATGTACAAATACGCTGGAGTCGAAAACGGTCGCGAGTGTTGGTGTGGTAACACGGTCAATTGGCAAGGTATCCTACCTAACTTTGGTCAAGGCAAAAACATTTCCATGACAGAATGCAACATCAACTGTCCTGGAGACAATCAGGTCTTTTGCGGTGGGCAGTCGAAGATGAACTTATATATCAACAAGTCATCGGCTATGTCGTTTCTCAAGAAACATCGAAGGCGCCATGCGAAGGGGTTTTAGGGTCAGTATAAAATACGATATCTAGATCATAGCTAGGTTATTTTAAAGCCTTTGTGCATGTATACAATCTTTAATGTACTCGCCTTCAATTTGACCCCTCGTATCATCCGTTTACTCCCGTATCTATTCTGCAAGTATCCAGTTGCCTCTACGGAAATGCAATCTCCAGTCCCTCAACCTCAATAGCCTCTCTCACTCCATCGAGTTGCTCCGTTCTTCGAAGATGTTCATAGTAATTAGGATACTCGGTCTTCACGTCGATATCCGCCTTATGTGCCCAGCGAGCAAAAATATAAACATTGAAGTCCACGACCGTCAAAGCTTCTCCAACAATGAATTCGCGGCCCTTCAGCGCATCGTCGATCCTCTTGAAACACTCTCTAACAACCGTCGCTCCCTTCGCTTTTATCGCACTGTGATGGGCCGTTTCGTCACTGAATCGACCTGGTCGAAGGAAAGGTCCGTAGCCAATGCCATGCAGCGTACCTGATAAAACAGCCAACCACTCCAGAACTTTCGCCCGTTGGATTGGAGTGACACCAGCAAGGTTCTCGCTTGGTACCAGCGAGGCTATATAACTAAGAATGGCTGGCAACTCGGTGATGACTTCGCCGTCGACGGTCAAGGCGGGGACCAATCCTCGAGGATGAATAGATCGATATTCAGCATTTGTGAAACTTCCGTCTGCTGCTTCCGCGCCGTCTGGGCCAGCCTTGAGTAAAATGGATGTGAAGGGGATTTTATAGTGGCGTAGAATTGCATGAGGAACAATAGGGCAAGCCCCGTTGGCTCGATAGAGCGTGAGTTTAGGTGTACCGACAGATTGCGTAGTAGATCCCATTTTTGGTCGCTATAAAGAACTCAAAACATGTCCATGTGAGAGTGTTTCTCGCATCATTTCTTGGGCCTTTTAAATGCACAATTACAGAGCCCGACGCTAAGCGCTTGTAACAAAGCAATTGGATCTGAGCATCTGGAGCCACGTAGCCTGTTCTTCCAACGTCATAATAACGCCCGTCAGACGATGTTTACATACGCTGACAAATGCTGAAGGATTTTATGTCTTGCCTTGAACGAATCCTCATTTCTCGCTTAGTTACGCGACTTGTCAAGTTTGAAAGCGGAGTCGTGGATATAACCCAGCAAAATGTGATAACGTTGTGAGCATTCAATGTTTTTTTTTCTACAGGCCTTTCATGAAGACACAAAGTTCAAATATATACGGGGTATCACTTGTGCTCTAGCTACCGGCGCTTAGAGCATTGAGAATAGGCGCAACTTGGTCAGACAATCCCCATCTCCTTCTTCCCTGCGGAAGCAAGGCATTGAACCTCGCCATCCATCCCTCCGACATACATCTACACAGCGGGATGTTGTTCACCGCTGCAGTTCCGTCAGCCTGTACCCAGTTCTCTAACCGTGCTGTATTCTGTAGGTCCTGCGGATCAACGCCGATGTTTATATGGTTTATGCTCGGAACACACGAACATGCCGCCTCGGCAAAGAGAAGCCATGCCCACACCACCAGAGCGCTCATTGATATGGCAAGACAAGCTGCCGGGTCCACAGATTGCGTTTGTGGTTCGTTTGATTCGAGATCGGTTTCACATTGGCGAAGGACTGCAAGAGCGTGGATCAAAGCACGTCTGCTCTCGGGAGATTTGGCCCAGGTACTGAGCTGCGTGTGAAACTTTTGTAACCTTGAACGCGCAGGTGCCTCTTGATCTGAGGCAACGGCTGATGCTTTGGCGACTGAGTTGATCGTTCTTGTATCAGCATACAGCTGAAGCCCTTGGAGATGATAGGTCATGACGCAATCCGATGTCAAACACTTGATGTTCGCCATCGCTAGAGCTCTTGCTTTTGGTGGATCCTCATCGTGGTTACCGATGTACGCAGCAAAGGGAAACTCTGCACATTCTGCAGATTGGACGTTTTGATAGCACTGGTGACGCAAGCGGTCTACATCTGCCTTCCAAGTTTCCAGCTGCCATGCCAAAGACGGTGTGGAATTATGCGTGGGCCTCCCAGCTTCTGCGGTCCGACGAGCGATCTGGCTACGGTTCCAGATAGCTGGAAGTAATCCGCAGAGGGCTAGGTGAACATCTTCAAAAAGCAAAAGAGACTTGGCTGGCGTGTTAGGATTTGCTATGACGTCCGAGAGCTTGAAGTTGGTTCGTTCGGCAGGTTCGTGGTTGATTCGTCGGAAGAAGACGTTTAGACCGTAAGAGTTCCAAAGAGTGTAGGTGGCGGTCATCGCGACATCTATTTCCTCTCTGTATAGAGTTGGAGCTTGAAAACGGGCTGACGATAAGTAGACGTCAATTTTAAAGAGAGCAACAATGAGTCTTTGATTGTCAGTATATTTGGCTCAAGGGGCGTTATGAGGAACTGACCGCTTCCACATCTCTTGAATAGTCAGTATCCAAGGAACAAATGTTCCAGGATAGTGAACTTGCTGCTGTTCTGTGGCGTTGTCGCTGCTGAAGAAGTCTGCTTCGCGCAAAGACATAACCAGTGTACCTCGCAATAGCGATGCTTTGGCGGCTAACCTTTCATTCTAACACCAGATGGTTAGTCAACGAGATATTTGAGGATGAAGCGTACGAACCCCGTGATAGAAAGTAAAGATGATGTTCAAGACTATAGCCTGGTACGTTCCCATCGGCCAAGGCTTGTCTAAACCACGAAATGTCGGATTTGACTATATATCTTATCAGCACGGTATTTCCAATGTAAGGAAATAACAACTCACGATCCACTTGGAAAAAGCATCTAGCAGAGTTTCATGTAGTTGAAAACCGTCGACGCTAAACTCATCGGGACTCTTTAACCAACAACTAATCATGGTCACCGAGGCAGAAACTAGCAGAGACGTTTCTGTGCCACCATAGCACGGTCCATGGAGGATAGGCCATGTATCGTGAAAACGACCGAAATACTCCTTTGAATTACCCTCTAACCATTTCTGATCTGAAGCGGACACTGGGGTATCTTTGCCGATGGGTGTCTCGCCGCTCCGCACTTGGTTGGCGATCCTTCTAAAGCCAGCCTTGACTTCATCTATTGGTGAGACATGAATTATTCCTAGTGGAGGGTTCGAGACGATAGATGGAACAACATTCTGATGATTGAAGCCATTCACTAAAGGGCGTGTCGAAGACGTGGGCTCTGATGAAGCATCATCACTTGGGCTTTTGCTTCCATTGCTTCTTTTATATGCATACTTGTACGTGCAGTTAATTCCTCTTTTGATGCAGAGGGTGCATTTTGTGCCACCGTCGCACTTGGTCTTGTTGGCATGACAAGCATCGCAGGCTCGTCCTCTTCGCGGATCAGGAGCCGTGGGCATGTCATGGCGTGCCAGGTGACGTCGTAACAAATCACTAGAAATCGTCAAGTTCAGGCCAATCAGGATAAAGTGCATTCGAGACTCACTTTCGCGTAAAGGAGCGTTGACAAATAGAACAAATAAAATTGCGTTCACCGTGGGTCGCTTGATGCCGCCGAAGATGTTCCTTTCTGATAAAGCTCTTCCCGCAGTGGCATACATGGCGCGAAGGGGCTGGCTCGGCGCTATCAGCGGAGGATCTGATAGGTTGATTAGCTTTCTCCATCGGAGATCCCACTCTTGAGTGTTGTTGCTGACCTGCTGTCTAACATTCTATCATGATCGTAGTGGGATATCTCCATGGCGGGCAAAACAAAGCAAAGCAAGACAAAACAAATCACGACAAGAACCGAGTGGGATTCTAAAGAGGATAACCGTGATCGAATGGATTAACATGAGAGAACAGAAAATGGGCTGCATAGTTACGTACGACCCTGCATATCAAAGACTTTTGAGGCTTGACTTGGTAATCGTGAGTGGGATGACCGGAGGTTGAGTGGGATATTTCGGGGATCCGCGGGGGTGGGATAGAAGGCAGCATGAGTCTGACCAATCAAGGGTCTGTTTCATCATTTAAGGTTTAAAAAGTATCCGCGCGGTATCCCACTCGGGTTATCCCATCCCATCCCGCTTCATTGAGACTGACGACAAAGCCACAGCACAGCACAGCACAGCCCATATTCTCTAATCTGAGTGGTAGAGTCAAGGTGGCTGGAGAGTGCTTAATCAATTCAATGCGAGGTCCTTGCTCGCCAAGCCACACTTGCATCTGTCATGGTGTTTTCTAAGCGTCCTCGATATTTGTGAGCAGTATGGTACGATCAAGCACTCCAATGACGAAAAGGATTGTGAATTAACCTAGCCATATTACAAAGTAGTTTCTAGAGATCCGTTGGAAATATATATACATAACCATATCGTCTCCATTGTTATCTTGATTATTATCTTCATTCCCTACTCATCCATCCATACATCAAACCATCTAGTCAATCATCTCTACTTCAATACATTCCAAATAACCAGCTATACAACATACACATTCACCATGTCTCCTTTTAAGAATATTGCTGTAGCCGGAGCCTCCGGCGATCTTGGCTCCGCCGTCTTCGAGCGCCTTGTCGCTTCCAACAAATTCAACCTCACAGTCCTCACCCGCAGCACTTCAAAAGCAACCTTCCCCGAGAGCGTCAAGGTTGTTGAAGTTGACTATGACTCCCTCGAATCTCTCACCTCTGCTCTCCAAGGCCAAGATGCCGTTGTGTCAACAGTCGGCAGTCTCGCTATCCCCAGTCAAGGGCTTCTCGTCGATGCCGCCGTGGCTGCTGGCGTCAAGCGCTTCATCCCCTCTGAGTTTGGCTCCAACCTAGCCATCCCCAGCGTTCGAAAGCTTCCTGTCTTCCACACAAAAGTTATTATCCAGGACAAGCTGATCGCTCTGGCAAAAGAGGGTAAGATCACCTACACCTTTGTTCATAACGGCATTTTTCTCGACTGGGGCATCAGCCACAACTTTTTCTTCGATTTTTCCAAGCCTGAGATTACCCTCTGGGACGGCGGCAATGTCGAGTTTAGTACAACGACTCTTTCCAGTGTTGGCGACTCTGTCGTTGGTATCCTGAGTCATCCTGAGGAAACGCAAGATCGCATCGTTTATATCCAGGACACTTCTCTTACACAAAACAAGTTCCTGGACTTGGCCAAGCAAGTCAACCCCAGCAAAGAGTGGACTGTCAAGCATGAGAAGCTTGATGAAGCTACCGCCAAGTCTGATGCCAATGTTGCCAAGGGTATCTTTGATTGGCCTACCCTTCTCGCCTATCTTCTCCGGGCCAATCTCGACGCCAACAGCGTTCCCAAGTTTCCCAAGCTTGATAACGAACTCCTTGGTATCAAGGGTGTTACGGATGATGAGATTAAGGAGCTTTCGCGACCTCACCTCCAGTAGATCTATATACATTGATCCATAATTATTAGAATAGTTGTAAAGATGGTATAAATAAAAGTAATTCAATCGCTTTTGCCCTTCTCCGTTATTCTAGTAACAATCAGACATATGTGATGCAGCATATTTTCCATGTAAAATACTGTTAATCTAGTATTACTTTATCAAATCTCACCTAGATTTCAAGACATATACAAAGATGTGAGAATTTTGTCTAGACACATATGAGACTGTGAGTAGTTTGGCATTGAGACGTAACGGAGTCTAATATAAAGATGTATAAAATGAAAATCGAAGAAACATATTTTCAAAGTAAAACGCTATTCTATACTGTAAAGGCTATCATACACAATGACTTTAGAAGCACATTCTCCATCAGTGATTTAGGCTTTTGATTTGAGATATAATTTGGCGCTGAACCTTATCAAAAGAATTGAGTCACTTGAAAAAGCAGTGTTTAAGTTTTTACTCGGGATAAGTATAAATATCCATGTTGACTCCTTTCGATCTTTCCTTTTTCTCTTATACTTCTCATCGACACCCAAACCCGATTCAATAACAAAACATGGCACTTCCTGTAACAGACACTTTCATCAGACTACCAGCGGAGCTTCGCCTCCAGGTGCTTATATCAATTCGATGCAAATCGTCTATATCACGCATAATCCGAGCCTCTCCAACCATGTTTCAACAATATCTCGCCAACAAGAGATATATCACACGGGAGGTGATTGCGGCTGAATTCGACGATGATTTGATGCAAGATGCCATGGCAGTTGTCTTATTTAGATGTCCTCAGGACTCTATCGTACAGTCCTCGCACAAGCGTGATCCACAGCCTGTGGGTGATCTCTTGAAGCTTTGGCCCAAGTCGAAGCTGCCCAATCCTCTCAAAGATGGTGACGACGACATGTTGAGTCAGGTTGACAAGCTCCACACTCAACTTCTCATTTTGATCGAAGACTACGTCACCAAAGCCACCGCTTCCTTTCCGCCGCAGGAATATATTTGTCTCCCGCCGATTCAGTCATCATTAGCTGGAGGACATCTCGCATTCCGAGGCATAAAAGGATCCTCGCGATTCAACTCCGCTAGACTCACATCCTTAGAACGGAGAAGATTTGTCAAAGCATTCCTAGAGTACGAGATATTATGTCAGACATGTCGTCTCGATATATCTTTTAACAGCCTAGAACAGTCCATCATTACTCAAACCGAGAGGGAAGCTATATCTTGTGTCCAGCAGTACTTCGGTTCGCTATACGGGGCTATATTTGCCCAGTGCAATGACGACTGGCTTCCTGGCACTTCGACAGGGGCGTTGCCTGAAAGTAAACTACTGCATCCCGATAATTTTTGGTTTGAAGCAGACGCCTACGCTCCTGACCAGAAAGACCTGGATATAGGCAGTATTGTGGATAACTTCCTGGGAAATGATTATGCGGGCACTTTCTCGACGTTTGGGCTGGATCATCTGAAGGACTTCCTTCGCTACGATATGGCAAGATCGAATGAAAGAGAAGCTCTCAGACTTAAAGTCCAACAGTTCTGCGATTCTGATTATGGTCCTCTTGCTGTTGATGTATACGTCAAACTCTCGTTCACGATAGATCGAATAGAAGACCATGGTCCCGAATCATTCATGTACGAGCAGGTCTCTGTGGACATGAGCTCGAAACTTCGACGCAATGTCTGTCAACAACGTGCTTGGGTATTCTTCGACAACGATCGCTTTTATCCTGAAGACAGCACCGAGCGGCCGAATTTCCCGTCAGAAGCGTTCCTCCAGAATGAGGTTTCTAAGCAAGCTGAGAATAGAATTCGGTTTTACGGATTGAAACAGATGAGATCTTTGCAAAGGCGTTCTGGCGAGAAAAAGGTGGTTGATAATATATAAGTCACTATTCGTGGGGGCCAGGTTTCCTCTTCCCCTCATGCTCGCACTTCGTCAGTCTAGTACTCCTGGTGTTGTGAACATTGGTTCACTCAATGGAGGCGGCAATGTTTGACCATTTTTGGGGGGCATTAAGAATGACATGAGGTATTCATGAGCAGATGGCATCTCATTTCTGAGGAATTCTGGAATGAAATCGGATCGATTTTATTGGATCGTACGGTTGCTTCAATTTGCAATCGAGTTAATATATCTAATTTCGATATCTCGTAATCAAAAGCTCGGATGAGATCAAGCCACTCTATTGGTCAATACACTTTTTGAAAGAAAGACGTGAAGCATTATATTTGTTTGCATCCATTTGGCATAAGAGGGAAGATCGATCACGCAGGAGAGATGGAAACGAAGAGCAAATTCAAACAATTTACTGATAGCCTTTAGTCTTCCAACAGTTTTGGTTTTTTCAGGTGTCATTTCTTTTACCGAAAATGAGAGGTTGCGAGATCGGTCAGGTTGAGATTGCGTGATCCTGATAGAGGTTGCACCATCGATAGGCCGGGATACTTGGATCCTCGCCATTGCCGTGGGTACGGAAGTTCCCCGCATGCTTATTACTTATTCTGGTAAACCGCTGATGCCTAGGCGATATCGACCGAGTCGTTATTTTTGGTGTCTGCATTACTGAGTGTTGATGGGTACTGCATGAGCAACCGTCATTGTGAGGCAAAGCCAAAACAAACTGTTCACCAGTATTTAATGATATAATAAAAGTCTAGTCTTTTCATTTATGTTAGAGTGCCGCTCATGATTCAAATGTCCCATGATCAAACTCAACGTTGCTAAATCCAAGATAGCCAACAACGAGATATATTGCTGTGAGAAATCTTAACAAACTACAAGTGCTCACACTCCGCAAATCGGCAATCTCCTCACTATCAATTATCTTCACCACGCGGCTACTTATACCCGATTGACCGTGTATTCCCATTCTCGAGGTTGAGTGATCGGTAGACCAAATAACACCATCGCCCCGTGTGGGGATCTCACTTCAACATCAGTCATCAGCAGAACAAAAGCAGATACGATGCGACATTTCTTTAGAGGGAAGTCGTGTCACGCCATTGGCGAATGTGGACATGGGATAACAGATCCGGGCCTGATTCGATAGAAGCGTATATGACGCCATCCGCTATGATCTTCGGGATTGCTGCGCGGTTTAGTTAATCAGAGGCAGGTTTATTGAAAAGGTTTGTCGTCCCTCAAATCAGTAATCTATTTTCTTTGCTGTGTCGGGTGCCTTTTAGAAAAGTCAATTTGAAAGTCGACCTGAACATTTAGTTTGGTCTGGTCTGGTCTGGTCTACTGTCACCACAATGAGCGCCATCTTAGAAGAGCCCGCCTTCGGGGCACGCATACCATTGCCATTTGTAACGGATTCATCACAAGAGCATTCGATTCCTGAGTCTACATCGGCATCTGAACCCCGATACATACCACCTGCCGAACTCACAGAACAAGATCAACTAAGCGAGTCTGACTATCAACCTGCCATCCCGTCATCCCAAAGTGTCCTACTACTACACGCCATTCGACAGCCTTATCAAGTAACAACCGGACATGCCGTTCCTGAAATCAAGCACGACCATGAACTACTTGTTCGCACTGACACCATTGGACTCAATCCCATCGACTGGAAAGCACCGTAAGTTTATCATCCTTGATCCCCATCACGTCTCTCCATTTCTAACATGGTTGAAGTGACTATGGCTTCGCCATCCCCGAGCTACCATACATATCCGGTCGAGAAGCGTCAGGCACAGTAGTCCGCGCACCAAAAGCCCAGTCAAGAATAAAAAACGGCGACAAAGTCATCGTCATTTCAACAGACTACCGCGACCTTCGCAAAGCCACATACCAACAATACATCGTCGCATCTGACTTTAACGTCGTGAAAATTCCAAAGGAAATCACCGTCCAACAGGGTGCCACATTGGGAGTCGCATATGTCGCTGCTGCGCTGTCACTGGGCATTTGTCTAGGCGTTGACTTCACCAAGGTCCACAACGGTCCTAACATTCTCAAACTCGTGAGAGAGGTACCAGAAGAAACTCTCCCCGAGGATATACGGGGCGAGTGTCTGAACAGTATCTTGCCTAGCGAGGGTGCCAAGGCAGGGGATTGGATTGCTATTTGGGGCGGTTCTTCCACATCGGCAGTCATCACGGTTCAGCTGGCTCGTCTGGTTGGTTTGAAAGTTGCTCTTGTCGTCGATAATGCCAAACATGGCATCCGTATCTCAGAGAACCCAGTTCTTCGTCCTGATCTTCTCGTCGATAGCCACGACCCAGAACGGGCTATCTCCATTATCCGTGCCAACACAAAAGGAAAACTCCGCTTCGGTATCGACACAGTTGGAAAGAATACAGCAGAGATATTATTACGCGCTCTTGGACCTGAAGAACTCCACCGCAACACACAAGTTACTTCTCCGCCCAGCACACCACCTACAGAGCCTACAATCCCGGCCCATCTGGTTGGTCTAAGCGGAATACCCAAGGCAGGCAACGCAGCGGGTGTTGTCCTGCACACAATGCCAGTCAAGCTCTACCACGAGGTTGCAGAGATTGGTGAAGCATTGTCGAGTTGGCTGGAGCGGCTTCTTTCAAGTCGTGCGCTTGTACCTCCTAGAATCATTGATGTGGAGGATGGTCTACAAAATGTTAACAAGGGCTTGGATAGGATGAGAAAGGGAGAGATTAGTGGCGGAAAACTAGTGGTCGATTTGAACGGACCTTAACTGATGTATGAGAATATATAAGCTTTAAATGAGTTTGATACCAATAAAATTTCAAAACGATAAAGATATTACAGCGTCTCTAGATGGGACATTAGTCGTCTTACGTTGCCTGGATTGGGCGCGAAACTGATCATGCTATTGGTTACGTATTTCGTATAAGACGCGGGCGACTCCGCGATTGTGCATGGGTTTGGACCCAAGTATCAATTTAAGAAAGCTTGAAGCCACCGTCATATTTGATATTCATTTTACATTTCTTACTTGTCCTGAACATCACTTCCATGTCTATATGACACAGGCTCAAATCTTATCATCCACAAATACACATTACTGGCTCACCTAATCTCACCATGTCCTCAAACAAAGCATCACAAAGTCTACGATGCGAAGTCTCTAAACTGGCCAGGCTCTCCAACATACAAGGCGGCTTGCCACCTCTAATGAGAGGTCTTCCGGTCCTCGCAATAATGGCCGGCGAGACTATAGCAAAAGTGACCGACAGTCAGAATATGATTGAAGAGAGAATGCTTGGGGCAGACGAAGTCATGGTGTTGCAGAGTCCACAGACATCAAACTTCGTTGCAAATACAGATATTGGGAGACCTGGCGTTAACATGATGTGTCAGTCCTGTGTCACAAAGATGAAAGGAAACCTCAATCCCCTAGCTCCAGATATTCTAAAGTTGCAGAACGTCCTCCGTGCAGGGATAAATCACAAGAGATAGCACAATGATTACTTCCAAGCAAAACATTTTACGAATTCATATACAACTCTAGTTACACTCTCCACTCAACAAATGGTACTGTTCTTTCATGAATGTATTTCTCAAACCTTTAGAGAACCATATATTGACTCCGTTGTCCTAATGTGTTAACCTCGACTGTGTCTTTTATCTTACAACCCTGATCTATATCATACGGATATCAAATATCAAACGAGGCCTGTAAGTCAGTAGCATATTGGCTCCGTCTTCAGATAAACTTCAACCAGCCTCAGAGTAGGGCGACCAAAACACCCCATCAGCATCCCAGGTCGTCTTAATATCCCTCAACACCTGCAACCTGCCCTCATCAAACATCTCATCCAATTCCATCTCAAACCTCAGGTTATTCGGGAAACTCCTTGGTGTAGCCCCCTCATCACCTTTTCTATATCCAGCCACAATATCATTCATGATTCCCGTAAACGCCTGTCTCGTCTTCTCTTCCTGGGTGACGAAGGCGATGAACACGTTGAGGCTTCTGTCTCTGTTCTCTGCAAACTTGTCACTGCTATTCTCAACGCTCTTAGCAGTGTTATAGGCGGACATGATGAGGGCAGTTTGTTGGGCATCAGGATACTCCTGTGTCGCGGCAAGCCATCTATTGAAGCCACTTTTGATAGATTCCAAATCTGTTTTGTAAAGTCGGGCAGAAGCGATAGCCTTGTGGCCGCCATGAAAGTTGTATACTTCGTTCTTGTAGTTCATCTTGACAAACGGAAGTAAGTCGGTTATCTTCATGACAGCTGTTCCAACCAATTCCTCTTGAAAGAGTAGTGCAGCTTCTTTCTCGCCTTTTTCGGCAGGACCAAAGAACTGGTAATTAAGAACGATGATCGGTGCCCCAGCGGCTGGAGTTCCTGGTGGACTTCGCGCGAACGCCATGGTGACATAACCCTCTGGTAAAGGGCTTTTCAGATCCAAGAACGCCTCTGCAGCAACGTCAATCGCCGGCGCAGGAAAGATAAGTGTTCTTGTCCAGATTCTATCACCCTCGTCCAAGTTGAGAGCTGGGAGCGGGTAGATTGAGGTGGTCACCTCTGTGACAACAGCCAGGCCATGGCCTGCACCGCAAAGGGCATTGAAGAGTGCCAATTCTTTGCCTTTGGACGAAGACTTGACTTCAAGGATGTCACCTCCCGCGGTGACCAGACGGAAGGAAACGATATTGTCAACCATGAATCCGTGGAGACCGATAAGAACACCATTTCCACTTCCAAGGACACAACCAACAAAGCCCACAGCATCCGAGTTGGGAATAGGAGTGTAACAGCCCTCCACAGTCAAAGCTTTTAGCACTTCTCCAACAAGAGCACCACCGCCAACTCTGGCTGTTTGATGTTCCTTGTTCAACTCAATCGTCTTGAAGTGTTTCATGTCCAGGTACAAGGTTTTCGAGTCTACGCTGACAAACGTCCCGTGGCCTCCTCCACCAGTAACTATCGTCAACTTATTATCCTTCGCGATGCAAATAGCGGTCTGTATATCGTGTTCATTCTTTGGGGTCACTATGAGTGCAGGACGGTCGACGTTAGTGTCTGACCAGCGAGAGAGTTTTGGAGTACTGTCATTGGGGACGGTGAAATCGCATTGAAGCGATTCGAAGCCTGAGATTGAGGCAGTCATTTTCGCAGTTAATTGTCACAAGTAAACGATTCAAGTTGATTTGATGTTATAGTATATCTATCAACGGAGAGTCCAGCTCATATACATCCTGTCGCAGGATCTAGCGCTTACCTTACCAGAAAGTATCCAACGTCAGAGCGAGCGGGATTAGTTTTCAAGGTCACCGCTCACATCAGCACCATCACCAGCACTGGTTAGTAGTTTTCGTGTGCTTCTTTCATCGAATACCTCGCTTGTACCCCATCTAATAGTCAAGTCTGGCCCACGACTCGGCAACCCCTTGGCAAAACACACACCACAGCGTCCTCACCTTGAGCATATCCACGAACCCACCTTTGTCGTCCTTGACCGAAACCGGCACATCGGTCTTGACGACACACTCCTCGCAATATAGTGGAAACATATTTTCCGAGGCGGCGTAGCACTCGATGCACCACCCGGGCCCAAGATGCAGCGTTGTCTTTTTGCACATCTCGCATTGATCGAGGTACGTGTCTCGGGTATTGTCTTTGTCCTTCTTCTGCCCTGCGTAGACTGCTTTGACACAACGAAGACACATTGTCTTGATGCCTGTGTAGTTCTGAAGGCATCGAGGACAGGTCTTGGTGGGTGGTTGGAAGGCGGGTGCGAGGTGGCCGCGCAGAAATGATTGACGGACGAAAGATTCGCTGTCGTTAGTTTTACTGTGAGGGCGGTTAGATTGACACATCTTACCTGTTTGTATGATATATATGTTGTTGAAAGCTGTTCGTCTTGTTGGTGTATCAAGGGTAGTGAAGAGTGGCTGTAAATTATAATTGAAGACTCAATCTGAATACAAGAAGACATTTATATAGTTGACGTGATATTGAACACGACTAGAGACTATCATCCAGTTGTTCAGTGTTGAAGTCAACATCGAATATTGTATTGAAACTGAAGAAAGCATTGTTCCTATTGCGAAGTAACAATAACAACTCCCATAAAACAATAGAACAAGCCTTGTTGTTTACACAACGACATCTTAGCAATCTCACATCCCCATAAAATTATGCCCCATTGTCGGTCAATAAGGCTTCAGTATTTTTAAATACTAATTTCCTCATCGTAAGTCGTCTCTCGTATTCTCATCACTGCATCTCCATCCAACATTAACTACAGCGCCGGTCCCTCCCACTGTTCGCGACGCAGTCGCACAAGCCAGGACTGTTTGTGGGGGAAGGATACCTGTTTCTCACGCGAGAATCCCGTGAACTCGAGACCTTGCAGGAACCTGTTCCTTGTTAGCGCCAAACAATTTTGTTCACTCAAAGAACTTACCTCGCATTGTCCACTCGTGGTTCAAGGCATATACTCATTGTTCGATAGTCCGATGTCAAACACCAATGTACCAACCCTGTCAACCAGATGGGCACTCGGCCTCTGGCCCATTCTTCTCCGATGAAGACATGAAGACCTCTGTCCCAGTCCGCTGCATCGCTCCCAATATGCTGACCCAATATGTCCTCCTTCACCCAGTAGATCTCAAAGTATCCAAACGGAACGCCATCCCATTGTCCGATCACGGGGAAGGAGTTGGTTTGGTTAAGCGCCTTTGTCAAAAATTGTCCATCGTACTCGCCCCAGAAGGCACTCACACGAGGCTTCCTCATCCACGCCTGTAACAGTGCCGAGTCACTAAGCGTAGACAGGTGAGACTGTTCTGGTGGGTTGGGTCCGACGGGGCCAAGATAAGGCACGGGATTAGGTGAGATAGAAGCCACTCGGAATGAGAGATACTGGTTAACGCTTGGAACAAATCTGGTGTAAAAGACTTCGCCCATCCGTGGTGGCTTTGGTCTCATAGGATGGCGGATATTGTTCGTGAAAATATACTGAAGCGGTGGAGGCGGGTAGTATGTCGGAAGGTGAGAGCTAGAAAAGAAAGGGCTAATGGGAAAGCTCGGCGGAGCCGCCATTGAAGTTGGCGTAGGGCCACCGGGAAGATCATGATCCATTCGACTGAGTGATGAATGTGGTGAATGGCGCTGGAAGGTCTTGTGGAAGGGTGAGGGCGGTTCCATTGGTAAAGGCGAATTGGGACGGCTACTAATTGGCGATCCAGGGACTGAGTCGTATGTGGTACCAGCTCTGTTAGGCTGTAGAGAGAAGAGAAACAATCGTCCGGGAAGCTGCCAAAACATACGTCTTGACACAAACATATCAGACCAATCGTCGCCGTTATCATCTAAACTTGTTCCAACAGCTGTGCTCCCCGAGGCGATAAGTCCCATCCGCTCAAGCTTGGGGATCAGATTGCGCCCTCGCAGCACGCCATCCCGCTTGATATTGATCTTCCATTCTCCCCGTGGCTTGGCCGCCTGTGGTGTCTTCTCTGCCGCTTGGGCCGAGAGTTGAGGCGCAGGCTCAGGCTGGTGGAAGTACCAGTAGAGTGTAATCCATAGCATCATAGCAATCTGGCGCGTGGGGCTCGCAGCGGGTTTGAACTCGGAGGACGAGGGGTTTGCTATAGACGAGATGAAGAGGTTATCGTCCTGGAGAGTCGGTTTATCGAAAGAGTGGATATGACGCCTTGGACGACCTCCGTCGAGAACAACACCATTCTCCCTGCCCTCAGCATCTTGCTTTTCGGTATTATCATCGTCTTCGTCATCAGATGCGGGGGCGGAATCGCTCTCGGTATTCAGCACCACAGTCCATCCGACAGGAAAAGCGTTGTGGTGCGTATTGAGCTCGTGGCTCTTGAAGCCCAAACCAGCGAATACGGGAGTGACAGTGAAGGTCTGTCCGTCGGGCAAACGAATGACCTGGGGCGCCATAGTAGTCACCTTTTTAGGACCTATCCGGAATCGGGTTGTCGGGTTTCGATTTGCGGGGGGATCGGCTGTGGGTTATAAAGGGCAACTAGAGCTGGGTTTAGGTATAGCTTCTGGAATACGCCGAAACGATTTCCAGAAGAGTGCCTCTTCTGGTTACATGCTGACCTTTCGATGAGCGATCGTGACAAACGCCGACGCAATGGTTGGATGCCGTGGTGGAGAGATGTTCGATGAAGTGGTTGGAGGTGGGTTGATTTCGAAGTCTCGGGACCCCAGTTAACCCAAAACAGCAGGCTATGCCCACTACAGACAGGAGATGGGTACTTGTAGCACGTCATGATAACTCCATCTCCATATCGTATCATCTACTCCCCGCTAGAAACCTTACTTCATGTATTTCCTAGTCTTGGAGTAGTTGTTGAATTTTACCGAGTTTGGTAAATTTCTCCGATGGTATCATCACTATTCCCAAGTCATCAATGTAGATCGTCTTACAAAAATGAATCAATTATTTGTTGCCTATCGCTATGCGTAAAAGATCCAATCCAAGTAGCTAAAGTCGGTTCGATACAGCAAAATGCATCCGTCCCTAAGACCACATCACCACACCACCAAATCCCGTCGAGACCTCCAATGACAACCCCAATGCAAGCCATTATTCGCCATGATCTGATGTAAATTTCACAATCGTGATTATCTGCTCACTCCCCCGCCTCGTCGCTTACTGCTTCTTCTTGATCTTCTCGGAGTCAGAACTCTCATCGTCATCCTTGTCCCGAGTTACCTTGGTGCCGTCGCGTCCCTTCTGCTCTTCCTCGAGAACCTTCTTTATCTCTTCACCACCGAGGTCCTTCTTCTCATCCCATTCAACATCATACTCGCTGGCCACAATTTTAATATCCTTTCGCAGGTCATTAATGTCATGGACCAATTGCTCCCACCGAGCCTGGTCAAATCCACGCTCCTGGTACAAAGCAGCTTGTCGCTTTGATACTGTAACCTTCATGGCAGCCTTGTAACTCAGATCGCGACTGATATAGAGAAACCAGAGGTATGCACCCATGACAGTCGTCAGACCAGCGAGATACGTGACAGGTTCTACCAAGTCCCATCCAGCTTGAGTATGGAATGTAACATAGTAGACAACTCCCCACCATCCGGCTAGAGCTGCAAAACCTCCTTGCGCCAGTCTGTGAGCTCCTTTGTGGGCGAGTGCGTCGCATTCGTTCTTGACCTTCGACATGGACTCGAGGTCGCGTGACATGCGTCTCAAACCCATACGCATGTAATAGGTGCGATCTCTGAAACTGGGCACAGCGACTCGTAGTTCATGGGCAAATCCCTCAACATCGATGGCGAACTCTCTTCCACGTGCAGCATCTCGGATAAAGTCTCCGATCTCAGTGCTACCACTCCAGCGAACCCAGTTTGCCTCCTTGTTGCTTGGGCCTTCGTGGCCGAGACCAGAGTATGATGCGACATTGCTGCCGTTCTGCTTTTTCTTATCATCCTTCTTTCCGTGCTGTTCTTCCTGGTCCGCTTCGGCTCGGAAGACGATGTCGGGCAGCTTCTCGCGGCCTTTGTACTGGACTGGTGGGATCTCGGCCTGAATCAATCGTTCGAGGTAGGAGAGGGGCTGGTGGGGGTGAACAAGCAGAGCCAATGGCTCAACAGTCTCGCCTGTATCTTCGACATCTTTCTGCACTGGTCTGTTGACGTGTTCCTGTTCAGGATGAAAGGGCATTGGGAGGATGAGCTTTAGGAGGCGTGTCGGGGTTGTCAATAGTCGTCCTAGACAAGTGTTAATATTGACCTTCGAGAATCATTGAAGCAGCGCCTACCCTTCTTCATGTCCTCCTTGTTAGGAATGTCTGGATCCTTCGCCTCTGGCTCCTGGGAATCTACTCTATGCCATGGTCGATCGTTTTCTAGTGATTGAGCACTGGAGCCGGTCGTGACCTTTTTCATATCTCTCTTACGCGCCCGTGCACTCATCTCCTCGTTTCTGGCAGTATCATCGTCTTTAGCTTCCGCAGCAGCTTCTTGTTGGAAACATCTTGAAGTTGTAAGAGCGCGCCGGAAAGGTGTTTGTGTAGCTTCGCATCGGTAAAATGCTGGTAGTTGATGATGAACAAATGATTGTGCGTGCGATCTTGAAGCTCGTAGAGCTGGAGACAATCCGAGCGTTGCGCGCCTCAAAGCGTGATTCATTCTGAAAGCACTGTAGAGTCTAGAAGACGATGTTGCAGCGGGAAGAGGTGGAGGTGGAAGTAAGCTTTCTAGCCAAGGTTTGATGGGACGGGGGCCAGGGGACATGAAGTGGGAATAAGGTCGTGTCTCTCAACTGAGCAAGAAGGGAATGTCCTTACCCAGGTACCGCTAGCTGGAGACTCCTTGCCTGGTGCGGTCACCACTATCTCATCGATCGACGCTCTGGAGCTCGATGGGTGACGTCATTACCAAGGCCAAGCTTCTCATGTCCCTGGAACATTCATGCACTCATTTTCTGATTGGTCGCGAATCCGCTGTCTACCGTTTTTGTACCTCCACTGCCACAGATGTCAGCTTCAGCCAAGATTATCAGCTTGATTTATCTGTCACTGAGGGCATGATCTCATTCGTTAATACGGAGATTTCTCTCCTCGACCATCGAGGCCTCCGACCACGGATGTAATGCCAGGTACTCTTCGTTGTTCTCCCTGTTCCCTAATCTGACCTCTGTATCGGAGATCGTGGTGTGTCATTTGAAGATGTTAAGATCAAGACTTACACAGTGGTTAAGCAACATGTTATGCACCTACTAATGATCTTGATTGAAATCTAATCCGGAATCAGATTCATAGAGTCAAATACACAAAGAAATTGGCAGAACTACAAAACGTCCTCATGCCAACGTGCGAGATTGTACCATAGCCGCGTCATATTACACTTATATGGTGATGGTTCTAGATGCATGCGGTGGTTCTTTCACCACTAGATAAATCTCTGTAAACCTAACATGTTCAATATATACTTCGTCTTAGAGAAACCACACTGATGCTCCAACCTCAGATTAGTGCAAGCCTACTTACCCTATAGCTCAAAATGGGAAGCATCAACGTAGCGCACGTATAATGTTGCTTCTATGGCAACACTCCACTCGACCGTTCACTTTTTTGTAGAGAAATAGTCAACAGTGCCAATAAGTTAACCCAAGTTCCTTCCTGAGTGGTTCGATTTCCGTCGACTTTGGAATTTACCAAGGTCTAGCAATAAATTCAATGATGGCCAGTCGCAATCACATGCTGTCCTGCACATCCGCACTTGTTGTTCATCAGGATGAACGATGTCATGGCTTTCACTTTTCTGGTGAGCCGCTATAAAGTAGCAATTTCGCCTACCAAATTACCTAGTTAGAATTGGTTGCTTAATATCGAAACGAAAGCAGTAAAAAATAATAAATCTTTTCGCAAACCATCATAGTCGATCACTGTAGCAGCTATAAACACCCTGCGTGACCAATGTTTACTCCACTGCCACTATAAAGCACTTTCGTTACTGGCCCAGTTCTTAAACACAAGCTTAAACCACATTGGCTGGTTCCTTAAGATGAACTTCTCTTGGTGTTGAGGGGCTCCAGGGGTCTAGAGGGGTTGGACCCCGCACTAAACTCCTTAAGGCTACAAGAGATTGTATCCCGTCCGCAACTCATCTCCAACCCTTTCCGATACAACAAGTCGGTGAAGTTAATTTACTTTTTTAGGTCAAGATCCTGTTTCATTGAACTCTGATCCTTTTTGTTTCGTTTGTCTCCGTTTTGACATCTTTAAACTCCCCCAAGTTCTCAACCAGCATCCCGCTTCACAATGGCTGACACCAAGGTCTACCGCGCCAGCACTACTGCGCCCGTCAACATCGCTGTTGTCAAGTAATTTCTTGCCAATTCCGTATCCGGATCTTTGACTAACAAGTATCAGATACTGGGGAAAGCGTGACGCCAAGCTCAATCTCCCTACCAACAGCTCCCTCTCCGTCACCCTCTCTCAAGCCGATCTCCGAACCCTTACAACTGCTTCTTGCTCGAGCTCTTTCACAGATGGCGACAGCCTCACTCTCAACGGAGAGTCATCCGACATCTCTGGTGCCCGAACACAGGCTTGCTTCCGTGAGCTTCGATCCCGCCGCGCCGCCCTTGAGAATGCCGACTCCTCGTTGCCCAAGCTCTCTACCTACCCCCTGAAGCTTGTCTCCGAGAACAACTTCCCCACCGCTGCTGGACTCGCCTCTTCAGCTGCCGGCTTCGCTGCATTGGTCCAGGCCATCGCTCTTCTCTACGAGCTCCCCGACTCACCTTCTGACCTTTCGCTTGTCGCTAGACAAGGCTCCGGATCTGCTTGCCGCAGTCTCTTTGGTGGTTATGTCGCATGGAGGATGGGGGAGAAGGATGATGGAAGCGATTCTAAGGCCGACCTTGTCGCTCCCGCGTCACACTGGCCTGAGATGCGAGCTCTGATCCTTGTTGCTAGCGCTGCTAAGAAGGGTGTCTCTTCTACCTCCGGCATGCAGCAGACTGTTGCTACCTCTGGTCTCTTTAAGGAGAGAATAACAAATGTTGTCCCCGCCAACATGGCCACTATGGAGGAGGCTATCAAGAACAAGGACTTTGCCAAGTTCGCAGAAGTTACCATGCGTGACTCCAACTCATTCCACGCCACTTGTGCCGACACCTACCCTCCCATCTTCTACATGAACGACACCTCACGTGCCGCCATTCGCGCTGTTGAGTACATCAACGAGAAGGCTGGCAAGACCATTGCCGCTTACACTTTCGATGCTGGTCCCAACTGTGTTGTCTACTACGAGGAGAAGGACACCGCCACTATTGTTGGCACCTTCTACCAGGCCCTCCAGGGTGTTGGAGGTTTCAAGGAGGATGCTGCTAGCGCCAAGTCTAGCGTTGAGCTCGAGAGCTCTCTTGCTTCTATCCTGAAGGAGGGTGTGAGCAGGGTTATCTCCACCGGTGTGGGCGAGGGCCCTATCAAGACTGATGAGTACCTTGTTGGAGAGGACGGCCAGGCTGTCCGCCGATAGATTGTGTGACGGGAAAAGGAATCTAGTACTGGGTTATAATAAATAGCATGTTGATCTGATAGACTACTGTTGGTAGTTACAACACAATTTATTACATTTGACTATCGCCATATTTTGTTCGTCGTGCACGCGCCTTTTGAAGGTCATGAAATGTATCTGTTGGCTGGTGATGATTGATGAATGATGGATGACCCCAGCCAATTGTGCTGTCGTTTGAGGCTCCGAATGCCACGGCGTGGGGCCGACGGGAGCGATAACACGGCCCTTTTGAACCGGCTCCGATAAATCGTCAGTCTCCACTCAAGGATCAATAAGAGACCTTGGGAATAGATCTTTAGGTTCCAAGTGATTTGCTTATTTGGGAGTACTGACCTTGTGTTTCCAGACCACCTCAACGTTTTTACTTTGCGGGGCAGTGCCAGTGTCACTTCTGTGAAACGCAGTGAACACCTCCATCCTTGCTCTCATTCAGCCAAAACATCATTCTCAGCCTGTATCAACCACAACACGATGGATGGTGTTACCAAGCTTCTCGGCCGTGGAGAGCCCGTCGAGATAGTTGAGTTTGATAAATCGGGAAATGTTTCTCGCACTTGGAGTCATGCTCTCGACAACCGCGTCCGTGTTCTTTATGGCCTTGCTGCGATATTGCTTTGCTGATCTCATTTACAGGTCGTGCTCAAATCAAAGCCAAGCAGATTCTTTATTCCTTCCATGCGGGAGGCGTTCATGCCCGTCGGATATCCTCATTCTGTGTCGACCGATTACCTAAACTACCAATTCTTCGATTCTCTTCAGGCCTTCTTTTCCACCATCACCTCACTTCTCGCCAACCGAGCCCTACTGCAAGGTCTTGGTGTAGGAGATGCAAACTCATCCGCCACCTTTGCCATGCTCCTGACTGTCTTGAAGGATGCAGTATCTCGTGTCGCCACCATTATCTTCGCTCAGCAGTTCGGCCTACGCATTGAGCCTGACGCCAAACGCTTCCGCTTTCTGGCTGATCTGTTCAACGATACTGCTTTCTTTCTGGAGCTGTACAGCCCGTACTGTGGTACATATGGAAAGATACTTGCCATTACTAGCGGAGAGGCGCTTCGTGCGCTATGTGGTGTTGCGGCTGGTGCAAGCAAAGCTGCTTTGAGCGTACACTTTGCGAAGCATGACAACCTCGCTGAACTCAATGCCAAAGAAGCCAGCCAAGAGACTGCTGTGGGTCTTATCGGTCTTCTGGTTGGGACGGTTATTGTGAAGTATGTGGAGGATCATAACAGTGTTGTTTGCTTGATGACGGCTCTTGTTTTCGCTCACCTGTGGATGAATTATCTCGGAGTTCGCAGTGTCTGCATGGACAACTTCAACCGACAGCGCGCGACGATCCTGTTCGAGGAATATCTCAAGACCGGAAATATTCTCACACCTAGTGAAGTTGCTATTCGAGAGAACATCATCG
Source organism: Fusarium heterosporum (assembly GCA_013396295.1). Lineage (NCBI taxonomy): Eukaryota > Fungi > Ascomycota > Sordariomycetes > Hypocreales > Nectriaceae > Fusarium > Fusarium heterosporum. The sequence continues at coordinate 284,488 of JAAGWQ010000143.1, read as the reverse complement.
TCTGGCAGCCCGTCGTGCACAACCAGCATGGCGAGAAAATCGCCCGAATCGAAATGGCACAAAACTATTGCGACGCTATGAGCGCCAAACACTCTCATGTTAACATTTCCCTCGTCGATGGCGTGCGAAACACCCTCTTCATATGGTCGCACTCAAAAGGTAGCCATACGCCTATCAAGATCATGCTCTGGAAGGACTCCGGAGCCATTCACGCCATCAGCGCATGGTTCATGGCAATGGAGATGGCATGGCTCATGGAGAAGGGCAAGGGATATACAGAGAAGTTGGACAGGATCTTCTGCGGAAAGGAGCCCATTGATGGCTACCAGCAGAAGTATGACAACCGTGAGCTTTGGGACGGACTGCTCGCGAAGGGTTGGAACATCAACTCTCAAGCGTTTGAGACGAGTGCTCCCGTACGTCTGTTTGCTCAGTTAGAGGTGAAGAAGGATCAGTAAAGTGCATACATAGACAAGTTCGATGACAGGTTGCGGAAAATATCATGAAACAAGTCAAAATATGACTATGAATTCAATGGAGATTCGTCCACCTTGTCATGCAGATCTTTCCTCTTATCTATCCTTCGCCCATTTGTACATTTTCCAAACGCCACCCAGTAAATGAACTCATATATCATACAGATTATCTTACAGTGCTCCTGTACCTTACGCCAACCACGCCCACCTCTTGGCTCGCATCTTAACACCCTCCCATGTATTCAGTTTAGGCCTCACGTCAAGATAGAAGCTTGGTCCGCCCTTGCCATCTGGCCGTCCCGAGTAGAAGTCAATCACATAGTCGACTCGTGTACCGCACCGGTCGATGACCCAGTCATGGCGATCGAAAGGGGCCGAATAACCAAGAATAGTGTTAAAGCGAGCAGTGGGAGTCATGCGATGCATCTTGTTGGCAAAAGATTCGAGCTTAGGACCGTCGCACCTTGACGCTGTTAGTGACTGTATTAGAAATAGAGCGTATAAGCTTACTTTGTGCCCTGAAGATAGGGCGCTTCCCACTCCTTGATCTCCTTCCAAGCTCTTTCATTGACAGCATTGTGGATCGGCACAACGGTCTTCATATCCGCCACTCGCGCATCATAGCCCTTTCGCTTCATAGCGTCGAAGAACATCTTCTCCGAAGGATACACCCAGTTTCCCGAGGGATCCATACCCGTTTCCATTTCGTGGTTCTTTGGTCGGCCACCGTCCTTTTCGTGATCGACAGGACAAGCCGCAGGATCGCCAGTTGTTCGTGGGATCGTGGAGATAACTCGGTCGGTGTCAAGGCCACTGTCTGAAGTGGGAACTTGGGCAGACGTAGGTGTAGGCGTGGACGAGGACCACAGGTAGGATGTGAGCGTTTGAGACCACGATTTGGACTGCTGCGCGGTGTGGTCGACAGGGCATGTTGCAGGGGCTTTGGCTTGAGCCTTTGCCTTTGCGGCTTCGGCCTCACGAGCTTGGGCGAGCCATGCGTCGCGGGTCTTGTGGTCGACAGGACAGGCGTCGTTCTTGTCTGCCATTGTAAAGTCCCTACGTGGAGAGTCGTCGGGGAGGTTGACGCTGCGGGAGAAAGCTCAATTACAGAGGCAAAGGATGATAAAAATCGCGGGATTGGTCATGGAGGGGATCCACGGACGGATCGTAAATGCGCCGGGACGGATTGGCCTGGAGGTTTGCGACGAAGAAAAAAATATGGGCCGGTTTTTTTCCGCAGGGACGGTCCGGGCCGGAGCGTCGGAGTTCAACATCACCGACTTCATTTGGCTTGTCTAGGAAGAAGTATATCAAGAATATAATAGCAACGAGGCATGATTGCAATGTCTCCAACTTCGTATGCAATGTTCTTAGTTTGATAGAAGCCTGTTGTTGTGATCATCTCTGATCCCTAATGTAATCTTCTGCTCGCCGAAACTATCACGGATTTTATTGCATGAGACCTTTCTTTCCCTTACTTTACTCAGGCATCTAGTTAAATATCTAGGAGCACGCACTGATCATGAAAGCGCCAGACGATCTCTTCACTTGTCTGGTAATAACTGCAGGCGATCATAACTCTAGGCGTGACTGCGAATTTGACAGGACAGCGGATCTAGACGGAACAAAATAGCGATCTTTGACGTTAATCGAATAAAGAAAGAGAACATGACTGGGTTTCTACCTCTTTGAGACATTATAGCTGGTACGTAGCAGCTGATGTGCTATGCATTTACTAATGATTGGAAGTGTCAAAGCATACGTCTATGTTGGAACAACAGGATGAGATATGGAAGTCGACCTGTAGGATATCATGGTTTATGGTATTTATAAGACCGGGATGTCCAACTACCGATTGAAGAGATACTCTGCCGCCCCTAGCGTAGAGAAGAAAAATAATGATGCTGTACTTTACAAGGAAAAGTTGGCATCTACGCAGCGATTGTTTGCTGGAGAAGGATAATGAACATCATGCTAAGTGACGTTGATATCCACTACCATGTTGATAATAAGTCTGGATATCTCTAAGTTGTGGGAATGAAGTTCTCTTTCAAAAAATTACTCGAGTAAGGCGCCCAAGAGATAGCTGACGTAGGACGTACGTTTTGGCAGCTGGACATTGCCAATTGACCGTTTTTATAGAATAATAACCAATTATATATATACTTTTCTACAAGACTTACTTGTAGACGTAGTTTCACTTCATGGTCGGCGATCTTAGCTTGTGAGCACGACATAGGTTCTAGCGATCGAGCGAGTAGGTTCATGCACACAAGCCGAGATAGCAGACGTAGCATATAAAGACCACTGGAACGGTGACATACCGTTTAATATCCTTGAGTAACACATACGAACCACCCTGATGGATTGAGATGATCTGCGTCATGCCGACATTTGACCTGTTGCCACCTGAAGATTATGTCAGATCTGCAAGGTATGTCAATCTGCAACCTCTTTCTTCACAGTTTGACCCGTGTTCCCGCATTTAATCCAGGGTGAGGCTCGTTGTGCACAAGCTGCCAAGACACTACCGTGTGAGTGCACTCAAGAAGATCTCGATTTACATACATCAGCACACAAAGGAAGAGATTTTTTCATATCGCCTTCGATCCATCCAATGCCGAAACGATTCGAAGGAAGTTGCGCTGCTTAAGTTCCACATTTCATCACGGTGATGAAATCATCGAAGGGAAATGAAAGCATAAGAATGACATCACTTCCCTGGTATCTATCACTACAAATAAAGAAGGGACCGAGTGTAAAGGGAAATATCAATTGTTGTCTTCACTGTAAACTCAATAACTACAACCATAAACACAAATTCTCCCTTCTATTCAAATCACGTCCACATACATCATATCACAAAATGACCAACTACGAGCAAATCGCCGCTGACGCGGAGAAGGATCTCAACACCTACCAGGCCAAGACCGGAAATGCACGTCCTGAGACTGTCGACAGCGGCGGTGTCAATGCCTATGCTGAAAACAAGTTCGAGGGCGCTCATGTCGAGGTTGGTGATGAGCTGAGCACAAACGCTGGATACAACAAGCGCATTCCTCTCAGCGAGGGTGGTGACCTTGATGACAAGGGCCGGTAAGTAGTACTCATAATATTGTCTTTTCCAGTAAACTAACTCTTATCAGAAAAGCCCGTGGTGAGCTCTACGAAGGCGAGGGTGGTCCCGAGGACAAGCTCGCTAGGGCCAACGATGAGCGTGGTGGTGACAACGACAATGATGTTGTCGGTCCCGATGTTGTTAATCCCAACCTCGGCCGAAACCCTCCCGCCCCCGGCGGTTCCCAGTTCAAGGGCGCGAACTATGAGGATGCCGAGTTCGTTCCTGACAGTGGCTCTGCCGAGGGTAACGTGCAACCCGAGAGTGCCATTGAGACCAGCCGCGAAGCTCAGCAACCTTGAATAGCGGAACAAAACGGAATGGAATGGAATGAACTTGACGGATTAATTAAGCGGGCACCTGTATGATTATCTTGATAAATTGAACCGACACGATTTACGACTACCACAACATGTTTCCGTATTTACATCTGCAACATCGTGATCCGTGTAAGTCTCGGTGAAGGTTCGGTGAGTCTTGCCCCCACTGTGGCTCCCGCTAGAACCGTCGATCAATCAAGTGTGATCAGCGTCATGAGGTCCGTTATCTCGTGACCAACCGCCAAATATGAAACTCCATTATCAGCAATACAGTCGCGATAACGTTTTCTCCTTTTGCCTTTTTGATCCCTAGGCGCAATGTCGTCTGCGCTCTTGAACCGAACGAAAGAGTACTGATAGTCATCATCATGCCCGGTTTATCGCCTTCATCCTCTGGATTGCTCCCCATGCCTGGTGCACCGTCGTCATCTTGGGCGGCATACAAAGCGAGGGCAGGAGCCATGCTCGGACATCCTGAGACGAAGGTTATCATAGCCTTTTGGCTTTTTGGTGCGACTTGAACTACTCGTCTTTGATCACTAGCTAACCTTAGACTCGTCAGGCCTCATCAATAATGTGCTCTACGTGATTATCCTCTCGGCCGCCCAAGACCTCGTCGGCTCGCTTCCCAAAGGTGTCGTTCTCCTTGCCGATGTTGTTCCCTCATTCTTGACCAAGCTGGTTGCACCGTACTTTATCCATCGAATTCCCTACCGCACGCGTATCCTCATATTCATCACTCTGTCCGTGACTGGTATGCTCATGGTGGCATTAACGCCAGCCACGCAATCCGTCGCCATAAAACTTGTCGGCGTAGTCTTGGCGAGTATAAGTGCCGGTGGCGGCGAATTGAGCTTCCTTGGTTTAACGCACTTCTATGGACCGATGAGTCTCGCGGGCTGGGGTTCTGGAACAGGTGCCGCAGGTTTGGTAGGCGCAGGACTATACGTGATGTTCACAGACTGGTGGGGATTGAGCGTGCGTAGCAGTTTGCTGATATCTGCATGCTTCCCAGCAATCATGTTTATCAGTTTCTTCGTGATATTGCCGCTTGGTCCTTTGAGAGAGGGCACTGTGAAGAAAGACTATGATGCGATTCAGGACTTGGAGGATGAGGACGTGGATCACATGGACCAAGGGACTGCTTCATCGGCGCTCTTGGCTCCTGGACCGTCTGTTGCAACCACTGCATATTCTGCACATACTACAACGGAGACAATCACGGTGAAAGACAGGCTGAATAAGGTGAAAGTTCTCTTCGTACCATACATGGTCCCTCTGTTGTTGGTTTATGTGGCAGAGTATACGATCAATCAAGGAGTCGCCCCTACGCTATTGTTTCCTCTCGACGAGTCGCCGTTCGATGAGTTTCGAGCCTTCTACCCCTTCTATGGGTTTCTGTACCAACTCGGCGTCTTCATCTCGCGGTCTTCGACACCCTTTTTACGCATTCGTCATCTCTATCTACCCTCGATGCTCCAAGTCGCAAACCTGGTTCTTCTTACGTTCCATGCGATGTATTTCTTCCTTCCCTCGGTGTACATTGTCTTCCTCATCGTTTTCTGGGAGGGTCTACTGGGAGGAGCTGTCTATGTCAACTGCTTCGCCGAGATCATGGAGAATGTGCCCGCCGAAGATAGAGAGTTCAGTCTGGGTGCAACGACAGTGAGTGATAGCGGAGGAATTTCCATTGCTGGACTCATCAGTATTGTTATGGAAACAAAGCTCTGTAACTACCAGGTGGCACATGGAAGGGACTGGTGTCAACGTATATCCGCATAGGGACACTGAAAACTGGATACATTTGGCGTTTGAACATTGATTAAGAGCAATTTATATCTGTACATAGACAAGGCATTTGGTGTATGGAAATTATGATACACGCATTACGTGTCTCTCGGGTTGCTTTGCGGAACTGACTAGCGTTGCGACGCGTAAACTGGAGAAAACAAGTGTTGAGTTGCGTAACAAGCGATTACAATTCTTCAGCCTTGTCGCATTCATCTGATCCGGTTTGCCGATAAGCGGGGCCTACTCCCCAGAGCTCGAACGAGGTTGTCGCCATCATGACAAGTGGAGGGCCCTGGAATAATCCAGGTGCGACTGCGTGTAATTATAGTATGTCAGCTGACAGCGTTGTCACTTCTCCGGATGCACTTCTGTAGGCGGGCAGTGACAGGGAACCTGGAGCCAATAGATCGGAAACAACCCCTGGGGTCCGGGACAGCCCTTGTAGGGCGGCGAGAAACTTTGATTGCATCTGACGAAGGAAGGCATATAATCAAAATCTGGATCTTTTGTCGAGATATGGGCCCGGGGAAATTGACGACCCGACAGTTTAATCTGTTGAGAAGGTTACTGCAAAGTTACATTTCGCAAAAGGTTAATCGATTCATCGCTATGACTGCAAACTGTAGAACCATTAAAAACGTTTGATCTTGAGGCTGATTGAGTTTCTATGTTTAGATCAGAAACGATGGTCCCTAACTTCTGTGGCTGATGGGAAGCCCGGCGGCACCACTGCTGACAAGGCGGTGCTGAATGCTACACCTTATCCTTATCTAAAATAACGATAGCATGTCACGCGAGAACTCACTTACTGGTCTTATACGAGAGGATGAGATGCTACGTAGTAATAAGGATGACTGTTGGAGCGTTGGAGCTTGAGGGTAAGCAGCTGTCAGACGTAGGTAAAATATGAGGCATCGCCGCCAAGAGAACAGCGGGTGCTGGCTTAGCGCTGACGGGCTTGGCTGTTTCATCCATGAGAATCACAATGGAAGGAGGTGCAGATCATATTTAGCTGTGAATACACTTTTTTTTTTTTAAAAAAAAAAAATTATACTACTAGATTACGTAGTAAGGTGTGTAGATGTCGTGTTGTGGGTTGACATTGAGCACGCGCATTAAGATCCGGAAGGCCGTGAAACGCGTCTCCATCTGCAGCATCGGGAATTGAGTTGAGATGCGGATGTGTCGGAGACGAACCAGGTTTTGGTGGAGTCTGGAGTCCGGAGATGGTTATCGTAGTTGACAGGTCGGTCGGCTAGGTTCAGGTTCGTTATGCCAGCCCGTGCGTATAGAACCAACGTATCTATCTAAATAAGTTGACATTTGTAGTATAAAGACTATCGTGCACTAGCCCTAGACACGCATATTCAAGGGACTGTCTTGTCTCTAAAGATGAGGCTCTGTCTCAGCCTTTCGGCAGGGAGGCCAAGATCGAATGCCATCACGGTATCACAGCCATAACCCAATCCTCTCAAGGGAGCTTCAACATCTCGTTGTCATTCCTTCTGACTGCAAGGGTCCACACTGTTGTAGCTCCAAACGATGCACCCTTGAGCATTGCAATCCTCGAGAAATTGAATGCCTTCTCCAAAATTTCATCTACGAGAGGGGCAAATTCACTTTTTGTAATAGAAAGAAAAATGAAAAGCGAAAAGGCCAAGCCCAAATTTCCGTCTAGCAAGGATGCTGCAGCAGCTATTGTATGATTGGCCAGTCAGATATGACAATCAAGGTCGGACCATGCAAGCAGCTTCCCGAAGGGGAATGCTAACCAATATGTGATCGAGATGTGGTCTGCAGGGGTACAATAATGGAAATGTCTGTGTTGTATTGTTTGCCATGCGATTCATAGTTGACAGCACAACAGATCATAGCGAGATCAAGTCTTTTATTTTAAACATTATTAGGTGCCGGGCGATTCTGACGAGCCGTCAACTCTATTCTTGAGACTGGTCCGACGCATTCAAACTCACAAGAAGAAACAAAGGGGCCTTGAATGCTCCCCTAATTTACTTGGCATTGATTCTGTGGGCATGCGCCGCCACTTCAAGCCTCGCTCTAATTCTTTGGCCCAAGCCTCCTCTAAAAAAGCGTTTAAATCCGCCATCCATTAGCGCATCACAGCGCAAAGTACAGCTGCAACCTCACGGACCTCCTTGTTCCCGCCTCCATAACTCGCTTCCCCCCTTCCCCATCCCCGTTATTACCAACTTCCTCACCTTGACTTCTCTTCTGCCCCTGTCGGCTTTTCCTTAATTTAATCCATCCCACCTACAGCATCACCGACCCCTGCGCCTTTTCCGGCCTTATCAGAACCTGGTTCCTTTTTTCTTCCCTCCTCTTTCCTCTCCTCTTCTCGCTTCACCGTTCGTCTTTTCTTTCTTCTCTACACCTCCGTAATTTTTCTTAGTTCCCAAGCGACATTGCGTGCGCTTCGGGTTTGTGCTGGTTCTGGTTGTGTCCTTGTCGGCACCTTTCATTCACTCTCACCATTGACCTTTGGACTGAATAATTCGAAATATCCCTTGTCGAAGCCATCACTTGCCACAATGTTCGGTCAAGTGCGCACAAACCGGTCGACGGTCGTTATGGCCGGTTCCGTCATCTCTTTGGTCGCTTTTGTTAGCCTGGCCTATAACCATCTTGACAAGTGGGAGCCTCCTGCTGATGTGTAAGTTAACTTGGGTATGCTCAGAGACATATCGCTGACAGATTGCGATTACAGCGCTACTGATACTGAAACCTCCATCATCGGTAACACCCACGATGATGCTCACCACGACGAGCCCAAGAAGACTGAGCCTCAAGGAACTGGGTCTCACGGCGCCATGTCTCCTCCCGACCACCCTTCCAACGCTTCTACCGAGCTGGGCGACTACTACTTCAACTACATCATGAAGGCTCGCGTCAAGCCTACCGATAAGAAGTACGCACCTTTCGGTGCTTTCCCTATGGAGCTGCCAGGTGAGGCTAAGTGGACCGACATGATCGGTGAGGATCTCTGCATCATCGATCTTGACAACCGACGCTTCGACGAGCCCGGTCAAATCTTTTCCCCCGACCTGATGAGCTGGGACCGTGCTGATGAGACCCACGGCCTATCTCTCGGTGTTCTGAACCATTGGCTCTATGGTGCGTACAACCCTGACCCCGCCCGAGTCACTATATGTTGCTAACCCCTCACAGCCAAGAACCATGGTTACAAGTACTACTATGTTGATATTACCGATCCTTTTGAGGACCGTCGTAACTCCTGGAAGAAGCCCCCAATTCTGTCCAAGATCCTCAAGAAGCACAAGGCTTGCATTTTCGTTGACTCCGATGCCGTTTTCCACCATCTCGACCTTCCCTTCGAGTGGCTCATGAACTACTGGCAGCTTCACCCCGACACTAACTCCCTGGCCCTCGCCTACGATCCTCACCACAAGAACAACATGGACAAGCACGGCACAGTCTACCTCAACACTGGCTTCATCGTTCTCCAGAACAACGAGAAGACTTTCGAGATTCTTCGTGAGTGGGAGGATTGCCCCAACGAGGGTGGAAAGCATCCCGACTGTACCGAGTTCCGAAAGAACCGTCCTGGAAAGCCCACTGACCAGGGCGGTTTCGGTACCTTCATCCGCTACGATTACCCCAAGGACATCAAGGATCTTCCCTGCACTGAGGCCAACGGTTTCCCTGAGAGCCGATCCGGCTGTGACGGCAAGTTCATCAAGCATCTCTGGACCGGCAAGAAGGACCACATCAAGGTTGTCATCGGCCAGCAGGTTCCTGGCGACTTGTTGGAGATGTTCCACAAGCAGTTCATGGATGAGAAGCCCAAGTTCTTCATCTCTGAGCGCGATGTTATGGCTTGGACGGATAAATAATGACATGCTTTAATGAGATGAGTACTACAAAAGACGGACATGATAGGACGGCTTTGAATCTTTTTTAATAACTGTACTTTAACTATACCATCCAGGAGAGGTATACCTTTTCCCCACATGGGCTTCAACATGGTGTTTTTGGGAGTGTTCTGGTTTGCAGGCTACTGAATCGGAAGTATTGGATTTTTCAGCTGTAATGCAATGCATATCAACTAGAAAGGCGAAATATATGCATGACTTGGTATATGAGTAATAACACGAGTTTCTATGTTTAATCTTGAAGTTTGGTCATTTGTATTCCTTTTTGGCATCTTGATACATTGCCGAGGTCTTAAGACCCATCCGTTCAGACGTTGGCAACCTAAATGGGATAACATCTGCGGTGTCGTGGCCTATTCTTGAGTTCGGACCTCGAGTCCTTAGGAGAACGTCTCTTTCGTATACGAACTATCTCTATCGTTGTCGACGATGAATCTGTAACTTGAACGTCACCAATCTACATCATTTGTACTTGTTTTGGCGCGGAGAAAAGACATCCCCTAGGGTATTTTTTTTTTTTTTTTTTTTAATTTCTTTTTTTGGCGACTTTAGACTAGATGATAGAACATTTAGGTAACTTAAGCATAAAGTTTGGCGTTCATTACCTTATATTTATTTACCCCTAGCCTAAATCGTCAAATCTTCCAACAACTACCCAACGCCCGTGATATCTATGCTGATATTACGGATAAGGAGACACACTGCTCTGTAGCGAGGATCTCACAGAGCACTACTAGCATATTTTCTACTCGGAGTTGTGTGTTCGATAGCATCAGAGTGTCTGCAACTATCTATTTGTTCCCAAACTGCACTGTCTCATAAGAGCTCTTGGCCCTGATCGTTGGGCCGTATTTGAACAACACCCATGGAACTGGTAGCAACACCAACGCAATAAATCCAAGAAGACTGCTAGCCCAATCAATACCCAACTTTTGATACACTGTATCACATGTTAGCCTAAGCTCCAGGAAAGACAACGCAGTGGACAGACGTACTCTGGATAGTGAATAATGGAAACACGCCCGCAAATCCATATCGCGCAAGACCGTTGGCACTAGCCGCGCTCGCAACAACACTCCCGTGATACGTATCCGTGATATACTGCATCGTGCTCACAAATACACACAAGTTTCCCCACGCAAAGATTATCATCGCTGCTGCGGGACTCGCCCACGACACTCCTGGTTTTGCAGTCCAGGCGAACCAGAAAAGGCCGATGGGTAGCCCTATGCTTCCAATCATGGAAGGATATAGACGATGCTCAGGTGGGATCTGATGGGGTGGATACTTAGTCGCTTGTTTCCGGTAGAGAAAGACATCGCAGAGAATGACAGTGACGAGTCCGAGGAGACATCCAATGACGATGGATAGAAACACAAGACCTGATTCTTCTAATGAGAACTGGTACACTCGTCCAAAGGTATACGGCACGGCGGCGAAGAAGCTGAAGAGAGTCCCAAATTCGGCTGCCACGTATAGACAGATAAACCCTGTGATGGGCTCGAAGAGAAGCATTCGAATCGGCCGCACAACAGCCACAAGAGCAAACATCTTGAGTCGCGCAGCCAGTGGCGGCGGCGCATCGACCTTTAGACCATTCTTTTTGGCCAGTCTTCGCTTGATTGCAGGATGGAACGTCTCATGAGAACACGCCGCGACAGCCATGGCCAAAATAGAGAAGAATACAAGTGTCCACTGTGTCCAACGCCATCCTTTTCGGTTCACCACGAAGGCCCCTATTACCGGACTAACACGTCAGTCAAATCCCAGAGCACAAGAGAAGTATACTCACCCTAGTCCAGGTCCTAGAAATGGCATGAGTATGAAAACTGCTGAAACAGGACCCCTAGTCTTGGGAGTGAACGTCTCGGACAGAGTTCCCGGCGCAACAGCGAGGACAGGACCCCAGCATAGTCCCGCCATGAAGCGGAGAAAGCACAGCCCTCCGATATTATGAACAAAACCCGCGCCGACTGTGAAGAGTGCGCCTAGGGGGACGCTCGCTGTATAGATTGCGTACCGGCCGATGGTTTCTGATAAGGGACCGCCGATGACAGGGCCGAAACCGAGAGCAAGAACGTACATAGTCAAAGGGAGTAGAGCCACGGTACTGCTGACGTTGAATTCTTCCATGAGCTCGTTGCGGGCAGGACTCATGATCGATGTTCCGATAGAGCTGAGTTGTTAGATTGAAAACGTTGTAGGGGACGCTACTTACGCCAGTATAGCTGATGAAGAAAGCATCACGACTTGCAGTGCTTTTTTCCACGCTGGCCAGTTGAAGGGATTATGAGGACTGCTATCCCAATTCAAGTCATCTGTCTCCTGCTGCTCTTTAGGTTTGGCAGTCTCCATTTCATTTTCCGTTACGAAGTCACCAAGTGAACCCGTAATCACATCGCTTGTCTCATCTTTGGTAGTCGCCATCGTGATAGCAATCGGTAGAAACCTATCGTCTCCTAATTTTTCCCATTATCTGTACTATATCTACCAATCCAAAACACCGACGGTGTTTTCACTGATGGTGTGCATTTGAAATGGCGAAATCGCGTCTGTCTGGAGCATTTATGCGATTTACCCGCTCGATACGTGTGATTACTGATCGGCCCTGGACCAACACGCCATATTCACTGCCAACGTTCCGGCTTTACGATTAATGATCAATACGCGACTGGTCAGAATTTGTTATTCGCTTTTACAATTGGAGCTGTCTATTGGCACAGCCGGCTGTGCCTCTAGAGCTCGCCTTTATAATTATCCCGATTATTAAGCTTTGCCCATGGCTACTCTCGCCATACTGACAATCGCTACCTCGGCAATGGTGTCATGAAGTGAGCTTTATTACCGTAACCTTGGCCAAGATAATAACCACCGATATTCTGTTCTGAGTATGTTCAAGTCGATTATCACTCTACTTGGTTTTCTGATTCTCTGATGCCTGTCGTTGGAACGCCTATGTCTCTGTTATTGGACTTGCTGTATACTAATGAGCGTATACTCGCAAGCGTCTAGTTCTTAGGTAGTTGTATCAACTTGTAGTCCTCATCCAGGTAATACCACTGATCGTACTTTGCTGGCCTCTCAGCAGCCGGAAGAACATTAGCCTCGGCAGGGAGACCAAATCTTTTGGTCGCATCCTTGGTCTTGACATAGCTCTTGTACTTCTTAGTGCTTGTCTGGTTGTAGTTGATCTCGTTAGAGTCCACCTTTCCCCGCACAAGATCTTCCCAGTCACCGTGACTGCTCTTGATGGTCTTGGCCATGAACTTGGCGTCCTGGTAGTCTCCTCCGACTATCTCAAGGACATCGTTGCCGCGGGCGACCTTGTAGTACTAATGATGTTAGATGATCTCGGGGCTAAAAATAGGGAACTTACTGTGAACCAGTTGTAGTATGTCTGGGCAATACCTGGGCGGTACGTCTCAAGGTCCTCGACGGCTGGAGATGTTAGAGCGGGTGGCGAAGTTGGTTACAAGACTTACAGTCGACCAAATAGGCAAGGGGATCCTTGGTATCGATGGCGATGACTTTCCAGTCAGTTTCTCCACCCTGAGAAAGTCAGAAAGAACACGTATGGGCTTTGTCTCAATCAACTTACATCGTTGAGGGCAAGTCCTCCTAGGACCTTGACGGACTTGACCTGGCCAACATGCGATGGTCTGTAAATGTTATAACTAGCCATACTGTACATGGCGGTTCACTTACGCTTCAGTAATGTCAAATAGATCAATGGGATCGTTATCGCCAGGGTACCCAGTAAATTCGTGCTCGAAGTTGGGGCTTTCCCATGTCTGAGGGATGGATCCGTAGTGGAAAGGGTACGACTTGTGTGGCCAGACACTCTCGACGAAACGAGGCAGCTTTTTCTTGTCATCATGGAAGATGGGGTCTTCCACTAGTCAGTGATGTATCATGAAGTGAGATCAGGTTCATACTGAGAGGCTCATCGCGGCGTGTCTCAATCTTGCCATCTGTCCATCGAGGGATCTCGACGACATAGCTCACGATACGATTGTTGCCCTTTTCAGGGTACAGCGGAATATCGTGCCAGAAGGAAATAGGCTGGCCATCTTTTTCTAGCCACACGCGCCAGTCCTGAGTTTCTTAGTAGGACGCATCATCAAGGAAGATGAGCGACTAACAAGGGTGTTGCGAGCGCCAACTTCTCGCAGAGTGAGAGAGTCATAGTCAAAAGACTTGGCCCTAGGCGCAAGCGAAGAACCAATAACAAGAGCAGGCAACAAAACCAGCTGAACAAATGAAGATGTGGCAACCATTGTTCGAGATTAGAGGACTGAACGGCAACGGAGGTAAAATTAAAGTTATATTGGCGTTCAGGGTGCCTTTTAAGCTTGAATTAACTTAAAAAAGCCGAGACAATACATCACTCGCCTGAGACTCATCCATCCCGCGGCTTCGGTGACGGAAAGGGAGGTCCTAATCGGTTGCTAGGGACGGATCGCTATCCCGGCCATCTCTTTCAGTTGAGTAGATCCAACGGCAACGCGCAGGTGTTGCACGTGCATGGTAAGTGTAGATCTTGTGGGGGATGCACGTGGGGACGTGCCGACAATGGGGAATCTCTGTGGTGTAAAGATAACGGCGGGCCACTGCAGGGCAATATTGCTTCGAGGCCAATAAAATTCATGTCACTTTATGAGGAGTTTAATAAACGACTGGTATTATCTCTCATGATTGAACATACTATCGTATCATCGAGTGAACCCGGTAATTGTGGTTATTCCCGGACGGGGTGCCAAAACTCCACACTGGATATCACCAACTCCATCAGTGCAAAACGACGGACGCCACAACACAGCCCCACAATGAGTGGTGTAATGTGCCAATTGAATGCTTTACTCATCTTTTATCACCTGGAATCCTTGGTAGGCGTTGAGCAAAAAGGTTCCCACGTGAGGCGGGAAACGTGTTGTAGGCCACCGATTCCACCACAACTCCAAAAGGATAAGCGACATTGGCAGGATTCGAACCTACGCTCCCGAGGGAAATGCCTTACGATGCTTCGAGGGCATCGCGTTAACCACTCCGCCACAATGCCTAAGCTCTTATTGAAGTTCTTGCGATCTTTTTGATACTATGTTGGCCAAAATCGACCTGCAGCGCGTTGGCTGGGACCACGCCCTCACCGGCTGTACATATTGCCATCAATAAGCATATTCCACATTGAATTACCCCTAAAAACCAAGAATAACCTACCATGAGCAGTCTTCAAGCGTTAATAATAGACCTTGACACTGGACAGTTCTACCACTCGACCTGACTGAGGATGGTACTTTTACTGTCTCCAGCGAAATGATCCCTTTTTCTCCAACGCAAGAGTGTGAGCATCCACTTCAATCGTAACCTGTATTAAGAAACCCTTTCACTTTGCGAGAATACATAGTTGATTCGATGATCAATTGAGGTGGTCGAATGTCACGGGCGATCTGGTTAACATCGTCCCGATTCCAGATAAGGTTGTGGGGCTTCCCGTCACCCGCTCTCGTCCCGACCACCCGGTTCCACGATCGACCTTCACAAGGCAGGAGCGTCCCTGGTCTCGTTATAGAGGCATAGTTTGAGACGAATTCATAGCAGCATGGAGTAAGATGCGACTCAACATTTATGGGAAATGGATAGCCTTGATGATCAGCCACTTCTTCAACACCAATTCACAGAAGGGAGTGGAAGTTGTCTGTAGTCCCGACGACAGCCATAACAAGTTATTGAGAATATCGCTCTACCAATCTTGGCCAAAGAAGCACCGTGTGTTGAGAAATGAGCGATAATACCGCCTACAAGGACTGCATGTTCAGTTACAAGGGAAGACCTTGGAGGGTACGTCGCTTATTGAAGCTGAAGTGCAGGCCCATGAGTCAAAGCCTTGAGAGGACTCAAGTGTGTTCAAGACTAGTCATTGGACTTTTCGAGTCGTGACATTACGATCCAGTCGATATTGCAAAAGAAGCAAGGCTTCAGAATTTTTACAAGGCGTGGCATATATCTGCTCAAGTAACTCTAAGGGTGGTCCCATAGGTATCTCGATGGCAATACGAACACACTCGGACTCTTTTTTCTTTGCAACTATATGCAGTCCTAAAAGTGAGGTTCATCGCAAAACTCCATGTGACCACAACATTGCGTGCTGACCAATCTGCCGGGTCTTTCCCCCAGTCCAAATGCAAGGTCCTCTCTCAAAGCAAAGCCATCGCCATACACTGACCGAGAAACACATATTCCTAGTACCATGAGAGCCATTACGGTGAGATATTAGGTCCCTCTGTCAAAACTCCACCGGGTAGTCATAGGATATCCCATCTGTGAAAACTGAAGAAATCCTTGAAGGGAGGCAACGCATGTCCACACTCCGCCGCTCCTCAAAAGGCAATCAGGTCGTCTCCTTCATACTTGGGGCCGGATTCGCCAACAACATCTTGGTGTTCGGGTCCGTTCTTCTTGTTGAGTATCTCGAGATCGATGTTGTTAGCGGCATCCAGTAGTCCTTTGGATGCGAAATCATCATCCCATTCGGTCAGCATTCTCTTGGCTTCAGGGAATGACGCAGTACACGGCATCGGAATAGCTCCTCTTGATCCCGACGACTCTCCTCAGGAACATTCTAAAATCAGAGTTCCTTTTATAGGAGACGAATTCGTCGATTTTGAGGTTGTCGATTGCCGCCAACGCCTCCTTGGTAGGGTTGCAACGACCCAGGCGGAACATATCGTTCTTGCTAAGGTAACGCATGTCGACTTGTTTTAAGCTATCGTAGGTAAACGCGGAAAGCTCAAGAGATGGTGGATCTTGATCGATTGCAAAGTTTTGATGTAAGACGTGATGATAATGTTGACGACGGAGAGACGTGTAGTGATAGAGAAAGAAGAATAAGATCGTAAAAAAGGGCAGTGTCGAGGCCTTTTATTTTTTTTATTCTTATTTGACTTTAAACAGATGCCCAAGTCTTCCTTAGTCGTCCATATTCTCAACTGTGATATTGACCTCTCCCAGGCAGGTCAGAAACTCTTATTCTTCAATCCAATAGAAATCGCACCATGTGATTGAACTTAAACCATGAACACGTATATCACTCTCACAGCAACTTTCCCAACTGCTGTTTTTTCCTCCTTCAAATCTCAACCAAATCCCGACATCAAGGACCCGAGGCCTTTTATAATATTACTCGAAGAGATGTTGATGAGGGAGTTGAGAGACGATAGACACAAGTTTTCTTAGGGAGAACGCATCATCATTGTCTTTGTCTTTGTGTAGCAGTAGTAGTAGCAGCGTAGTAATTAACCCAGTTTCATCTTGTCCGCAGCCTCAGCCAGACGTTGCTCAAGTTTCTTGTTCTTTTTCTTTTTGGTAGATCTATCGACTCTGGCTCCAGCTCCCTAGAAAGACGATTAGTGTGGGATAGCAAGTAGTATGCGAACTTTCCCTGACTTACGACTTTGAGGACTGTACCTTTCGGGAAAATGGGATGGCCTGTGGACATGACAGTCATGGTTTATGGACGTAAAGTTTCTGAAGTGGTATTTCTCTGCTCCGGCCAGCTTCAATACCGCAATGCGGTTGAATCTTCCCTGGATTAGGTCTTCCATCTCATCGGAAGACAGGTCCATCGGAATTATTGGTGGAATGAATGTGTTGGAGGTTATAGGATCTTCCAAGAAGAAATATGGCTGTGCTGTGTCGTTATGTGAAAAGTTCGAAGGGACAGAGGTAAAGTTGGGGTGTAGAGATAGGATGGGTAGAGTAAAGAAGTGTATGTTGAGAAGCTATGGCGCGGTAAACAACGAACACCCCTAGGCTCTCTAGTATAGCCCCCTTTTCTATGACAGCTAACATTCGCTCATGCGACCAGGCGCGTACCTGAAGCTACCAAGCCCTGAACAGCGGAAGGGACTGCCAGTGGCAAGTCAGCCGTAGTATGTAAGGCTCTGTGGAGTAGATGAAAGGCTTTATTGATGCCACTCTCGGCCATACTCTTGAGGGGCCAGAGTGCAGGCTTTTAAATACTATTTAGTAAAACAGAATTGGAAAGAATATAGACAAACAGATAGACCATTGTATTCTACAAGTGAATAGGTCTATCTTCTCTGATATATCGGCTAGCGGTGGGTATAACCGATGAGTGTTCCTGGAGATTCGGAGTGGGAACATTGATGTATTTTTCGAGTGCCAACCCTGAACACTGCACGCTTCGTCTGTCAACTGAGTTTTTACTCTCAACACATCCTTGAACTTGAACAAGGCATCTCGAAACATCCACATAAAAATCCAGCAACAACACAATATCACTGGTAGCCCAGCTTATGCTTCGATTTTTCTTACCAAAACCTCACATAACTCCCCTGACTCACACCCTGGTCTCAAGACACCATACTCTATCGACGTAAAACAATAACAATAAAACGCCATATTCAACCGACACGATGACCAGAATCACCAACTTTCACAAGTTTCCCGAGTTTCCTTTGGAGGTTCGAAGAAGGATCTGGAAACTGGCTCTCCACCTTGACTGTCCACGGGCCTACTTTGTGGATGTCACTCTCCCTCCCCTCGACCTTCAAGAAACCCAGCAAGAAGATGAGCGGGCAGCTCAGAGGGTACCTCAGCGTGCAACAATCGACCACGCGCCTCCGGGCTATCTCCCACCCAACCCTCCATTCGACACCTCAGGCCTTGGCAGTTCAACCGCTCTCAAGAGAGTATGCTACGAGTCACGGCGGGAGACCGCCCACAACTGGCAATGCTTCCGCCCAAATGGCGCCGTTGACATGTATATCGATGTCAATGACATGGATTTTCCGACTTTCGCACCCTACGAACTTCGGGGAGAGGTCCATGGACCTCTGGGAGAGCCAAGTGTTATTATCAACGGAAAAATTGACCTTCTTGTCATTGAGCAATTCCACCTCGGTTGCTATGTTATGGATCACGAATATGGTCTCGACGCCATCGCCGAAAGGGAGGTTCAGTACATTGGGTTAGAGAATGTTGGCCAAATTGCTATTCCATACTATGGAAACGACGAGGAAGATCCTGCGTACGACTTGTACGTTGAACGTATCCAGACTATATTCCCTAACCTGCGTACACTATACGTCTACACTGCACCCGAGAATTTGAGTGGCGACAGCCCACTCGCTCACCGGTGCTTTGCTAAAGAAGAAAGTAAAGGCAAGGCCCCGATGAGCTTTATCACTGCAGACCGCTCATTTTATGAGCTGGATCCTACGAAATTGGAGGAACAGAACCTCCTTACTGAGCCGATGCGTGTGTTCCATATGGAGGACAAGCCTGTGGATCTACGTTTTCTGTCTTGGGCATGGGCTTGATGATGGAATTGGATCCAGAAGACTGAAACTTTCAGTGGAACTGGTTGGTTTGAGCCTGTAGAAGACAGGCTGGATCTTTGAGGTTATTTTCTTGTTTGGGTGTTTCCCCTTTTTACCCGCTTTCTTTTCTTGTTTTCCCTTTTCTTTGGGCAAGACCATACGGACTGATTTCACTTAAGCTACGGGTTATGGTTTTGTGTTATATTTTCCATCTGTATGTACCTACTTAGGTACAGAATAGCTCACTTACAAAGAGTCTCTTCGCATCTTCATCGTGCTCACGTGATATGGTTCTCAACCGCGGGAAGTATTTGCACGTGATTGTAAGTGGTTCGGCAACCCGCCCGTCAAGTGTCAACTGTACATATCGCCTGCGGAAACCGGAGCTATTAACTTAAGCTCCCAACACATGGATATCTTCCAAATCCGATTCCCTCTGCTCCTTAGCCTCGATAGTATCTCCCCTTCCGACTTTGACTTTTAACGAAAAGCGGCGCCTCATACCCCATCATCCGAGGCATCTTAGAG
This sequence comes from Fusarium heterosporum, assembly GCA_013396295.1. Classification (NCBI taxonomy): domain Eukaryota; kingdom Fungi; phylum Ascomycota; class Sordariomycetes; order Hypocreales; family Nectriaceae; genus Fusarium; species Fusarium heterosporum. The sequence goes on along the minus strand of JAAGWQ010000143.1, from coordinate 265,003 downwards.
CCATCATGATACCGACCCCGCCACCCCGCTCCTTGCGCGACAAGTGTCTTGAGCTCCGGGACAAGGTCGAAGCGTTTATTGCTGAGGAACAAGACACACAGATACTGCGCGATGTACAGGACCAGGTTCGCAAGTCGATAGAGGCTGTGGATGAGGCGTTGCAGAAATACAGGTGCGTCTGATCTCTTGTTGCTGCACAATTGTTGCTGACATGCGCAGCCCGGAACAAATAGCGTTATCATATAATGGAGGAAAGGACTGTGAGTAGCATTCTACAGGAGGTCGGGATTTTTTAGCTATCTACTATCACGATCGCCTCTACAACCTCTACGAAGCTTACCGAACACATACTGATCTTTCCAGGCCTTGTACTACTTATCGTGATCCTCGCCCGAATGGGCCGCCATTACTACTCGACCCCCGATTCGACTACCAACGGAACTTCGATCACACCCCCCGAAAAGCTTCAATGCGTCTACATCGTCGCCTCGCATCCCTTCCCCGAAGTCGACGAGTTCGTAGAGACGTCCAGTGCTGAGTACGGCCTCGAAGTTGCCAGATATGTGTTACCGATGAAGAAGGGACTCGAGATATACCTTGAGGAGCGACCGAGTATCAAGGCTGTGTTTGTAGGCACAAGAAGGACGGATCCGCACGGGGAGAACTTGACGTTCTTTGATCCGACGGACGCTGGTTGGCCGTCATTTATGAGGATACATCCTGTTATCGACTGGCATTACGGTACGTCCCTTCATTTCGTCGCTGCGCATTCTTAGAATAACAACTAACGGTGGCGTGAACAGTTCAAATCTGGGCTGTGAGTGAATCACGATTGAATGCGCTAACCAAGCTAACACAACCAGTTTATTCGTCGCCTAGGTATCGAGTACTGTCCCCTGTACGACCAGGGTTACACAAGTCTGGGCGGAATAAAGGACACACATCCGAACCCTCACTTAAAAAAGAAAGGAGGCGATGGAGAGACTTTCAGACCAGCATATGAGTTAACAGAGGATGACGAGGAGCGCCTCGGTCGCGATGTATGAAGTTTTCATGATGCCGGTGTATTTGTACGGACATTTTGAGTTGCATTGCATTGTATAGAGAGCCTTGGGGTGATAAAGATCCTAAATATTTTTACCAAACCTGACACTAATACTTCTAAATTCACAAAATTTTGACATAAAATCATACAAGTCTTTGATCTACGCCAGATTTGTGTTTGACTAACTAGAGATGCCCTTTGGACCCAATTTGTCACTTACCTAGTATGGCACTCAGATCTCATCCAGTGAAACCTCATTTACATACTCCTCTAGCCTTCTGTATGTCTCTTGGTGTATCATATCTGCCTCAGACTCATGCCCACCTTGCCGTAAGAAGCTCTCCAGCTGCCACATATCATGTATCACCTGTGGCGCGGTGGTCGAATATCCAAAGCTGCGCATAGCAATTACTCCCCGCATCCTATCCGTAGCAATATCGATATCAAACCCGAGTTCCAGGTCGATGTCTACCAGTACTTTGATAAGATATGCGGTAGTTCTGGCCTGAAATTTATTGATATGATATTGATGCAGCTGGGCTGGCCTGTCTTCATTGGAGGAGTATTCGATTTCTTCTAGTGTACGACTTTTCAACAGGCCTAGACGCACTGCGGCCGAGGTATGAGGGTCAGTAAAGCTTAGCGTGCAGCGATGCTGTATAGCTGAGATGCTAGTGTCTTTAATAAACTTGTAGTCTTCAGGCGGGATTGTCTCGTCCTCTGTGAGTGTAGGTAAGGGCCGACTCGACAAGACAATCTCCTGGAAGAATGAATCCTTGAACGGAAACTTGTTTCCAACTGCCGAAAACCATGCATCTACTTCATCAAGTTGTTCAATCCTCATTCTGACGCACGATGAGTCCCAGACTAGGCGATAGTACATAAGCAAAAGCCTGGAATCAAGATTACTGAAGATAATATCGGCATTTAAAGTCCAAGCTTGATCGAGCAGTGGTATGTGAGGCAATGTCGCGTCTTTCTGCCATACCCGAAGCCCTGTCTGTAAGTTCCGTAGAACCTTGATTATGGGATGTGTTGTGTCATGAGTGTTGCTCGCTAGCTCAGTCAATTGCATTATCAGCATGCTCAGAATCTGAACCTGGCCGAGGCGGACCATGTAGTGCATAATTTCCATGAGATTCCATATAAATAAGGGGCTTTCAATGTGCAGCATTGCCTCGATGTCGAGAAAGGCCCGGCGGGTTAAACGACCAGCGAGAGTACCCTTGCCAGACTGGATAAGCTCCAGGATGGCCCGGAAGGCAAAACTTAGTTGTTCTGCATCGTATTGACTGAATTTATCGCCGGAGAGCTGAAACACTCGATAGTCCTGCGAGGGAAATCCTTGAGTGATTGATTCGAAGAATGAAGTGCTCCAGTCGTGTATACTTGTCAAGAAGGCCAAAGTTGCTGCTTCTAATCGACTTGATTTAGGAGCCACAGGTAGTGGCTGATTCGAACAAGATGTCGTGTGTCTAATAACGTGACGATTATGGCCTTGTAATGACTTCGACGTGTTCCTCGGTTTGTTCTTGGAGAACTCCCATTTCGTAAATCGCTTTTTATACATTTGAATTCTGTTCCATGTAAGCTTATCAAGGACAAGAACAGGCCTGAAGTATGCCATACGTTGCATTGAAACCATACTTCTCCTCCATTATTTGTATAACGTGGCGAAGTTTCCGCCGTTCTTGAACATACAAGCGCTCAACGATCGGACGTACGGCTTCCCACTCCTCTTCATCATGATGTGTTGAGAGCTTCGGCTTCTGCAGAGATGATATTAGCGTTGAAGCTGGCCTGGCAGCTATAACTGGATTAGAGGTCATGGTAGACTTCCTGATGGATAACTTATCGTGAAATATTGCAGAAATATAAGGTTCGTGATTGATGACGGGAAGCAGGAGGGCGATGTACGGTGCTGATGCTGACATAATCCAGTCAAGTGTTTCTCATCCCCCTGTACCCCTTATACATTGAAATATGTCAGTACCTTTCAACGAAGAGTGGTCGAGTGGAATTCTCCCTAAGAACCTATAAACCTTCTAAAACTTGAACCTAAAACCTCTCTCACCCACTTGATCACTCTTCGTTTTTTTGCCCATGTAGGCAAGAACTGGAGCTACAGAGTCCATCAGCCAATAGGGTAAGTGGAGATGAAGATGTGATTGACAAATACACCAAAGAAATCACTGGTATTGATAGAGTACGAGTTACATTTGTTGCTTTATTTTAGAATTAAATGGCATTTGAATTGGCACTTGATGAATGATTCAAAGGGTTTATCTAATATGCAGAACTTGACATAGGCCTCCGTTTCCTACTAATGGAATCGGAGCTACACATTACAATGTTGGGGCGGTCGACCTGGGTATTGTTGCCAAGTAAAGCCGCTATACCCGATCATCCATGATATGATCCTTGGTGTCCATGGCATTTATCTATTAAAATTGCTTTGGCAGGTATCCCCAGCCGTGCTTTCGCTTCTGCCATTCCAGAACGTTTAGCGAGATTCGTCAATAAAGCGGGTATAACATCCATTGTCCCCAGGGGGCCGACTAGGTTATGTATTCTGACTCGTCTTTAATTTCTAACGTCCTGATCGTCAATCGTAGTGATAAAGGTGAGACGAGACGAGATGAAAAACTAGCTTAGAAATAAGCTATGAAGGGTTACTAGCGGCGGGTATCTGAAACGTGAAGATACCCCCTGTCCAACGGTAATTATCTTTATTATTTTCCATTGACTTCTTTCTTCAGCTCCGATCTGCGAGTGTTGGATAGATCAAGGTACCGTTTCTGTTAGCGCCTGGAATACTGGTGATTGATATATCCGTATCCCTTCTGCATATGTATGTGATATACCCGCTGCGCCGCCTTTTACCCGCTGGCTGTTCCTGAACTAATACAACTAAAGGAACAAGGATTCAAAGGATTGGGGCTCATCTGCAAGGTACCAGAGCCTGACATTGCCGAACAAGCCTGTCCATCTGGCTATTTATCCGGTTTATCAGCGCAACCTGGGATCATCCTGCAGGCTGTCCGTCACGATTGACTGTTTTTAAGCTTTGATTACTGGTTACGGCTCCTGGCCCGAGAAAAAACGTGCACCCTGGTCACGCACCTGAGACACGGCGGAGATGCTCCAAGGGACTTTGACTGACGGAATCAATTTAGCCGTTAGATCAAGGGGACAAGCTTTCGTGTTCTCATGGGACGATTCGAGACATGGGGTTAATCGATCGAGGTTGTATGTAGTATGGGTACTGTGATATATATCTCGGGGGTTGACCCGCTGTCAATAACAGCTCGTTTGTTATTTAGATACGCCAGTGGTGATCGTTCTTTTCTTCGCCTTCACTTTCATTCTTTTACTTGAAGTAAAAAAGCAAAATTTATTCATTCTTTTGTCTTTTTTTAACTCATCCACTCTTTTTTAGAATATCGAAAAATGCACAAGTCAACTATCCTCGGACTCCTGGCCTCGAGCCCAGTCTCGGCCCAGCTTCACAGCCTGGCGCAGGGCGCTGGACTCAAGTACTTCGGCAGCGCCGTCGACAATGGATACCTGAGCGACTCTGCTTACCAGAAGCTTGCCAACAACGTCCAAGAGTTCGGTCAGCTCGTCCCCGAGAACGGACAGAAGTGGGAGACCACTGAGCCCAGACAGGGCGAGTTCGTTTACACCACCGCCGATGTCATTCCTGATCTGGCCAAGAAGAACAAGCAGATTCTGCGATGCCACGCTCTTACTTGGCACAGCCAGCTGCCCAACTGGGGTGAGTGATGGCTGACTTGTGCTTGTGTGGTGTTATTCTAACAAGTCTAGTTTCCGCCGGAAAGTTCTCTGCCAGCGAACTCACTGAGATCATCGAGGCTCACATTGCCAACGTTGTTGAGCACTACAAGGGTGACTGCTACGCCTGGGATGTAGTCAACGAGGCCATTGACGACAGTGGCGAGTGGAGAGACAGTGTCTTCTACCAGACTCTGGGAACTGACTTCCTCCCCATCTCCTTCAAGGCCGCTCGCAAGGCCGACCCAGCTGCCAAGCTGTAAGTCTCGATAAATATATATGCCAATACATCTCTAATAGTCAAAAGGTACTACAACGACTACAACCTCGAGCAGAACGGCGCCAAGACCGACCGAGCTGTCGAGCTTGTCAAGCTCATCCAGGATGCTGGTGCTCCCATTGACGGTGTTGGTTTCCAAGGCCATCTCATCGTCGGTGAGACTCCCTCCCGCTCCGAGCTCGTGACCATGCTCAAGCGCTTCACTGCTCTTGACGTCGAGGTCGCCTACACTGAGCTTGATATCCGCCACTCGTCCGTCCCCGCTACTGCTGCCCAGCTCGCTGAGCAAGGTGATGAGTACGTTGACGTTGTTGGATCTTGTCTCGATGTCGAGGGTTGTGTTGGTGTTACCGTCTGGGGTATCACTGACAAGTACAGCTGGATCCCTGGTGTCTTCCCTGGCACCGGTGAGGCTCTCCTCTACAGTGAGGACTACGAGAAGAAGCCTGCCTGGACCAGTGTCTCTAGCCTCCTCGCTGCTGCTGCCACTGGTGCCCCCGTCACCAGCTCTGCTGCTCCTGTCGAGACCACTGCCGCTCCTGCCGAGACCACTGATGCTCCCGTTACCACTCTCCAGACCAAGACCAAGCCCGTCTACACTGACTGCGATGACGAGGAGGAGACCGAGTACCCTACTGCCACCTTCGCCAACAACACTGCTCCTGCTACCACCATGGCTACCCGCACTGCCCTCGCCACTGATGTTGATGAGAACGATGACGACTGCGAGGAGACTCCTTACCCTTCCTACGTCGTCCCCAGCAACGGCACCTCCGCCTACCCCACCGAGGCTCCCGTCGATGAGGATGACGATGACTGCGAGGAGACTGAGGTTCCTACTCCCATCTACGAGGTTCCGACCGACGGCACCTTCGAGCCCACTGCCGCTGCCATCAGCAGTGCCCCTGAGACCACACGTGTCCCCGTCGTCCGCCACAGCAGCGATGCTTACACCTACAAGTGGAATACCGAAACTGCCCCTGTCTACCAAGTCCCCAGCGGTACTGCCCCCTCCGGACCCGTTGGCACCGGCACAACAGGCCCTGTCAAGCAGTACTACCAGTGCGGTGGCAAGAACCACAAGGGCTCTACTGAGTGCGAAGCCCCCTACAAGTGTGTTGAGATGAACGATTACTACTTCCAGTGCGTTTAAGGAGGGTAATTAGAACGGGGAAGGAGGTGTTTTCGACTTTTACTACATGTATATACTTTTAACTTCTTTCATGATTGAGACCCTTGCTTGATGCGGGGACCCTTGGGTAGATTTGTTCAATGAATGCAATGAAGCTGACAGTGAACAACCCATTTACGGCTCTAAGAACATTTCTCTGGTGATTGCATACCTAGGTTAATAGATGTTACTGATAAGGCTTTACTGAAAGAAGGGCACGTCTGATGGAAGCTTTCTCCATGTACGTATCACGGGAAAAGAGTTTTTGGAAGTTGCTCCTCGCCCTCTTTCATTGGGAAGGGCGGTCGCTTGTTCATGCTAATGCCAATGGAAATTCATGCTGCGTACCTGCCACAAGAATAGCTCTATATTTCTCTTCTTATGCTTTCTTAGTACTCACCTCTCTTCTTCATCTCCATCTTCATATTCTTCATCATCACCATCTTCTTCATCTTCATCTTCATCATCATCAACAACAACAAGCATCATCGACACTTCAAAGCATCACTGTATCACAAAACCCATCTGCATCATCAAAACAAATCATGTTTACCTCCCTACCAGAAGGTCAACCTTGCTGGTATTGTTTCAGAAAACATCTAGGGGCAGCCTTAGGTGCTCTACTCTTCTACAAGAAACAGGATCCGCAGTTGCGTAATAGCACGTTACCATTCCCGCCTGGTGATTATGGTCATATTCGATGCTCACGGAACCAAGCCGGTCTGGACACGTGCGATGCATGTACCCGAGACCGTCAGAGTTGCTCTGGGTAATGTCGTCCTTCTCAGTTTGTCCGAGACTTTAGAGTACTAACAACCCTCACGTGCTTGGCCGTTACTCGAGGGCAACTTGAAAGATGTTTTGAACACCTTCCACTACCTCTACCGAGTCGCCAACCTACGTCATCCAGCCGATAGCTCTCATATGCTTCTTCCTCGCACCACTCAACGACTTCTTATGTCCACGGCAATCATTCTTGGTCACTGTTTTATTATCATGCACAATATTCACCGTGAGCGCTGGCAATTGCCACAGCGGATGTCGGTGAGTACCCATCCCACGCCAGTCGATCGAGATGCCCCTGACAGTTACTCGCATAGGATTATACCGAGATAGTGAACATGCGCTCCCCAAGCGCCGGACCATCAGGTGGTGTCATGGCCAGAAGACTTGAGTATGGAGACGCTCAATACCTTCCCTGGAATGAGACCGTACGTAAGGTCGTGGGCTTTTTGTGGCATCACAATAAGGAGTGGAAGGAGGTCAACGACTACTTATGGTCAAAGATTATGGATCAGCTACCCATTCAGTTTGATCATATGGTTCATGCGGATATCGGACATGCCTTGAAAGGAATTCTAACCACTGCTGAAGATATTGAGAAAGCTCAAGTCACTGTTGGGCGTGTTGGCAAAACCTCAGCTGGTACTAGGGATGGGAAAAACACCCCATCTACTACCAGTACTGACTCCTTTGACGAAATCCTACACTGGATTCAGGGTGTTGAGTTAGCCGAAGCCACTGATGCTAGAGATGCGGAGGTTTGAGGTACGCACTAGGGAGTGTGTTTCAAAAGAGAGCAGAGCTCAGAATAGATATCGCTATTGAAATGAAGACCATTCTTCTGTCTTAACGTCCCTAACAAATACTATAATAATAAGGTGATTTAAGCTACAAAACATTTATATTATATTCAGACAAGGGTTACTCAAGGTGTCCGATTTAACAAGAGGCTCACGAAGTTTATGGCATGTTTTGGCCTCCCAGGCATAGAATCTCCAAGGGCAAGTCCCAGTATTACGAGTACTGAAACATCGAATGACATCTTCCCCAAACCTCTTTATGATGTTATCCTGTAAGACAACCTGTCCATTGTTGATCAACCCAGTCCGTGATGTGATCTTCCAAGACAACCTTTCCCGTGTCGAGTAATCTAGGGAACGTTCACGTCCCTAGCATCTACCTCGACAGTCCTCGTTGAGGGCACAACGATCGATCCTCCAGGATGCAAATTCTTCCAAATATGTGCAGAAGATTGGGAAGACCAACAATTATGTTGAACGATGGAGAGTTCCCTCACTGGCCAACAGCGATATGTGTTATCTGACGGCGCTGGTCGCTGAAGCTCAAGCAGAGTCTAACAGGATAAGATAGTCATCCTGAGAAGTCATCCAGTTCTTCAGCTGGCTCTGCATCATGTTGAAAATTTCTTATTTATTTCACCAAAAATCCTCCGACTTTGATGATAGAGTCTTGTGAACCTGCTGCCTTTACAGCTTTCTTTTGGTAACCAGACCAGCCCATAGATGGAACGTATCATCGAATGTATCATCTTTCTGACACATAGTGTCAATTATTCACGATACATCAGCGAGTCTGGGTGGTTACTATCAGATGGTCGGCCAAATGTTTCGATATCTTGTGCAAGACTTTCGATCTATCTACACATTGTACAAGCGGTATATTGGGGTCGATCCATTCCCTTGTTGCATTACCCTGAACATACGCCTTCGAGCGCTTCGCTGAGCCTTGAATGAAGATTTGGAAGAAACAGAAAGGTCGATAGGTATGCCGCGCAGAGGAGGGTGTGCATCTTAGCTCGAAGTTGTATTCTATTGGAACTCGAGATGGTCCTATTGATTGGTACTTATTTTGGAGAATGTCCTAATGTACGAGTCGTAGTCTGCCTCGGTATGACTACGTCTGTGGGATTGGTGGTTATTTCCTCCGCATACATTACGCAGCGCAGTTGTTTACATGTGTCGATCGACTGTGAGATCAAAGTTCGACTGTGACATCCACGACGATTTGCCTTTGGCCAAGGGTAGATTTTTTCAGCAAGCCAATTGGCAGAAATCTTGTCAAATGGGTTAGGGAGGATATAATTGTGGTTTACGAACAGGTCGACTGCTCTCCCTTGGCTAAGTACCACCGAGGGACTGCTGGAGATATGTCTTGCCCGTGGCGCGTGAGCTGGCACATCGCTACCAACGACTGCAGAAATCGGCTATAAAAGACCTTCCTCGAATTATGAACAAGGTTCCGTGTCGTTGCGATTTGGTCTTCTATGATAAAGCCTCAAGACACGTTTGGCATCGGCGTCATGGTGTTCCAGCAATGGCGCACGGGAACATGTGATGAACCCGGTTTTTTCCATCTCAAGATCCTTTGGCAACCCCAGAGAATTTATCGAGACTCTATACCAGGCAATCTGCGAAAAGTGTTAGGTCAGTGCGAATGTGCGTTGGATCACCATGATGCTTACCATCACACTCTTCTTGCCGTGATAGCGTCGACGAAAACGAGCACGACATATCATGATGGAGCTCGCGGATAAACTGGTTTCGTGAACAATTCCCAGCCTATTGATAGCATGAGATGGGGCAAACTGTCAGTGGTGGTCAAGAATCCATCATCGTGGGTACTAGATGATGAGTCTATCGTCGAACCATCCACAAGATACGGCTCATCCTAGCCTGTTTTGTCTCCATGAACTGTGATAAGGACCGAAGTCAGGGTTAAGTTCTGAACTTTTCTGTCGATTGAGGTAGGATGTATCTTTTTGATCTCCTCTCTGGGCTCAACCTTCCCTATTCAAGTCAGTATTACACGACGCAGAGACTTGGATGGTTACATACGTTCCAAGGAAGTATATTTACAGTGTGAAACACGACTCTGGCTTTCAGTAAGAAAACACCAAAGAATCGTTCTGGTAACTTAGAGTCATCGGCCAGACTACAACGGCCTGACTTGATTGTATAGTTTAAGAGTAAACAAGGAAAGAGGTAAAAGCATCGAATGAACATCTAACGATGCGAGGTGAAGCGTATATATAGATCAGAAAGGGGCACCGGTTCTCGTGGTAGATGAAGGAATGAAACAGAACAGCGCCAATATTCCCCATCATCTCCTGCATTCATTCTCCCAATTGACACCCTAACAAGCAATGCCCCTGACATCCGTGGACAAAATGTAAATGGCGTGTCCGTGTATCTACTATGGCGACTTGCGCAAGCAAACGTCAACCTAAAAGTCCCAATCATCGGTACCAGAGCTACGTAATCTACTTGATTGGGGTCATAAAGCTTAGACACGTTCGTGGCTGTCACGGAGTCGGGACTCTGCATAGTCATTCTTCGACCACCGGTTGTGTTGTTTGTTCCCATGTGGAAGATTATTCACAGTGGGCATGCGTAGCTGGCGTAGATGTCGTGGAACTTGGACCTAAATCTATCTGATGGTTTGTCATAACGTTAAATAAGCTCAGGTAAAGTCTTGGATAGGTTTAAATAAATTTGATAGGTCCAATAACTCAGCAAAGGTTGACAAAAGGCAGTCGTCTTAAGAGTCCGCAGTCCTACTTCACTTCACAGACAAGCATCATGACTAGGCAAGCAAAACTGCACATCACCCTTCCCATCTCGGCGCGTTGATAATAATTCCCATCAAGCACCCAGACATAATCCCTGTCACGGGCAATGTGACAAGCCAACCCAGGTATATCCACGCCACAAGCTTCGGGTTGATGCATCTCCAGTCTCCGTTTGCCAGCCCGACTCCCACTGTGGCTCCTGTGATGCATTGGGTAGTTGACACGGGTAATGACAGCCTCGTCGCCATGAGTACCGTGATTGCACTGGCAAGCTCCATGCAGAAGCCGCGGCTCGGTGAGATGAGTGTCAACCGATTACCCAGCGTGCGCATGACGTGGTAGCCGTATGTAAGGAGGCCGACCACGATGCAGGCTCCACCTACGACGAGAATCCAGACGGGGATTGCCACGTACTCCGGGACACCGCCGCTGGACCATACCTGGTATGCAGTGGTAAATGGGGCCACTGCGTTGCTAACGTCGTTTGCTCCGTGGACGAAAGATGCGGTTGCAGCTGTGAGGATCTGAAGAGCAGAGTACATGTATTCGGCGCGGTTATCATAGCGAGCTGATCTGGCGTGCATATCCTCCAAGTCCCAGTTGAGGATGTTGTTCCGCTTTTGCATAGCCACCACATCCTTCTCCAAACCACGGAGCAGCACACGATTGACTTTCCATACTACCACTTTGGGGCTGCTCCATGGTCCTTCGGGGCGGGGAGGTATAAATTCTGATGAGTGTCGTCTCTCAAATGTGTTTGGCGGGGTCTTAGGTGGTGTTTGAGCTGGAGGCGGAAGAATCCATTCATCATCTCTCTCGAGGTCGGGCAGCTCTCCGTTTGTAGTTTGTATCGACTGGAGAAGAGTTTCCGATGTGCGTAGGTGGTTGAGCTCGTCACGGGTGAGGTGCCCCTGATAGTAATCCCGTATACGGGGTTTAGTGAAGCCAATTGGGGTTGGTGGAGGTGGTGATCGCCACAGGAGTATTGGTCCCTGGAATACATGATACCATTTGAGAGTCCAGTCTTCATGCATTATCCGAGTCCATAAGAAAGGCAGCAGAAATAGGGTCTGGAGGAGAGTGGTCCCGGTGGCAGTAGCGAACACAGAGATGAGCATATCTCGTGTTGATAAATCGACCGTGTGAATCCCCTTCCATACCAGGAGCATAGTGAGCGCACCTACAGTAAGATATGTATAGAAAGGGATGGAAATAAACGCTCTCTTGACAGCTGAACGCTTCGTCAAAACGACTTTCTTGGTGAACAAGAACAGAAAAGAGCCAAGACATCCAGCAATCAGGGGCGCAACGATCCAAGCCGCAAAGATCTGGGCTACACCTTGCCATCCCCAGCTGACCTTATTAATCCCTATAGAAGCCGTGACTGCTCCGACTAATCCTCCAATAAGAGAATGAGTTGTCGAAACGGGGAGTCCTTGTCGAGTGGCGAAGGTTAGGAAGATAGACGACGACATGATGGTGCACATCATGACGAGAAGAAGCACTCCAGGGGAGCTATCATAGTGATGAGGGTCTACGATTTTTGTGCGGATCGTGTCTGCTACTCGGGACCCAACGGATACACTACCACTGAACTCGCAGACTGTTGCTATGAGCATCGCCTGCTTCATGGTGAGGGATCTCGAAGAGACCGAGGTCGCAAATGAGTTGGCCACATCGTTGGCACCTACAGAGGTCAACATGATTCATTCTGAGGTATCGATTCGACCCTACCGATGTTCCAGGCATCGAGACAGGCGAAGACGACGGTCAAAGCAAAGATATAATCATATTGATGAAGAGCCGCCATCTGGGATGATATAAGTAAGAGGTTAAGTGGTAGTATTTCTGAAGCGCCGCGTCACCACGACGACTGCATCTCAATCCATGACTGAGAGTACTTGTGAGACATAAAAGCCGGTGATAGCGTACAAAGGAAGCTGTCAAGATGCAAGAAGAGCAGGGTAGGATGTGAGACCGTGGGGCAAGACAGGTCTTTAAGCTTCCTACTTCCGAGGGACTGGTAAGACTATTTCAAGGTTATGTGCGCCGGCTTCAACGGCTGTCTCAAAGTGTGCGTCTCTTCGAAGCTATGATTCGATACGCAATGGGTTCGAACCGATCTTGGCTTCTTTGAGGAAGAAAACACGATTTGACACAGGACACGGGGCATTTCTGTTCGAATTGGGGACCGATACTGAGGGGATGAGAGTCAGAGGGTGTCAAAAGACTTGACCTTCAGGGCCCAAGAGCAGGAAATAATTAGGTAAAGCTTTACTTTATCGTCTACCAAAGTTGCCCAAGTTTTTCTTTCATCCAGTCTAAAGCGAATGTTCTTCTGATACCTACCCTGACGAGATTGTCGTGATGTGCTGGGGCTGAGGCCGTGAGCTGGGCCAATGACACGATAAGGATGGACCACGAGGTTATTGAAACGATGAGAGCCACGTGCTCGAGCGATGATGCCTGGGACATCTTCCAATTGCGTTACGTTACTCGGCTTTTATGGGCAGTTCAAGGTAGAAAGGTCGTCTGAGGCTTTTGTTATGGTCTTTTTGAGAATGTTGGCGAAACAAGAAATGAAAGTTGTATTGAACGAGTGTAGTTGTCGCTATCTGAACCCATGCCCTCGTCACCATATCCGTCACCCCAAGCCGCTTCGCTTTCGTAAAGATCGAAGAGAGAGAGAAAAAGCCATTGGGTATCATGGAAAAACCTATCGGAAAAAGATGATGATCTCCTTGATACAAGCCGAACATTCCAATATACATTCATCCATTCCATTCCATCCCATGCCATTTATTCCTTCGTTCTCCTCGAAATGAGCATTTCCACAATCGAGACCCAACTCCTATCGAGGCAAAGAGACCGAAGGTGCGAAAAATCAACTAGATGACTCCGAGTTGCCCCATAACTGAATCACAAAACCCTGACCCAATCAATAGTCCTTCCGATATATCTTCGATTCACTGTAACGCCAAAGTTCGGAGGCAAAGCCGCATTGAAAACCGTCCCGCAAAATGCCATGTTCCGTTGGTGCCGTCTGTAGACTGTAGACTGCCGGCAGTCGAAAATATATGCAGAAGAGGAGAACGCTGAAAGATTCGCTCAGAGATAATTAGTCTTAGAAGAACAAACGCCGATCCGTGCTGGGAGAACCAGTGCCTAAATCCAACTTAAGAATACGTCGAAGATCATTTTCCATGGCTTCCAGGTTGTTTGAACGGCCTTCATAAGGAGCCGGCGCGCCATGGTCACTCCTGGCATGGCTGTAGTGCTGGGCTGGGGGTGCTGACGCTGGCACAAACCCATTAGGAGCAGGGCGGGAAGCAGTTGTGCCGTTTCCGCTGAAAAGGAATTTCTTCAGAGCCTCGGTGGGATCGTCAGGCTCAGCGTTGGCCCTCGGCTGGTGGCCAGACAAATCGGCAGGTGACCGTGCAGAGTTTGAGCGAGCAGCTCTGATTCGCTCTTGATAAGGCGTCGAGAAGGCCGGTCCCATGGGCCGGCCAGGAGTTCCATCCAGCTCTGCGCTGTCGATACTGCCAGGTTGAAAATGGTTTTGGCTGCGAGCTGTCTGGGGAAGGGTTGCCGGCTGGGAGACACTACCAGGTCCAAAAGGAGATTGTCTAGAGGGAGATCCATTGACAAGGCCCGAGGGGCGGAAGCTGCTGGTGCTTTCGCTGCGTTGACGTTCCTTCTCCTGACGATGCGCGCGGAACATGAAGTCGAGGGGAGATTCCTGAACGGCCGGGACGCTCTGACGCGAGGGAGTAGGCGCCTCGGTGTCAGTAGGGGGCGAGGGCTCCTGTACAATATCCCGCGATGTCCTGCTGACGCTAGGCGATTCGGTTGCTGGGCGAGACACAAAGCTAGGAAGAGGTAACGCAGATGGTGCAGGAGAAGCATGAAAGGTGGCACCGGCGAAAGCAGAAATCGCCTTCATGGAGTTAGATTGCTGCGGAGGAGTGTGACGACCGGGACGAGCAGACTCGGGTGAATGAGGACCGGGTTTGCCGCGATGCTTGTTGTTCGTGTTGTTGTTGTTACTGCCATTTCGAGAGCGTTGCTTCGAATTGGTATGGTTCAGTTGCGCGAGAGGAGAATCGGTGCCAGGTCCCTTTTGAGGAGTTCGTGGAGCACGATCGTAACGAGTTGGATCAATGGTGGCAACATCATTCTCGGAAGCGTAGGCCTTCTGAGCAGCAGGGCGACCGTTCCCCCGACCGTTTCGACGGCGGGCGGGAGTGGTTGTAGGCTGAGATGGGGTCTCACTCATTTCGTCGGAGGCGACAAGCTGTGCCGATTAGGTACGAGGAGGAAGATGAGGCAGAGGGTCGAGTGAGACTAGACAGAAGCGTGGTAGCTTGGTTTGTTGCGGTTTGCGATTGTGCGTGCCTGCGACAATGGCAAGGGAATCTCGAATGTCCTGGTCCTTTAGAAATTAAGACTCTGGTGGATTGTACGAAAGGGAAGATAATAGTAAAGCAGGTGTGGCGGTTGAGTATAAAGCAGCTATTCTTGTGAAGAGAGAGTCGACTAATCTGACCATGGCTGTAGGAGGAAGTGTGATGAATGATTCAAGGAATGAATAACTAACGCGGCCGAGAAAGAGGAGGGAAGCCCAGTTTAATAAGAGTCGCCGGTCTCGTCCAGTGCAATCCAGTGCCAGTTACGAGCCTAGAGCCAAAGCCCAGCAGCTGGAGGGCTCCAGTGTAACTGGTCCAACACATCTTGGTTAGTGGATATTGGGCGCGAGCGCATTGATGTCACACCTGATACCTGTACAGCCTTGTTTTTTATTTATTTATTTATTTTTATTTATTTTTTGTGGTAGAAAAGAAAGCCTGTACCAAGTACTACACTCTTTGGCATGGTATCCATCGGCTGGTAAGGGTTTCCTGCTTACTTTCCATTCGGAAACTTTCCATTTGACCTCGATACTTGTTCATCTCCTATCGAACTGATAGTGATTGAAGTGCTTCGCGACCCCGCCGTTGCCCCGCTGCAAATGACCTTCACGAGGTGTTCTTCCATTTCGATGGGTTGGTACATATAGGGTGTCAGAAGGTGGACTTGGCTGTCGGGATCTGAAGGTAAATAAAGGTTAGGTAAATTGTTACTGTCTTTTAGACTAAAGTTGCCTCGGGTTTTCTATCATCGGTCTTAAGCCGCCATTTCTCATGGTACCGGTACCCTGGGGTTACCTCCAGATTTGTTATGGCCGGGCTTACCTAGGTAGGTAGAGCGTAAGGCGGTCTCCACTTCAAGGTACCTATGTACCTAAGGTATCCATGGATCCCGCCGCTGAGAGCAGCTCTGCATCCCACTACTACCGCTGGAGCCTACAGCTTGTACTTTCAGAGCCGCATCATCACTTCACCAGAACCCAGAGTCACAGGTAAGTGTCTCTTTGCTACCTGCACCATCAAGGTGCATCTGTGACAGACAAACAAACTGCGGTGTTATATCCTGTTCTTCCTACTGACAGCATTCGCTCTGAAGATATAAAGCCATCCAGTCTACTCGTACGTCGTTCGCCTGAACCTCTCGATCACAACGCACGCACTTCCCATTCCGTCCGTGGTTACTTGCGGCGACTAGCGACGAGTTTTACATACAATCAAATCTAACCGTCACTAGGGGAGAAGTGTGCGCCTTCGCCCGCAACAAACATAACCCAAACCCCGAACACAACATCCATTATGGCCGACGTCGAGATGAGTGATGCGCCTGTCGCCAAGAAGGCCGAGGGCTCCAACAGCAAGAGCGTTGAGGGAAAGAAGAAGTTCGAGGTCAAGAAGGTATTCGCTTCCTGGTCATAAGTCCCCAAGGCAATGCTGACCGGAAATGAACAGTGGAACGCAGTGGCTCTCTGGGCCTGGGATATCGTTGTCGATAACTGCGCGATCTGTCGAAACCACATCATGGATCTTTGTACGTTTATGAAGGCCCATTCGCTACACTATGTCAGGATGCTAACGATTTCATCAGGCATTGAATGCCAAGCCAATCAGGCATCAGCTACCAGCGAAGAGTGCACTGTGGCATGGGGTATCTGCAACGTAAGAAACATTTGGCTTGTGTCTTCCGACCATCAACTAACAGGAGTATAGCATGCTTTCCATTTCCATTGCATTTCACGATGGCTAAAGGCCCGATCCGTCTGTCCTCTGGACAACCGTGACTGGGAGTTCCAGAAATACGGACGATAAATGGAACACGAACGAGATATTCGAGCATCATGTCTTACGAAAAAAAGAACCGAAGATCAACCAAAGGGGATTATTGAGGTGTTACAAGCGGCTTCGATAGCTGTAGAAAGTCATGACACGGCCTAGTCAAAGGCAAGCCATACAATTTATTGATTTCCCTTGCTTGCAAGATCGTATGCGTAGCCCGCTGGCAACCACTTGACGGGATGTTTCTTATAAAAGGGCCACGCTGGCACAACGACGAGGAAGGTCAAGGCGGTGCCTCCAAGACCTATGTAGACAGCGAGCTTAATATCTTGGAGGATGTACCCGACGACGAACGAGATCAGCTAGTCATTCATTAGTTAAGCAACTTGAGAGGGTATAGGCAGCAAATCCGGAGATGACAGAACGTACACCAGAAACGACGAGGAGAACTGTAGCGAGGAGCTCAGAGAGCTTCTGGCCTTCGAAGTCCTACAGTGGAGCTTGGTCAGATGTTGATCAGGCAGATGGAGGAGTGGGATCATGTACAATTTGGCCCTCGACGATGTCTCGCACCTGATCGAGAACTTGATCAGCCATAATGAACGGTAATTGCGTGGATGTATGCGACGTGAGGTTGTGACTGGAAGGCGTTGTTCTGATGCAGTATGGTCGCTAATAGTGTTAAGTCGGAATTGGTCTCGACACCTGGCTGTTAAAGAGGTTCCAAGACTAAGCCGTTTCCGGTAACCAATATTTTCGAACGAATGAGCTTGAGTCTGTTGTGACCGGTACGAAGCCGAGAATATGATGTATAATGAATGATGTATTTCTGATGGTTCGAATAGGTTTGTGTAAAGACCACGCTGGCAAGGTTAACCCAAACATGTATCATTCAAATCAATGCATAGGTACATAGATAGAGTGATCAGTCATCGCGCAAGTCCATCAGCTGTGGCGCATCTTTCTTTATGTGGCGCATATCAACAAAGAAAGCACAAGGTACGCGACTGAGGAGCTTAGACCAGACCAGACCAGACCAAGGATGAATGGTATATCAAGCACGGGCAAGGGGCCGATGGCCAAGCTCTTCCTGCAGGACAAGTGCGTGGAAGTCAGGCAAGTGGCGGCCTCTCCCCTGTAACAGCCAACCTGAATGTCCTATTTTTGCTTGTGATTGTCGCGGCGATTCGCTACCCGACACCACCAAGACAATTTTTTTTAGCCCTTCCCACTTCTCGTACTAAAGTCCTCAACTCCTCTTTAATCGACTTAACCCTGACAACGTCGCTCCCGACAACCTGCAACCTCCTTTTTGTGCCCAACTAATCTCTCTATCTTGTTCAAATCTTGCCCGTGCACAACGAACCGGGTCTTAACTCAACCACGAGAGAAATTTCTCGTCTGGCTAGCCGTGCCAGTATCGAAATTGGCTCGACCTTGCTTTAATCCGTCATACAAGGCCCCGGCATCGTCACCCTGCTTTTGTTCCCTGCTAAGGCCCAAAATATATTACGGTTACTACAAATAAATCGGCCTGACTCCTGAAGTCCATCTACATCTATCGTGTGTCGCGCCGTCTCATCGAACCCCTAACAAACTTCCGTCGCCCTAATCAACTTCGATTCGAAAGCCTCCTCGCGCAGCCGTTTCAACTACGCGACTATCCAACAACGGCTTCTTGCCTTTGCCTATACCAGTTTTCAAGTTGGCTCAACTCGCCTTCTCCAACGTTTCCCTCCCTTCGCTTTTCGGTCCCAGCTTCTGGGTCTACAGCGGAGTAAACAAGAAGCCCCCGTAACTGGTCTTCAGATCACGCTACAAGCCCTTCATCTTCCGCTATCACATACTTCTCCTTTGGATAAATATCTGCCATAGGCGACCACCGCCGAGCAGTGATCAGTTTTGAACAAACACCAACTCGGCGCGCCGATGCCGCGCCGGGTGCGACGTCTATAATTGCCGCAGCAGACGACACCAGTAATTGGAACAACACCAAGCTATGGGACTATAGTACGAGTTCGAAATTCACCTTCCGCCCTCTCCGATAGACTCAGATCCATCTCTTATACTCGGCCATCGTCAGAGCCAGTAAACTCAAGGTCGATTTATCAACCAATCGAAAATGTCTGACCACGAAGAATCCGTTGCCCAGAGTGGGTACAATACGCCTGTCCCGGAGCTCGACGACCACAGGCACCAGTCGGCGACGACCAGGGTTGAGCGTCCTCGTCGCGGCACTTTCGACAGCCTGTATGGTGCCCGTCAACTCGAGCCCGAAGCTGTCTCGCCCCCTGCTATTCGAGTTCGCGACTTTGAGGAAGCCATCATCGATGAAGAAGCCGGTGATCTTTCTCCAAGCGCTCGTCGCAGCCGCCGACCTACTGTGGATTCCACCGATCGTTCTATCTCTCCACCTAACTCGGTCAAGGCGTTTGCCCAGGCTCGCCGGCGAGAGCGGGACATGTCGATTTCGGAGGCCAACAGGCCCGACATCGAGGATGTAGTTAACCGAGCTATGTCTGTATCAAGCAAGCGCAGCTACCGGAGCAAGCCTCGTACTATCGACAACGATGCTGCGAGCTTCTCAACTAATAAAACTGCAGAGGAAGATGTCTGCTTCCCTGTCAAGGAGAGCTACCACAAGGATCACTTGTATATCGATTTTGATTACCTCGAGAATTTCATCAATGAGCAAGCAGCGGAACGCTCGGCAGAGCGTGCGGCAGAGCGCAGTGCTGCCGCTGCCGCCAGGCAGAGCTTTGAGGATATGCGAGCTCAGCAGAATGAATCACGTCTTCAGCGGATGGTCACTGTTGATGGTGACATCCTGGAGCCCGTTTCGGATGACTCAATGACACGCGAGAAAACGAACCAGACTGCGCAGACACATGCGGAAGGGTCCATCACTGAGAAGCAGGCTGCGCCCATTGATCCGAATCGGTTCAGCTTCTTCTCCTCAGCATGGGAGTCGACCATCCATGCAGCCGATTTTGGTGATCTTGTACTCCCAGGGGAAGACCTTCGAGGTCTTTTTGAGCTTCCCAATGAGGAGGAAGATGGTGTTTGGTGGCTCAATGTCAACGCAGCTTCCAAGGAAGAGGTTCAAAGCATTTGCAAAGCCTTTGGCATCCATCCTTTGACAATTGAGGACATCATTACCCAAGAAGCTCGCGAAAAGATTGAACTTTTCCCGTCTTACTACTTCTCCTGTTTCCGCTCCTTCTCAGTTGTCCAAGAGCCCGATGGCATTGAGTACGAGGCTTTCAACACATATGTCATCGTGTTTCGGGAAGGCACTCTTAGCTTCAGCTTTGAGCCCAACTCGCACGCTGCTCAGGTTCGCAAGCGAATCACTGCACTCAAGGACTATGTTTCTCTTAGCAGTGATTGGATCTGCTATGCTTTGATGTAAGTAAAGCATTTGGTCTGTGGTGTGATCTAGGAGCCTGTTCTAACAAAAAACCAGTGACGATATTGTTGATTCCTTCGGTCCCGTCATTCGCCAGATTGAGCTTGAAGCGGATGCTATTGAGGATGAGGTGTTTGTCATGCGTGAGGACGACTCTAACTCATTCCTTCGTCGCATTGGCCGAGTTCGCAAGAACTGCTTGGCTTTGCTTCGGCTTCTTGGTGGCAAAGCAGATGTTCTCCGTGGTTTCACGAAGCGATGCAACGAGAACTACAAAGTCACGCCACGCATGGACATCGGTATGTACCTGGGTGATATCCAGGACCACGTTGTGACAATGGCCACCAACTTGGGTCACTTCGAGAAGATTTTGTCTCGGGCACACAGCAACTACCTCGCGACAGTTTCTATCAACAGCATTGCGCAGGGAACGCATACCAACGAAGTCCTTAGCAAGATCACATTCTTGGCCTCAATCCTGGTTCCTCTGAACTTGGTCAGCGGTGTCTTTGGCATGAACGTGCCCGTCCCGTTTGCAACTGTCTCCGAAGCCAACCTCGCTCCTTTCTTCAGCATCATAGGATTCATGTCCTTCTTGTGTATTGTATTTATGGCATTGGCACGTTGGAAGCGCTACATCTAGTAGGAGCGCTGCATGTAACTGTTGCGTGTTGAGACTGGTTCTGAGAACCTAGCCTTTCTTTACATGACGTTTCTTTTACATTATAGATTTGGGGTCGCATGCATATTCAGCGAGGTGGCCTCTACATATGGGACAAGAGTCTAGTAGCTGTAGCGGTGGAATTGCGATTGATTGGTACTTGATAAATTAGATCCTACTATAGAGGCTTATGGCGTCTGAGTATCTTGAAATGTTGGCGCTGGAGTTGGATTGGTGCATTTCAGTGGCTCATTGAACAGTATACAGAACATATAATAGTAGAGTTCATTGCGCATTGTCCTTGCTAAATGCGATATAAAAAAATGTGTAATATCAAGACCTGCTCGGCTGTTGTTGAGAACGCGAAAGTGATACTCCAATGGACTAATAATTGTATTTTCTAGCATATGTACATGATGCCGCCTGTTGTACTAAAAATTATGTTACTTCACTATCAACCCTGATCTTTCAGGAGTAAAGGCCATATCAAATCAAGACCTGCTCTCAAAGATTATCAACAGTAGATGTGTAAGCCCATGCAAAGTTTGTGACAACAAGGCAGTTTTAGATCCATAAGGTCGTTTATACATACATGAAGGTAATTATAACAAATCTTTTTATAAACCTATACCCAATTATATCCAAGATTCAATAATAAATCATAAGTTTCACTAATTCTTTACCTATACATCCATACCAATCTATATATGCATAAATCTATTCATATTGTCTACGCCCACTGGAGCTTATTCTGTTGGCTGATGATGCGAGCGGGGCAAGACACGGTCTGTTATTGGCCAATCTCCCGGACAGTTGCGCATCATCAAAAATCTTGAACACCAAGCCAGAATCAAAAACTACAACAAACCAGCTTCACCCCACACATAATCACTTATAACCCATCTACGACCGTCACAATGAGCGCGCAGCAGCTTTCTATTGATAATGCCGACCTTGAGAAGCTCAACGACAAGGATCGCACCGAGCTTCGCCAGTTTCTTGCCAATGAGCAGCAGCGCTCTCAAATCCAAGCTCGTATGTCCAGCTTCAAGGGAAGCATTACAAGAGACCAGGGAGCTAACGATTTATCTAGAAACCCACAGCTTGACCCAAATGTGCTGGGCCAAGTGCGTTCCTGGCAACATCAAGAACCCCAAGCTCGACAGGACCGAGGAGACGTGTCTCGCCAACTGCGTCGAGCGATTTCTTGACGTTAACTACCTCACAATGAAGCATCTCAACGGCATGCGCAACTAGACGACTGGCCTTACGAGTGGGACGAGACTTATCACAACCATGTGTTACGAAATTTTTGTATAAATAAATAGACGGATCATGCAGACGCTGAATGGGAAATTTCAGTGTGGTCAGAACTGATTCGGCATTGTCAATGAGAGATTTTGGCAATGCCTTGTATAATATGAGAAAAGATTCTCGCGACTTTCTGTCATGATTACAAAACCATTTGTTATGGCCGTGGTTAAGCCTCAGCAAACCATAATTTAGTGAACAGGGATCAAGGCAAATATGACTTGTGTGCACAATGGAGTATTAGCTTGCCTCGGCGACTTTCAAGGGTAGATAACTATCAACATAAATCATTTTCACTGATATATCTTCAAATGTGTCACTTAAATCGTTCAAATAGTTTGTACTCGACGAAGAGGCACAGACAGTGTGCTGGGCGGTTTTGAATTCATGATCATTTGCACTCTAAACGAGAAGCACTTTTTACGCCTTTTCCCATGCCCATGTCTTGCATTTTCAGCAGACCAGAAACCAACCCAATGACACGCCAGAAACCCACAAGCCCAGGGGTGTTTTTAAACGAGGGAGAGCTTGTTGGCAGCGATGTCGAGAGCATCGACATCGGGGGTGAGGCGGGCATAAGCCTTCTTGGAACCGTCAGGTCGGATCAGGGTGTTGATCTTGACGGTGTCGATATCGTAAAGCTTCTTAAGAGCAAGCTTGATCTGGTTCTTGTTGGCCTCTGTTGGATTGGTTAGTAAAAATTAAATTGTGGGTAGGGCAAAGGTGGACGAACTGATATCGCAGATGAAGACGAGGGTGTTGTTCTCCTCCATCTTCTTCATGGCGCTCTCAGTGTTGAGAGGGTGAAGGATGACCTTGTGCTCATCAAGACGGGGCTGGCGAGCAATGGAGTGACGGGGGTACTTGGGCTGACGAGCAGTGATCAGGGCTATAGAAATATTAGTCGGTGACCTTTGTCAGAAGCGATTTGGGCAACATACTCTTGGGGCGGTGGAAGGAGGTGCTGAAGCGAGCCTTGACCTTCTTGTGGGAGTTGGTCTATTCATTTGTTAGTAGCTGATGGTAGAATGGGGTAGGTACGTGGGCGCGGGAAGAACTGAGATGAGGTTTGAATTTGGAAAAATTCTCAAGTCCAGTTCTTTTCCATGCCCGCGAGACCAAGAGAGCTTATTCGCAACGTACACCCTTGAGAGCAGCCTTAGCGGCAGCGTTGGCCTGCTTCGACCCCTTGGGGGCGGCTATATCACACAAAGCATCAGCAATCGCCCTTATTAAAGAACTCGCAAAATCTGCTGCTGCATGATGCGGTAGGAGGAAGAGTTTCGAAGAGTAAGAGGCGAGGTGTGACAGGCAGGTCGGAAGACGGATCGAATCGGAATCCCATCGGCGACGTGATGGTTATGAAGCAAGATATCGGTCGAGTCGTGAAGTCGTCGCCAACTGCAATCGTTCTTGATCGATTTCGCTTCAAAAAATATTCCGTCCGTCTGCCATTTCCCGTTTTCCCTCACTCCTCTTTCCCTTTTTGACTCCAGATCATGTCGTACCTTTCTTTCCCTTGTTGTCCTTGCCAGCCATTGTGTCGGTTTTTGTCGTGGGCACGAAGTTGTCGGGTGTGCTGGTTGTCGTCGAGGTGGTCGAAGGATTAAAAAGTTAAACATAGCTCGATAAATATTTAATGTGTGTGGTAGTTAGGGTTGACGACTACTCCGCTTTTATCACTGTTATGATTGGTCTGTATTATGTAAGCCTCTAATTGGTAGGTTCTATGTTCTGAAAGCTCATGAGAGGACGTGCTGGGCAGCTCTATCGACTCAGGCAATAATCAAAATGCGAATTCAAAAGTTGTAGTCTTTTTCACTTTCATTCAATCCCTATGGTGAGTGAAGTTGTGCTGGATTGAGGCGGTGAGTTTGAATATCGCCCTCTTCTTCACTGAGACTAAGATGAAATTTCAGATTACTACGCGTCAAGGGGTTCAAAAGTCAACAACATAATCACTCACCAGAAATCTCTACCATGGTAGCTAAGAAGCAGGCAAGGCTGAAAAGCCTTTCGACTGGCCGGCCGCCAAATGTCAAATCTTCACGGTCCATGTCCCGGAAAGCCAGTAGAAGTCTCATCAATACACACCACCAGCTGGAGAAGCAACGACGACAAGCCGAAGCCAACGGTGACAAGGTCACTGAAACTCGTCTTGCCTCAGAGATTTCCAAACTAGGTGGGCTTGATCATTACCAAAAGGCAAGTCTCCAAGGACAGAGTCTTGATAGAGGAGGCGACACCTCGAGGGTGCTTCTTGAGTGGCTTCCAGTGGCAGACCTCAAGAAGCGCTCTCAGCGTCTACATATGCTGGAGGTTGGGGCATTGAGTACTCGAAACGCATGCTCGACAAGTGGTATATTTACAATGCAGCATATCGACCTCAACAGCCAGGAACCAGGGATCACAAAGCAGGATTTTATGGAACGGCCTCTACCCAAGGACGATTCTGAGGTTTTTGATATCATCTCATTGAGCCTGGTGCTCAACTTCGTACCCGAGGCTGAAGGGCGTGGGCAGATGCTTCTTCGGACGCTTTCCTTTCTTCGACCTGCGAGCGAACCTCCGACTGCTTCGGACGATCTATTCCCCTGCCTTTTTGTGGTCCTCCCTCGCAGTTGCGTAGACAACTCACGATACTTTACGCATGCCCGGCTTCAGGAGTTGATGACCATCCTTGGCTACGTGTGCACCAAGACCAAGATGACGCAGAAACTAACATATTCTCTGTGGAAGAGAATTGGAGCCGCCCCCGAGAAGCGACCGAACTTTACCAAGAAGGAAGTGAATCCAGGACGTACACGCAACAACTTTGTCATGACGCTCAAGGCTTCGACGAGTCATTCAAACTGAAACAATGAGGGGAGACACGACAACGCGTGGGGCCTCGACGATCTGCATATGCGCAACTGCCTAATCAAGCAACATCGTCGCATAACGTTTGACGTTATCAACACACGACAATGAGCTGGCACGATATCAGTGTTTACGGTTGATAGCGATAGTTTTATCGACACGGTTGGCGAACACATACTGTGCGGGATAGATCGCCTATCTGCAACTTGATACGTCGCACGACTGATAAGGGGGACGGTAGCACTCATGCAGCTGGGGACACCAGATCACTAGTGGACAAGATCAGCTGGACAGTGGTCTCGGATTTTGGAGGAACTAGAAATCCCTAGCGAGTCGCTACTCTTGCATCTCCGCATAAAAGACACCACGCTATTCGACGACTATCATTTCCCCACCTTTCCAAGGACCTTTGCCTGCAGTTGTCTATCATCCTCCCAATGAAGCAACCTCGGAGTGCTTGAACTCGGTAATGGCGAGCTTGGTCAGAGGATCGTCTGGCGGCAAGGGCGCGTTTTCAGGACGAACAACAGGCACGCTGCGCATACCCGCCCCAACAGCAGCCCTGACCTCGTTGATGTTGTCACTCAGGAAGAGCCATCTGTTGAGGTCCTTGTGCTCCGGGTGCTCAGAGATGATCTTCGTGTAGCTATCGACCTCGGCCTTGGGCCCCGCATTGGTGGTATCGAAGTAGTCGGCGATGAGAGGAGTCATGTCTGGCTTCTCGGAGTTTGTGTGTGAGAAGAGCAACTTTTGTGCAGGAACTGAGCCGGAAGAATAGATGATGATCTTCTTTCCATCTTGGATGGCCTCGTTGAAAAATGGCTCGACATCAGGGAAGAGTGGCGCCACGATGTTGCCCGACTTGTAGCCTTGAAGCCAGAGATATCCCTGGAGCGACTTGAGGTAGGCTATCTTGACATCACGCTTCACGAGATCACGCACGTGCGCTTCGAAGTCTGAGCGAGAGTTGCGATACTCCTCCGGGAAAGCATCACGGTACTTTGCGAACTCCGTGCTATCCCATTCTTGATCCAGAACATTGGGAAGTGCCTCGAGTGCATACGGGAACTGGCAACAACAAACAAGCCTTGGTCAGCAGACTGCAGTGCTGTCGACGTGGGATACGCTATCACGAAACAGGGCAAAGTCGGTGAGGATGGAGAAGAGAAGGGGTTGGGGAAAGGTGCATAAGCCGAGATTTCGTGTGCACATGCCCGAGACGTGCACGACTTGGCAGCAGTTGGTTCGGCAACGTGGACACCCGGGAAATGGATACCAAAGCCGAGAGATGGACGGACGAGGTCCGGAAGAGGAGGTTGGGACGAATTTCGGCGGTATCCATACGGAGGTCCGGACCCGGGGCGGTAGGGAGGACGGAGGTGATACAAGGGTAGGGGAAGTAAAAACCCGGAACAGTTGCGAAGCAAGGCAAGACAAGCCAGTGACTCACCAAAACGTCTTTGACAAAAGAGATGGGACAGACGGTTCCTTCTGTAATATGTGTTATTATAACTATTCTGTGTATATCTGTAGCCAAACAAAGAGCAATCGTAACAAAAACATGTATCAATACCACGGCGGCTATCGAATCACGCACCCACTAAAGAAAAACTGCGGAGCTAGCTTAGTCTTACCAATGTCAAACACCAGGACGTCAAAGTCTTTAAGATTGAGCGTCATAGTGAAAATGAGTCTTTTTTCTTCCTCTTCCTTCTTGCGAGAGAGCGGTCAGACCTGAGATATCGACACGTGCTAAAAAGTGAGAGACGGAACAAATGATTAGACCGACAGGAAAGCTGAGAGGAAAACTCTGCAATAGTTGATGCCAATATTGATTCACGATCCCTGCTACGATCGTGAAGGGTCCGACTGGGTAAGAGGTGTGAGGTGAGGGAGAGTGAGGGAAAAAAATTGGTTAATGTCGGCGGTGGCAGCTGAAGGCCCTTGTTCCTGGATTCAAGCGGGCCGCTATCTAGCTTGGCGCCCTTTTTGGAAGATGGTTTCCTTGGATGTTTTAATTTCCTTCGATAGGGAGAATTAGAACGGTCCCGTTTGAGCTTGATACAGCCAGGAACTTGGGTCGCGTTACAATATCAGATCGGATCTAAACATGCAAATGGAGGGTTGGTTGGCGGGCATGTGAACAATTAGAGGAAAGGCGGTGAAGATTGAAGGTGTGTTGACCAATGGTGTGTGAGTATTTAGTTGACTGCAGGGTAAGGGGGACAACGAATTTGTACAACAGAGAGTCAACAATGATCAGAAGGAACTGGATAGAAGGAAATGGTCCCTTGAACAGGGGGTTGGCGGTCAGATCCGAGCCTGAACATATCTCTAATTAGAAACCTGTTGGAAGTGACAAGTGGCAGTTCAGATAATTCATCGGTCACAGGTTGTGAATAGATGGACAGGTTGGGCTGGGTTTTTCGTATTCAAGGCGTACTGCTCAGGTGTACAGCTGTGGGTTACTGGTAAAGTAACACAAGCTGCAGGTCAATATGGAGTTTTTTACCAACCCCCTGTTGTTCCCGAGCTGAAGTGGTCAGTTCATGCAGCTTAGCTTCCGGAATGCAGTGCATTGAGCATGAGTATTCACCCCCTGGCAACAGCAACAAAGCAAGGAAGAAAAAAAAACAGCTGTTGTCAACATTCACCACGAGAACCCTTTCTTTCAACGGAGCTTTGTGGAGTCTCGGAGGGTACCTGTGATCAGGCGGCCCCTCCACCCGCTGCACATGTCACTCTGTCGTCCTAGGCTGCCAGATGGGATGGGTCATAAGTCACAATTTAGCTTAATCCCATGACTGTAGCTTACAGCTACCCTGGACAAAAGCTTTAGATTCTGTTGAGTCAGGATACTACGGATATCCCTCGGTAAATACCCCTCAGGATCTACGTGTAATTGCGTGTATGCAATTGCGTGTTGTGTCGCAAAGTAAAGTAAATATTATGTTTCCGATACAGTGACGAATCATAACCGAAAACGACGTGACTTGAGACAATGGAGCCCAGATCCGGCCGAAATAGGGAGTCGTGAAGTTATGAATCAGCACATAGTTGTGCAAGATGTCAACATACTCCGTAGAGAGCATTTGATCGTCATGGTCACTAGATGACATGACCATGTCAACATGACCAAGATCTCAATTCAACGGCAACTCATCTCATCTCCGTATCTCGCAATCAATTGAGTCACAGTTGCAAGCCCAAAAGTCTCCTGTCCTTGGAAATGCCGGTATCGTTGTCAAGTACCCATATTTGTCGGTCCCGCCTCCATAATGTGACAGCAAACACCAGATCTCACGAGCATTAGTCCCAGGCAGATTGAAACAATGGAGCAGGTCAAGTCAGCGAAAGTGAGTAATCTCGAAGAATTCCATAGCGAAATTTGTAATCTAGTCTTCCCAGTATGTCCACGTATTAATGACTCCGCTCGAATGGACTCAATGGAGACGAGATGCCGTCATTTTCAAGTGTCGATTTTCCATGGACATTGCTTGCTTTGTTGTTTTTCTTCCCAAAAGGGTTGCGGGTTGCGGGTTGCGGGACGAATACTACTACCGAGTACAGTGCCCTGATCAGAAAAACAGCCCAAGCTACTTGTGCACAAATACCTTGTCACCATGGAGAGTTGCACAGACTTGTGCATAGCGGAGTAACACGGACCCTTGAACATCCATCCAGTCACGTTTGATGTCTGACGACAGCTTGTTACAGCTCCAGCGATAATTACAGGAAGCATAGCCTGCTCCAACGCACGCCCCCTTTTCTATTTACGGTGCCAACGCCAACACAGTACAGTAATACTCACGAAGGATCTCCAGCATGCAATGGAAGATTCCGCGCGGCTGTGTTGTTCAAAGTAAACATACAGTTTCTACAACAGCCTATGCCTTGGTCCTTTATCGGGTTCCTGAGACGAAAGGGTCCTCATGGCATCTGAAGCACGTCCACTGGAATGCAGGATTCAGGAGTGCATAACCAGTGACCGCGCCAGACCAATTCGCCGATAACTTTGATTAGCAGCCACAAGGGTGCAAGCGTTACTGTATGTGTATCCGTACTGTGCAGCGTCAAGACGAGTGATCGACAGGCAATGGCGGCAAAAGCTGGAGACCTGTCTTGATAACGACTGATAGCAAGGATCTTTCGCAATCGAAGAATTGGCTGGCTTCCAATCTTCAGTCCAGGAACAAGAGAAACGTGGCAGAGACCAAGATCAACCCTTGTGGATAGTGGCACTGAGTCTAAATTGCGTAGGCGCAGACCAATATCGCCTCAATTCCCTTGGCTGTAATGATGGCTGAGGACCATCCCTGACTAACCCGGAGTATTGACCAGAAACCGAAGGACAAAAAGATGAACCGAGACGACGGTGCAAAACAAAGCAAGACCCTGAACTCGGATTCGGGATGCCAAGGATGAGCTCACTTCCTGGCCCACGAGGCAGACAGGATAGAACAAGCAGGAAATCAGAAGCTGGATTTCCCTGTTGAAATCCGTTGGGGAGAGGACCCTTGGCTCTGGTCTTGCTTCTCTGATGGTGCCGAGCCAAGCCCAGTAAAAGCAAAACCTGGGAATGGCATCGTTGTTGCATCCGTAAGCCCACTGGTGCCACGCGCAATATGCACACTATGTGCACTATGTCCGCTGCGACGCTCCGTCTCTGCAGCCAGTGCTAGTAACCCATTCACACCTCATGGCCGTACACCATCTTGCCTACGCCCAGCGGTAGTAGTTTGTTGGGATCTGCATCGAGTAATACTCGTGAGGCCAGTCCTCGAGGCGCCTGAACAACCGCTGAAAGCTACCTGCTGCACAGGTAGTCGGCGGTGGAGGCGCTATCAGCGTCGCATCTCAGAAGGTCCAGAAGCGCAAATCCTATTTCCCAAGTGTCTAAGCCCCCGTCTCTGGATGGTTTGTTAGTTGATAGAATAACTTTCAATGTACGGTATTCAGCAGGGGCGCACACTGTAGGATCACGCTGACCAACATGTCATTTTACTTCATTTCCCGCCGACCACCACGGAGCACCAAAGAAAAGGGACGAGTCGGCAGCGGGACGGCGGAAGAAACTACTCGAAGCGCCACCTAACTTCGGCGCTGGGGCCCCGTACTCGTCCGTATGACTGATGCCAAAGCCCGGCACCGGCCCCTTGATGACTCCCGTTGAGAATCAGACTGATGAGTGATCTGGTCAAAGACACTCCACTCCCAGTGCGCGTGAGGTATTGCGCACCGAGCTAGATAGAGCCGTCTCATTGATAGCACAGTGCTTGTCTGGCTACACTATGCTCAGAGGAGTAAGTCGTCATGTCATTGGCGATTCCGTCATGTTATCGCTATCCGGGGAAACTGCGTTGGGGTTGGATCGAATGGATAACTTTGATAACGCGGCCTGCATAAAATAACCAAGTAATACGAGTTATGCAAACCTAGCAGATGGGTGGGTGCCTGCCACAGTGTACAGTATAATCAACAGCCGTCTTTCATTTGCGTATTTCATCTCCCCATTATCATGTTTTGATTGTCTGTGTCGCAATGCAATTCTCGGCTCCCTGACTCTGAGACAACATCCATCACCAATCCTGGGGCATCAATGTTTCTGATCGCTGCAGCTGTTTGATTGACTTCCTCGCGCCGTCATTCCCTCCCTTTCCCTTCGCGGTATCGTTCGACAGTAGCGCCATTCCTTCTTCGATCGCGGGAGTCAAGAGGACACAGGGTCACAGTGCATCTGGCTACGTACCGTACCTGCCTCTTGCCAGAGTTGTCATAGTGTTGCCATGTGTGTGCACAACTTGTCCTGTCTAGCTTCGCCTCCCCTGTCCGTCTCTACTTGTTCACTGTGCCTGCCTTTCCAACACCCCCGGCTAGTCCGGTACAAACAACAACGTAGCACGCAAGGTACGACCGCATGTCGTTTACCTCCTGTGGATCCTGTTGTCCCGGGCCTGGGTACACGCTGGTCTGGTCTGGGCTGGGCTGGTGTGCTTTACAAAGCGCAGGTGCGAGGTGGAGCATCGCAACGCAATAGAGGGTGACCTCGAACCACGCCCCCCGTTCATTCTAGACCCAGTTTCTACTCGCTGTCGCACCTGCCTTGGAAGGGGTTGTGTCTTGACTGGGCGTGCCAAACAGCCTGAACACTCACTCACATCACTAATCCAGCCTATCCCATGGCCATCCATCCCCGTCCATCCCTCTCCACTTGGTTCCATCACCGCCTTTCCCTCTAACTCACCCTCTTCTCTTGTCTTCTTTCCCTGCCTTCTTATCATCGTCTCTCCACCTCTCTTTCCCTTCATTTGTACGCTTTCCGCATCTTCAAAGGCCTTCTTTCTTCTCGAGCTTGCCACTCTTCTCTCACTATCTCAATCTCTTCTGTCTATTCATATCTAATCCAACCCAACCCAATCCACCAATCCGTCTCCGTTCTTGACATCGAACGATATCGCCTCGCCACCTCATCTGAAGCAAGCAACCATACGCTTATCGCTGTGATCCAACGACAACAAAACAAACAACCAATCCAGTCATCACAAAGCTTGAGCTACACAACCAACTACGAGAAGAAAAAGCGTCCTTGACTTTTGTTGTTCGCCGCTGCATTAGACTTAAGGTCGTTCGCCTAGATCTCCTATTACATCGCTCCGTTATCGCACATCTTCACTGTTGTCCATTACGAGCCGCGAGTATCAACAAAAGCGCTTTCTACCGTCGGACACGTCGCATAGATTGTTTTGTGCAGCCTTAAGTCGACGAGGTTTCCTCATTGATTTGTGTCTACTTTCGGTCGTCATCCTCCGCAGCTCGGCCCATCTGGCCCGCGTGACTCAACCGTCCCGACCGAGTGTTAGGAAATCCATCCCGGGCGAGCTCCGCTCCCCTATCTTCCGGTGCCAGTCTGACTGGTCCGACACGTCGTTTCATCGGCATCGTCGACTCCGGATTCCTCTTTACCACTCCACCTTCAGTTGGTCTTGATCAGCTGTCAACTTTCCGGTCGACTTCGTCCCAAGTCTTCCTCACCCTCTCATCGTCAGAGCCATTCTTTGAAAACTACAAAAACGTACCCATGTTCTTATAACGAATTTCATTTTCCTTGTCTTGAATCTCCGGCCGCTTCGGTCTCTGCAACCCACCATCACGACTATTCGATAATCATTTCTTTTGTCAACCATATCGAATACCCTCCAATGAGCCTCTGAATACCAACGACTTCTCAACAATCAACAAATCAAACCTATTCTGCTTTTCACCAACGATACTGTACATTGCTCGTATCTGCGAAACAATCATATCTTTTCAATAAACTCAAGCGTTTTTAGCAACTTCATCATACCCCGGTCTTCCTATACTACCGGTTCTTCACAAACATCAAAAAATCGTTTGTTCGACTATTCCCTACTTTTATTTCTCTCTGTTTTGATTATATTCTTTT
The DNA here is from genome assembly GCA_013396295.1 of Fusarium heterosporum. NCBI lineage: Eukaryota > Fungi > Ascomycota > Sordariomycetes > Hypocreales > Nectriaceae > Fusarium > Fusarium heterosporum. The sequence continues at coordinate 232,477 of JAAGWQ010000143.1, read as the reverse complement.
GAACACATTTTTATTCCCCCTTTTCGTCATGGAATGCCTCAAGGAAAAGTTCGTCAGCGGCGCTCTTCTCAAGGGTCGTTATCAGACTATCTCCCCTCTCAACCATGGCTCTTTTGGTATGGTCTTCAAAGCGCAGGATCTCGTAACCAACCAGCCTGTTGCCATCAAATGTCTTACCAAGAGAACCGCGTGCTCCGAAGCCTACTCCGATTTCGCCATTGATGACAAGTCGGAAGAAGAGGCGCTGCACAGTCGTCTAGGATCTCACGAAAACATCGTCAACTTCGTCGACTCCTTTGAGACCGAAAATCACACCTACCTGGTTCTCGAGTTCTGTGGCCAGGGTGATCTTTACGAAGCCATCCGAAAAGGCCATGGTCCTCTAGAGACTGAGCACGTTCGCCAATTCATGCTCGAGCTTATCGATGCCGTTGATTATATGCACTCTAAGGGAGTCTATCATCGCGATATCAAGCCCGAGAACATCTTCCTTACTCATGATGGAGCCATGAAGCTCGGCGATTTTGGTTTGGCAACTACAGAGAAGTGGTCTTACGAAATGACTGTTGGCAGTGATCGCTACATGGCTCCCGAACAGTTCGACTCGGCTGGTGCCGGTTACTCGCCTGCTGAGGCGGACATTTGGGCCATTGGTATCTGTCTGCTTAACATTCTCTTCTCCCGCAACCCCTTCACCACACCCACTGAGGCCGATCCTCTGTTCCTCGACTACTCCAGGGACAAGCAATCCCTTTTCGACGTCTTCCCTGCCATGTCCCAGGACACCTATGAGGTGCTCGTGCAGTGCATGAACCTTGATCCCAGGCGACGATCACTAGAAGGTGCTCGCGAGGCCCTGCTTCGTGTTGTTACCTTCACCACCGATGACGAGGAAGACGATGAATATTGCGGTGCTGAGTCTCCCAATGTGGCTACTGCCAACCGTGAGCCTCTTCGTACTCCATCAATCCAGTCTCCTGCCGTCGACACCGGTGCTTTCCCTTGGGCCAAGGCTCTTCATGGCACTACTCATCTTGGTCGACAACTCAGTGTCATTCCCGACGATGAGAGCTACACTGAGGAGTTGTTCCCCAAGTCAGAGGCCACTACCACTGACTGGTGCGCTGGCAACATGCAAACCCCCATGTCCTCTCTTTACGATTCGCATTTGGGTGCCTCCATGAAGTCGCTCGCCATCAAGCCCACAGCTCGATTTAACCGTGCTTCAGCTACTGCTGGCTCTCTTCCAATTCACATGACCAAGCCCATGCCAGCCATGTCCATGGTCTTTGGCCGTCGCCAGGAAGCCGTGTCTAAGAGCTGGAGCGACATGTGGGATGAGGATGAGGAAGAGGAGGAGATGGAACAGCAGCGACAGATCCTGCAAGAGCTCAACGCTAGAACCTGGAGCCAGGAGAGCAAGGAGGAAAAGAAGAAAGAGGAGGAAGAGGTTAAGGAGACCAAGCTGGTCGAGCCTGAGCCTGAGCAGGCGTCACATACCCACGATATCAAGGGCGATATTGACGATGATTTGGTTGCTGACGGCTTCTTCTTCCAAGAAGCTCCAGCCCCCAAACCTCGGCAAATCACCATCACCCCTAATTACTCACATTCACCCATGTCTAAATCGAGTAATTCTGTGGATAAATGGGCTGCATTGGGTCAGCGACGCCGAGGACAAACTGCAACTTTGGATTCTATTAAGTCGGTGGATTTTGCTAAGCCCCGACGACACAATTTTGGTTTTGGATACAACAAATCTTACGAAGCGGGCGTTTTGGATCATTCTAATTATCAACATAAATTTGGGGCCGCTAAAGAACGGTCTGGGAGTAAGGAACATTGTCCCTGGAATAAGGGCAGAGATTGGAACTGGCGTCGGGATAGACGCACCGATCTTGGTGACGTTGAGTGGGTTGGAGGTTGGTAAACGGGATTGATTCTCTACAACCTTCAAATGTAGTTTGGCCGTCTTGAGTCCCTGGCGCGATACCCGAAGATATTTCGGGCGTTGCTTGGATTATGACGAGAGCCTTACTCGCTTTCTGTGTATAGGATATTTTTAGAAATAATGCAAATACCAGAAGTACCTACTCAAAACAATACTTGCCGTGTAATTGATGTGAAGCAAATTTCGAGTTATTAATTAATATACATATCTCAAAGTACCTTAACTTGGTTTCAACTATTGCACAGGACTGTAGTTTAGCACCTGTGTCTTGGTCCGTAGTAATTCAGGAAGAGTTATTGATCGACATCCTCATACTCAATACATGACTATAACGTCATGCCCAGCATTCAAATAGGCAACTCATGATTCTCTACGTCGACAGTCATACATCACACGGCTCCAGTACTTACGTTATATCCGAGGCTTGCTCTGAGATCGTGTATTTATTTGTCGTCCTAGAGATACTTGCCTTACTTAGTCAACTAGGTACATCATTTGTTACTCCCCCAAATGCTCTCATCAAAGCAATCTCTTTGAGATCTCATGAGAATAAAATATGTTCATGGGCACCATCTTTCCCGTTTTGCGAGACGGTAGTTCAAATGGGAGTAAAACAGGTCATTGTTAGATGGCGTGACGCAGCCAAGTAAGAGGGGTCCCAGGCAGAGTACCATAAGGAATGGCGGCTTTAGACCAGATAACAGAAATCTGAGGCATCTTAGCCTAAAATACAGTCATAGTTTACTTAACCTCTATTTGAACCCCCGTTCCAGATGGTCTAATCTTCCGACACCCTGTTGAAGGGCTGAGAGTTGAGGTTGAGGAGGTCATGTCATGGGGTAGCGGCAGTTGAAGGATCGGCAGCGGGGTGAAGACGTGTGACGTGTGAGGAAAACAGGATTGTGGAATGCAAAGATACGAAGGAAGATATGGTAGGAGGCGACTTTAGTTAAATGCCGATTGGTGAAATATGGTTATGATTCGCAAGCATGTTGATGACTTCTCTTGAGTGTCAAATCTTGAGTCTTGTGTGGCCATGTTATTTATTGGATTGAAGACGTCACGTCTTTCGAGGACCCATGGCTTTCATTACAAGCCAAGCTACCGAAATATGACTCAATGGGAAACTGACAGAACAATCTTGCCCTTGAGTGCTGTCACAAGAGGTGAGACTGGTGTGAGTGTACTGGCTTAGCAGTGGTGAAACATGGGGATCTCACAAGATATTGAGCTATGTACAGAAGATAAATCAAACTAAAGTTCCAAAGGGTAGAGCCAAAAGCCCCTCGCGAACATATTATTTTCGTCCTAAATTTGTCGTCATGGGTCGGATACGGCCAGTTCAACGCATGCAAAACTATGCAACTCCGATAAATGCTTCAAACATAATAGAAACCTGGTCTAATCAGCACCAATGAGATGCTTGGGCAAGAACGTCCAGATTGTTCCCAATAAGCCCAAGATACCAAACACGACCAGGGTTATAGCTGAAACAACCTTTTCCCGCCATGTCACATCTTCCCAATACAGCTTTAGATAGAAGGAGATAGGCAGGATGATTGAGATGAGTGTGCAAAGAGCTGCACCTAGGAATGCACACACCGAGTCGAAGGCCGGGAAGACAATGGAGATGAACAACAGGAGAATCACCACAAAGACGCGCACGAGTCCTCTGACTGCTTTGGTAATAAGGAGGGAGTATCGAGATGCTTGGGCGTGAGATTGGTCGTGATGGTGATGCTGTTCATGAACACCACAGATGACATCCAAAGTTGTGATGATAGGGCGAGCATTGAGAGGGATCTTGGTCAAAGGAATGATGGCAATGAAGATGCACATGATAATCTTCAAGGCATCAGGATAGCCCGCAGACTTGAGAATGTTGGAAGTGATAGCATCCTTGATGCCATCACCAAACATTAGCAGTCCAATTACAGCTAAGCATGTGTCCACCACGTACTAAGCAGGTTAGAAGAGCTACAGCGACATCCGGATCGTGCGAATACTTACAGAGAAAGAGAAAGTGATGTTAACAGCCTTGCCCCATTTATACGGGTGTCGCATGTCACGGTAGATCTTGGATGTGTTAGTCTATGCCTGGCAAATAGAGATTGCTATTCGTACCGATGGAAAGACCGAGTGAGCTCCCCAAGGACTAGCAAGGAGACCATATGCAAGAGGCAGAACAAGCCAGTTCTTGGGGAAAAGGTAGGTTGTCGCCGGTTCTCGCAACGAACCAGGATAATTAGGTTTGTAGAAACCGTCTATAATCACAATCACAACAACTGGAAAATGTAAGTAAGAGGAATAGATCATTGTGATCTTTTGTGACGAGTTACTCACTGCAAAAGGTTGAGAAGATACCGACGACACTAGTGTAACTCAAAAGTCGTAAAGGTAGCGAGTTCAAAACTAGCACCAGACAAGAAGCTACAACTTTCCAAGTGTTGACAGTTGCAAGACCCGGAAGCAGCAGACCAAGCGAGTCGGCAAAGAGAATCACCAGCGCGACGCAAGCCGCAATCAACTCGAGACTGAAGAGTGCAGACACAATCACTCGAGCGCGAGTGCCAAAAGAGACATACGCCAGGTCAGAATAAGTGATCAGGCTAGGATCAAAATTCATGCACTTGGCTAGTAGCTTGCCCGTGTACGACGTAACACCAGCGGTAAGAGTGAGGAGGAATAGGCCTGGTATCCAACCAGTCATTTGGAGGGCCAATGGAAGACTGAGCAATCCTACACCAATAAGGGCGTTGATTGAGTTGAAAACAGACTGGGGAAGAGTGCTCTGACCCTCGACGGCGAGCACAACCTTGTTTCCCTGCTTGACCTCTTTAACGAGAATAGGTTGGTGTTCGCCATGCGCAGCATCTTCACCGTCCTCTCCATCCTCGTCCGCAACACCCCAGCCACTCCCCTCGCTGAAAGAAATACGGTGTCGCGCACCTCTCTCCAAAGTCCCAAAGGGTGAAGAGTCTCGAAACGAACCATAGCTGCCAACAATATCGGGAGCCGCAAGGTGAGGTGGGACTGCGAAGATGCTTGATCGAGGCGACCCGAAGGGGGATGTGCCAGCAGCCTCAACGTCAAGCAATGGTTTTGTCTCGCCATCGCGGTGGGAGGACCTCATAGGTCTCGGTGACGATTCAACGGCCGAGCTAGACTCGCCATTTGCCTGTGAGGAAGATGCTTCGAGGTGTTGGCGCAAAAGACCTGATTGTGGTAGCAGCGAACCCTGGACATGACTGCGGCTATACTGGAGGTCTCCCTCTTGCTCAGACGCGAGAACAAAGCTCGGTCGACGGGGAATGACCTCGTGAAAACCTGCTGCCCGCTGCCAACTCCGGGCAAAAGATCTGAAGCTGTTCACGCCGCCAATGTCTGCAATCGCCGCCAGTTGGTTCGTGATGGAGGACCTAGTTCAATTAGTTGCAAGTACCGATTGGCGGCCTGTTCTGTTTGCACATACCGTCGTCGTCGTCTCATCATCCCCCCTTCGTTACCGTGCTCGCCCGCATCGTCTTCGTCGTCAACAAGAGCTTGTTCACGTTCAAGCATGCTGTCGGTCACGCTACCCCGAGGTGACTGGCCACCCTCATAGTCATCCCAGCTCGTGGGGTTCCGCGCCGGAGACATTGTAGCTGTGTATCGCCGCCAATTTCACGTATAGTTATCCGGTGGCGATGGTGGTGTGTGTTGTCCAGGCCGCTCCAAGTTTTCTGCGACTGCTGCCAAGTTGTGTTGGATGGTGGCGGAGGTTGGAGAAAATTCTAGAGTTGGAAGGATGGTTGCAAACAGGGTCAGCGATACAATACCGAATAGGGCATGTAGACTTAATCAGAATGAGGTATGACCAGCCGTCGACGAACAATCTGAGGAACTGCGAAGGAGGAAGAGATAGAAACCGGATGAGAATGGACTCGGCTCAGGGTCATATGGCACGCGGCTCAACTTGGCCCATAAAGGAAGCGGAAGTGGGCGCGGGCGCGGGCGCGCCAACAGAACAGAGTCAAAGGACATGACGCTTATCGCAGCCAAGGATAGCTCGATAGTGTCTGTGCCCGGTGCACACGATAGCCGATGGTCAGCGTCTCCTCCTTGGGGCTTGAGGTTTGTTCTTGGGCTTGTAATTGGGTTGGCAGGGTTTTGGTCCAGCAGGGGTTTTACTGATACCAGGAGCCCGTTCTTGAGCATGATAAGATGTTTGACTAAAAATGTAGTAGAGTCATCTCAATCTCCAGGGCCCTACTCCGTACAGTACCTTAGTTGGCTCGATGGCTGGAGTTAAGTGCTACCCATGGTCCACTAGTCTGTTCTTGTGGTTGTAAGGAGGGTGGTATCTGATCAATAGCACGAACTGCTAGAGAATGGAAGTGATAGGGCACATGACCAACGTTTTGGCGCAGTACAGTACCTGGCCCAAGCGACCAATAAGTGACTGGAATGCCAGACGTCAAGTCAACGGTCGTGAATGTCTTGTAGTTTCTGTATGACAGCAACTAACGTCCTCAACCTCAATCATGTCGAGGCTGCCAGGATTTTGCGGTTGTACCCGCTTCAACGCATCTCAAGCATTCTCTTGTCGCACTAACCCCACCTATAATTCAACTTTTGTGCACTCAGCTCAAACAGGCTTGACGGGCAGACGGGTTATGGCCTTGTTTTGGATATGGGGTGGACGGTGGGGACACAACTGGGGGCTCCAGGCTCACGAGACCAGCCTGGAGGTACTGTAATAACTAATGGAAATGGGGAACGAGACCTGAAGCGGGCGCAACTGTTGAGATGCTGATTATCATGTAATTGGAAACAAGTATTTTAGACATGATTATGGTAAATGTTGTTGTGTTGCGTTGTGTTATGTAACCTCCTACTGATTGTACTACTGGTTAGACGCAGACGCACTTACCAGTCTGTCAGTCTCAGTCTGGACGCAACTTCCTTTCACCTAACCCACCAACGAGTGGCCATAAATCCACGGCGAAGCAGTACCTGGGTCTGAGGGTACAGGTAATGCCCGCATATGAAAGTAGTAAAAACACAAGGCAATGCCTTTGAATTTGTTACGAGAGTCAGGTAGTGCAGTCTCTGATTATTTCCTCTTTTCTCATAACGAAACCCTGGTGAGTAACGGTAACGGATACCTTTTCCTAAGCTTAACACATGCCTTATCTTATCGCCACTAAACCCTCCACACAGCCATGATCCATATCACAGCTTCAAACGTAAATGCGACCGCAAAGCAACACTAATATTTTTCTTTGTCTCGGCCGAATTTCGGACTTACACAATCAGTCGCAACCTCTGTTATCAATACTGCTCACACATTACCCATCTTCATCATGACAACGCCTCCCGACACTGCCCTGTTGACCACCAATAGCGAAACCCTTGCGCCGCTTCTCCCCATTCTCAATGCGTTTGCTCATCGTCACAAGAACCAGCATTCTTCTTCACACTGGTGGTCCTCATTCTCTATACTGCGTCGCGCAGTCCGGAACCTGGCTGGCGATCTTGTCTTGCGTCCCAAGAAAACCAAGTCCAGCAATGCCAAACGGGAAAGCCATCCGGCTCTTGGGCGCGCAAAATGGATGATGCGCCATGTTGTCCCTTGCGCATTTGTGTAAGTCGGCATTGGGTCCAAGGTACGCCTCAAATTATTCAGTCTAACTAATCACATGTTTCACGCAGCGCTTTTTCACAACTGGCCGCTGACAATCAGCATGCGCCTCTCGGTCTACTCCTTCTCTCAGTCCTCGCTCGCATCAACACTGTACTATCTCATCTTGCCCCCATCGGCCACACTCCCGAGTATTCAACCTCTGCTGTTACGAAACCGACCTCCTCGGACTTGAAGAGACCTACTCCCTCACATTCAATAACTTCTGAGGCCGCAGGTTCCGGACTGGATAGGGGTGTAGCCATCTCTCGTGACGAGCTTCTTCTGTCTCAGAAGGCAACGACGAAACTAGTACCAGAGTTGGATACACGCTTAAAAGATCCAGAGCACAAGGAACGTAAATCTAAAGTCATATATAAGGATACCAAGAGTCATTCATCGAAAGGCGATGCCAAGGACAGGCCTAAAAAGAAAAAGAAGAAAGGTGGTGACGCCCTTTCTAGTCTGTTCGGCTCACTTTAATCATTACGGTAATTGGCGTTTAGCATTTGCTGTACTGGAGAAATCACCAGGAATAGTAAGAACGAACAGGTGCTAGTAATCGGTGACACCTTAAAGAAATTGATGATCTTTCATTATAACAATGCAAAATGAGAACTTCAAAAAAAAAAAAATTAAATAAAAACATTGAGCTAGCAAGTATCCTTACACGACTTCCCTACACCCTGCATTAATCCTGACCAGTGCAAGAGGTGTCTTCTCCAAATTCCCCTATCCCTATACGCCTCTTGGCAGGACCTTCCGTCGCGCCCCAAAAGTTGAGGGTATGGAGAATCCTTGCCATGTCCGATTCCCAAGAAACAAGAATATCTGTCGCGCACTCTCGTTGGCAGCCATCTGATCAATATCTCCCCGTAACAGTTGCTCCCCTAAGTTTGACTCTTTTCTCCGTCATGTGTATCAGTGCGCTTTTGTTCGTAACCATGTCATTCTTCAGGTGAGATGTCTAAAAAGCAACCCATTGAGCCGGCTCCTTATTTAGTCAAGAGTAGGGACGGTAAGACCAGATACGAGCCTTCATATCACCAGAGCCGGTAGCAAAGAACCTGCCCTGGGGGCTGGGCGCAACGGAGATGACGGAGTTCTTATGACCCTGCAACATGAGCTGCGTAGTCCCTGTTCTGGGATCCCAGAACTGAACACCACGATCCTTAGACCCGGAAAGCACCCAGTTGGCTTCAGGTGTAAGAGCAACTGACAGAACGAAGTCTCGATGTCCCTCAAACGTCTTAACACACTTGCCGCCCTTAGGGCCCGGCTGGTTTCCTTGACGAGGCGCGCTGAGCTCCCACATCTTGATTGTCCTGTCCAGACTACCAGAAACGAGATCCTTTCCGTTAGGCGAGAAAGCAACCGAGTAGACACTGTCCTTGTGTCCATCAGGCCCTTCGAGTCGCTCAACAAGGAAGCCAGAGTGAATGTCCCAAACACGCACACTCTTGTCAAGCGATCCCGCGGCGACAAACTGGGTATCAGGAGAAATAGCAACAGTCGTGACACCATCCTCGATGGTAAGTGTGAGGGTGTTTGTTCCTTGTTCAATATCCCACAAACGGACGGTTCTGTCACCACTACCAGATGCAATGGTTCGACCGTCACGAGCAAAATCGAGCGAGTAAATGTCTTGCTCGTGGCCGGAGAAGTGGTTGCGGATCGTTCTAGTCTGAATATCCCATACCTATCATGCATTAGTATTTTCATTCTTCATATAGACAATCAAACACGTACTCGAATCAACTTGTCTTCGGCACCAGTGGCCAAGTAGCGGCCATCGGGACTGAAACAGACGCTGCGAATGTATAGATCGGCGCTCATGTCGGAGGCATTGTGGTCCTCAAGCACACAGACCTTCTCACCAGTCTGAACATCGAAGATCTGAGCAGATCTATTACAACCAGTTGCAACATATTTACCATCATGGCTGAACCTGACACAGCACACGACACTCTCGTGGTTGAGAGAGTGAACAAGGTCGACATCGAGGACACGCTGCACTTGGGGGTTGAAGATGGCATACCAATCCTGTCCAGTCTTCTTGTTGTGAGGAGCCACGGCATCGACCTCAAGATCGCCCAGGGCGTTTCCCACAGCTGGAGCATGAGGACCACCCATTCGACCGTGATCAGGAGTCGGGTGGCTAACTTGAGGTGAGGCCGCATTTCCTGGGTAAGGAACGGGCGTGTTGATTTGGGGAGTTGCAGGGCCGCCCACGGTACCAGGAGGACGACCAATACCTCTCCTGCCCGGACCAGGAGAAGCAGTGCTTTGCGGCTGAGGTCCCATTCCATTAGAGACAGGACCTGGAGGGTATGTTTGAGAGTAAGGGGCTTGCTGCTGTGCATTGGCGTGAGGAGGAGGGACGGGGAGGCCGCCAGGAGGTCCTTGACCCATCTGATGCTGAGGTCCCAACGGTTGTTCTTGAGGTGGGGCATGGCCCTGCTGCGATTGTTGCTGCTGCTGGGCACCTTGGGGCTGGCCCTGCTGGCTTTGCTGCTGGCTCTGTTGAGGGGGTGCAAGACCTCCCTGGCTACCGCCAGCCATGATACCACTGAAAAGACCATTGCCAGGGGCGATGGACGGAGGCTGCTGAGAGGGTGCAGCGTGTTGGGGAGGCCCAGGAATTCCAGGCTGAAGCCCACCCTTCCTAGCTGCTGCATCGATTTGGTGTCGCAGACCAGCGATCTCTTCTTCGTATCTGTGGTTGAGAGGTTAATGTATATTCGAAATGGTCAATAGCACGGCACGGGCTTACTTCTGCTTCAAAGCAAGATGAGTTTGCTCCATCTGATAAACCTTCTCGCGGACCATTTGCATTTCGCTGACTTGCGCAGCAACTAAAGATACACTTGTGTTAGCTTGGGGGAAGGGAATGACGCGATATGGGCCATCAACGTGAGAGTAGTGGACATACTCTGATGCTCGTAGTTTTCCGTCGCTCGTAGTTGGGTGTCGAATTCAACCCTGATCTGGTCGAGCAACTCATTCAGGCGTGTGGAATTGCCCTGAGGGCCACCCCCCATGGCGCGATGCGGATACATCGACATGGCGCAAAACGGGTATACACGACAAGGGGTTCAGTATGATTCGAAATTGAAAAGGTGAATATTCGGCAATCTCGATAGGACGAGAAGAATCGCGTTCGATACTTCGTGCGTTGGGTGTCTTCGTGGAGTTGGCGCGTATCAGTGAGTCGGTGACGGCGCGAGGCTGGGTGCCAAGGCAAGCTGATGACAACGACAGCTAACGACGCAGACGCGATCGCAAATCGGGTATGACGAGGGAAAGATTATCGATATGCGAGGGGAAAATCCCTGATGGGCAAATATCAGTAGGTTATATCGCGGAATGTTTGCGACAGTAGATGCGTGGCCGCTACTTGACGATTATGGCGATAGTGGATTAAGCGCGAAGATGTTTTTGATGGAAGGGGAAAAGGGAAGAAAAAAAGAGAGGCCCAGCCGAGGAGGAAGCGGACGTAGAAGCGGGCTAGGACGCTAGGTGTAGCTCTTGCTCTACAAATGAGTGGGGTTGAAAAGTAGAAAAGACTGGAGACCTAGATCAGCCTCGACAGGGTAGTTAGACCTCAAAACGGGCGGTCCGGGGGCAATCACCAGGGGGTTTACAGGTGGGTACAGGCTGATATGGCGTGGGTCCATCACAGTTCATACCCCTGCCCTGATCTGAGCGTTTTGCTGGTTCGCCCGATGCTGTGACACCCTCCATCTTCCTATTTTCGACGACGGCCTGGGCACTAAGACGGGTAGTTAGCGCACGCCCCTTTCCTTTCTCTCCATGTCACAGACTCAACCTTAGGCACTACGACAGATGTTCCTGGGTGTTTATTGGGAGGAATTATCCACATTTACATTCACATCTGCATCTCAATCTGAATCCAAATCATCCAACGTCTAAGTCTTCTCATAAACCCCTCTAGCTTCGGAACTCTACCCGAAAGCACAAAGTTCGCATCCTTGTTCCAGACAAACATCTCATTTTCGCTTGGTGGCATCTTCATAGTTGAGAGTTAGATGTAGATTTTTTATATTTGTACACTTTTTCAGATTATTGACACATTTACTCCAAACTTTCCCATCAATTATGACCAATCGTGATCAAATCCATGTACTCAGCACAACCTGAATTCACTGTACTCTGAGCTGTCGAAACCAAAACACATCATTGATGCTATCAAAGTCCGTGATATGAACATACCCTGTACTCGAAGATGGAGAACCACGCGGGTTTTAAGTTTAGCTCTCGCAACAACCCTTTCCCACGATCTGTTGCCACTCACTCCATTAGCACAGAGATGTACCTTTGAACCGATCGGGACTGGGTCATGCGTGGTCGACCTTTCTTGCATGACAACAGAGCCGCGCCACACACCACATGAAAGGCTTGGCTGAGTTGCACAGTTTCGTGCAACAACTGGGCAAGGTTGATCAGAGGTGACGGGTGCCACATAAGGTGCGTATTCAAACTCTCCTCTTATTGATGCAAAGAACCGGTGGCCGTCAAAAGCAGAGATGCAAGCGAATGACACCAGGTGGTCTATTGCACGTGGCATCACTATTGCCAATGGCCGTGTATGCAACATGTTTGATCTCTCAACCAAGTTACATACCAAGATAACAAGGCCGACATAGTTTAACTCAAAGTTGCCGCATTGGAGGCTTGCGTTTATGGTTTATGACAAGAGCCATCCCGTGAGCTTGTGATTGAACCTAATTCATCTGCATGAAATAAGAGCAAAACTAGCCCGTGTATGTCTTAGGGCTAGAAGATTCAACATAGGCCTAAGGCATATCACGATGTACTCTGATGCCCTGAGGAGTATCCAAATATTACGTGAAGCTCGGATGCAGTTGACTGAATCTTCAGGAAAAAGTATGCAGCTTCATGTGAGACAATTGAACCGGTTCAATACGTTCCTTCAGTACGTTCCTTCTTATACCCGAAGGACATAGCGTGGGTTAGGTGAGTTGTTGTCAATTTGTGGTGTCACCCCTCAAGGTTTCCCCGACGTATTCGTTTCCGTATTTCCGCAACGCGTCTTATGGATCGATGGCTTTAAAGTGTATCCTCGACCTTGAGTCTCAATTCGTTTACCTCACGCAGCTTCACGTACCTATTCACGAAGTACTTTTCCGCACAGAAATTTCTTTTAGCCAGCAATTGACCCGTGACGTACAGAGACATGGTAGGTCATCGTATACATATGAACGTAAAATCTTTGGTCTAGTTACCAAAGCGAAGAGGCTGAGATGGATGTTGAAGACGTATCAGGACAGCCTCACCCTTTTAAGGCTGAAGATGAATCGTTCGATATCTCGTCTTCATCATGCCGGAAAATAAATGGCCCCCTGATTCAAAGTGGAACTTCAATTCCAGTTACCAAAGACCATTGGTTGACACGCACTCGGGCCCTGAGCAACCGGAACATACCATTTTCGTCAACATTTTGACCCTTATTTTTGTCTGATTCAGAGTGAACTCGGAACTGATTGAAACGCAGACAGAGTATAGATCTCTAATTAGACGAGCGTAAAGACCAGTTCAGAGCTCATCATGCGAGTAACGCCTAAAAACGACGGTTGATAGTACTGCTATTTGACTAATATCACCTCCCTCATAGACCTGGGAGGAATATGCCGTTGCTTTAATGATATACTATGTGGTTCGGTAGTGAATGATATGCCGTAGAGGATGCCATTTTGCAGACATTGCTTCATGAATCCATCTCATAGCACTTCAATGGCCGAGGCCCTGCTTCGTCCCTGTCTAGGCGCTCCTCTTCTCGTACGTTTCCCGTCATAGGACCAAAACAGAAGCTCTCATTCTCAAGCTCCTGATTGGGTCAATCAAGCTCCAAAGACCCTTACAAGTAGACATGTATCCCTGACAGCAACATTCGGTTTACCCGCAAGCCGCCGACGAACCCTAGTAGGATCAGACAATGGAATTTCTTTGCGTTGATCGATTTATTAATAAAAGAATGCGAGATTCCTCTTGTCAACGAGTCTGATGTTCCCTTCATCAAGTTTCGCAGGGCGCTGCAATTATCCTATACCTTTGTTTTGCATGCTCGTATCTTAAAGTTGGGTTTGTGATTAGGCTGTTGTTCACTTACACCAGCCTTTCCTACACCCGTATAAGAACCAACCTTCGTTCTGTTACCAGGGGACTTTACGAGTTTGGATTGACGACTCAATCGCCAACCATGGACGTCGTTCTCGAGGTTGTCGATTATCTGATCGCCGATTCCGTCTATGCCTACCTTTACCCAAAACCTCCGACGCCTTATGACTTCCCATCACCCTCCAACTCGACCAATACCTCGGCCAAGTCCTCCTCCACATGGACTTACAAGCCGGCCACGCAATTCATCACACTTGAGCCCCCAGAGCAGGCGTACATGAGCGCTTGGGACCGTGATAATCCTCTTCGCCAAGCTCTCACCCTATATCTCATCACTTGGTACATGTTGCTTCTCACATCCATTGCTCATGCTCAACTAACACTTCTCAGGATCTTTGGTCTTCTCGTTTACTTCATTATCGCAACACTCTCATACGTCTTCATATTCGATAAGAGAACCCTAGACCATCCACGCTTTATCAAGAACCAAGTTCGTCTTGAGATCATCGCAGCTAATAAGGCAATGCCCGTTATGGCCATTATTACAGCACCCTTTTTCCTTCTCGAAGTCCGTGGCTACGGCAAGCTCTACGATACCACCCAAGATGGACCCGGGCTCTGGTACGACTTTTTCCAATTCCCGCTATTCCTACTCTTCACCGACTTCTGTATCTACTGGGCCCATCGTTGGCTTCACCACCGCCTGGTCTACAAATATCTGCACAAGCTTCACCACAAATGGATCATGCCCACGCCCTTCGCTAGTCATGCCTTTCACCCTCTTGATGGCTTCACGCAGTCGCTTCCCTATCACATCTTTCCTTTCATCTTTCCCTTACAAAAGATGGCCTATGTTGCGCTCTTTGTGTTTGTCAATATCTGGTCTGTCATGATTCACGATGGCGAGTACCTCACCGACAATCCTGTTGTCAATGGTGCCGCATGCCACTCCCTCCATCACTCTCGCTTCGAAGTTAATTACGGCCAGTTCTTCACTGCCTTTGATCGAATGGGTGGTACTTATCGTATGCCTGAGAAGTGGATGTTTGAGCGTGATATGAAGATGTCAGAAGGCAGATGGAAGAGAGAAATTGAAAAGGTGGATGAGCTCATTGAAGAGATTGAAGGCTCCGACAACCGCACCTATGGCCAGACCAATGCGAAGAAGACGCAGTGAGTGCGCGCGGCCAGCCCAACTTCTTTGCCAATATCATGGCACACCCATTTGTTCGAATCCCGTGATCTTGGTCAGATCTCCACCGTTCGCAGAGAGAAAAATCACATCTACGAACGTCGATGCGTTTAGCCACTCCACCCGAGAAACGTTACCAACTCGTCTGCTAAGAACTATTTTTCGTTATTCTTTTGTAAATAGATTCAGACCTCTGTAGTGGTCTATATTCACTCATGGCGTTTGGGGAACTATGATGATCACGATCGACTTATCGATTGGATATGTAGATTTGAAAGCTAAGGGAATCACAACTAAACAAGAAGAAAAGAACTGTTTGTTGAACAATAGTAACAAACTCCCGTTTCGACCGAACTCCTTACCATGCAGATCAAGATCGACTGCAGGCCGCTAAAAGTAAATCGCATCTTGACAAACCAATCAAGTAAACGCTGCCTGGACATATGAAAATAAGGGATAATAAATCAAAGAGAACCAGCAACTCAGCAGGTATAGGAAATTGCATCTGGTGTGCCATTGCAAGAGTGTGTCGCAAGCCAAACAGTGTAAGCTATTTAACATGTAATATGGTGTTCGAATGATGGTGGTAGCATCGACCATTGTAGGGTAGCAGTAGTAGAAGAATCGTTCGAAGCCGGATATCGTCGCAATGCGCTAAAAGTAACATCGGCTCTTCGGTCGTCTGCGCAACTCTTTAAGAGAAGCTCACAAATTTTGGATCTCTCGGCAGCCCATCAGCGCCGATACCATTGGCCTTAAATCGGTTCTCCATGTAAATCTTCCTCGCCTGATCGAAGTTCATCCTCCTCTTCTTCATGATGGCCAGAACCTCCTTCTTAGCTGTATCGTCGAGGCCCGCGCGAGAGTCACCCGACTCGACATTTCCGGATAGATCGAATGTGCTGCTTGATAGACCAGCTTCGATGTCGCCTGCGAAGCTGCTGGGAAGCCGCGAGTAGATATAATCGGCACCGGGAAGTCTTGGTAGCATATGTTGAGCATGGGGGAGCCAGTGGGCTCGGGTGAAGAAGAGGATCGTTGCGAGAACGATGGCGAAGAGGGAAACGGAGTAGAGGAGATACGACATGATGGGCGGCTTGGTTTTTGTATTATGGAAATACTCGTGTGGAATGCGTCAAGTGAATGAATATCGTGCAAAGACGGAGAAGAGGCCGAAGCAATCGGATACAAATGAGAGACAGCCAAGTCAGGCGTGCAAGAGTATTCAAGGAAGGATCGTCAAAAGTCGCATGATAAGACGCCTCTGCTCCTTCTTAAGAAGGGGCAATCAAAAACCCAGAGTCGGAAGTCGCAAAGCGTAGAGTTTAAGCGTTGCTCGTTTGTCAGTCTTGATCCTCCGCAAGATCCGGATTTGAATAAGGGCAGTAATCTTCTTTGTCTCAGGAATGTTAGTCTAATAATGGGGGACGTGGTGCTGACGTGACTTTGATTGCAAAGCCTTGGGCTCCCTCTCCCAATCAATTAAGCCACGCGTTTTTTGGCTTGGCACAACCGCAACTGGCAAAAGGACACGCAAGTTCGAGACTGAGAGACGGGTAATTTTCTTCCTTCCTTACCCAGGCGATTCTATCATGAATCGGTCAGTCAAAGAAGATTATGGAGTATACTCATCACAGTAACTTTCTTTTGTCCAATATGGATGACATCAGGGGTTGCTACCGTCCATTCGCCGCCTCCATGGATCTCCTGTGTCTGTAGCAATCCACCAGCCCACTTCAAGAAGCGCTCCTTTCGTAAGCAGGTCTAGCCCTGTTTGGCATGCTAGGCGAGACCCACATTTTCGCTGCGCACACAATTTCCAGTCCTAAGATGGTAGAATAGTCTTTGGAACTGGATATCTCGACGACAATCTCAAGCTTCACTCTCCCCGGTCAATTTTCACGCCAAAACCTCAGTCACAATGTCTACCGCTCAGGAGCTTTCCAACATTTCCTCGGACTTGATCTGGGAGATCGTCCGTGAGTTTCCCTCCGACGAATTTTTGAATTGAAACGCAATCATAGCCTTGCGATATGCGCCTGATATTGGAACCGATTACTGAAACGTTTTTGCGATTGCGCAGGTGACAACAACTGCTTCTCTGCCAAGAGCAAGAAGAACGGCGGTGTTCAGTTCTCCCGAGACCCCCTTAACTTGACCAACAAGACCTCCCGCAAGGTATGATTCATTCTAGAGTTCTGATCTCTCGACTGTCTGAGAGGCTATAATGGAACGTGTGGGCTAACTTGGTTTACAGCACGCCGGTTTCGTCAACGATAAGGTACGACCACAACAGCAACGATGACATATCGTCCCGATTCGATTAAAGTACGAAGCTAAATGAATGAATCAACAGGCCGTCGGTATCTCCGCTGGTGAGAAGGGTGCTGTTGTTGTCACCTCCAAGAAGGCTCAGCCCAACAAGCCCGCCCAGAACCTTGTCAACACCACCTACAGCGGCTCCAAGAGCAACCGCAAGTAAGTACTGGCATTTGCGTACCGCTATATACAACCACTCGCGAAACCGAGCTGACCGTAAACCCCTTCCTAGGACCTACCAGGCTGTTGCCAACCAGACTGCCAAGAACGGCTACCGCTCTGACCTCCGCTCCGCTGCTGTCGAGCGTGCTTCCGCCATCAAGCGATCCAACAAGCCCGTCAAGGCTGAGCCTGAGCAGAAGCTCCGTGGCAACAAGGCCAAGAAGGCCGCTGCCGCCTCTGAGGAGAACTAAGCTGTCTAATGTCAAGATAGAAATGGATTGTGAATAAGGCTGGGGTATGGAGCTAGGGAGGCAAACTGCATAGCCGACATCTGATGAAAATAAGATGAGAGTGGGCAAAGCACATGAACCGAGGTCTCTGGGTCATTCACGGCTGGAGTTACTGAGCTCAAAATGAATGAATATTCCGCCGGCGGTGTCGTCGGTAACCCAAAAGAAGAAGTCTCTCGTGTCGTTGAACAAGTTATGTACTATGCCTGTGATGGACAAAGCTCGTGTCAATTCCACCACCTGTTGGCTTAAGGTTACCGATGTCCACGAAATGCTTTTGGTGACGTCGTAAATGAGCTTCAGCCAATAACTTGACGGGCAGCTCATCCGCAACAAGGCATTTATTAGTCTGCTTATTCGTTGTTGGGTAAGTATTCCTATTGCTTGGACGTATAAGTGCGAAACGGCAGAAATCGGGTCATGACTTCGGTACCACAGGATACCGAGGATCATGCCGAGTGTAGGGTCGCCGAGGGTGCTTATGATACAAAGTAAGAACTAAGACGTCACCGTACCGGACGAGCCCGGAACACCATATCTCAGATCGTTGGGATATCAAATGTATCGGAATGTCTTGATGCTCATAGCCGCAAGTCGGAAGATGTTTAGTTGGTGTTGGCGCAAATCAATCTCCAGCGTACCCAAGCCAGGATGTAGAACACAACTTGATTGGTACAGTAGACGCAATCCATTTGCCGATGTTAACAATAGTAGAGCAGTTTCCGAGAAATTCGACTGATATTGTTTGAGACAGGGGAGGCTGAAAACTCTAGCCCGGCATAACAATCGCGAACTGAGTGTTTCATTTGTCCTATCCGACGTGGATGTGGTTGATTAGCCCTACCGAAGGCTGCAGACATCCATTACAATGCAATTCCATACTGGATAATGAGGAGGGCATCATCTGTCACTCAGTGTGAATTTGTGGCTATGATACTTTGATCTTTAGTAGGTGGGTGGTTACACAAAGGAACGAACCAAATAAATAGAAAGTTTGGGATTTACATGATAGGATTATCAATGCTGTAACATAGGCGATTTGCTCGAGCGCCTTCATGGACTTTGGTCGGAGAATTGAGTTTAGAGCTGGTGTTCTCACCGGAGGTGGGTCGGGATAAAGACCGCTCCGGACTCGGGGTTGCGACGGCTTGAGTTTGGTCCCTGAGAATATCATCGATCCTCCCCATGGGCCATTGAAGTAGAGGACGGGTCTTCGCATTCTAGAAGCCCACTGTACTGTACCCAAGTCCGTGGTGGGTTCCTCTTACATGTATGTAATGGCGGTTGTAAGGGCCGGTTGAATTCAATAGAGAATGGGTCTTCAGAAGCGCGAAAGGGTTGGAATTTGGCGCCCTCACTATCATATGTCTCCATCAGGAGCCTCCAATTGAGCGTGCTTGCGCCAAGTGATGCACCCGACCCCTTATGACTGGAGCGGATCGCCATTGCACACATCAAAGTGGGCGGGCGAGAGGGAAGAAGCTGATGGATGAATGGAAGGAAGAAAGTCCATGATGGTGGAGGTCGAGAAGATAGTACATAATAGGTATGCAGTCTAGTAGATATCATGAGTATTACCAATGGCCCCGTGCTGTGATGAAGGATCTTTTAAAGCAGTGGGTTAAAATGGGAATTTAACGTAATTAATCGAAATGAAAACTCATGATAACTGGTAATAAGTAATTTTGAAGCTGGCGAAAGAGAGGCAAGATGATGATGCTGCGCCTTTGTTCAATAGGCCTGACGGAGGGCAGTGGAGTTCTGGATTGTGGATGGTGCCCCTCAGTTGTTGTTGGGAGGCATTGACCCTTGTGAACAAACCCGCAAACCCCTCCCTATCCCCACTAGAGCTTTCATAGACAGCTCTGTTGCTTTCCCCGCTCGCCATCCAGAGCCCGCTTGTGATGATAGTCTCGGACATGTAAATTTACAAAGCCTCGGAGCCTGTGAAAGAGCCCGGAGAAGGTACTGGCTGTACTTGAAGCAAAAACAGTGTTTTGATGTACCGTGACAGGTCTTAAGTTAGAAATCATCGCAAGGTTAGGTACTAAATTAAGGTACTTGGGGCGAAGCACCCAACACGCAGTGTCTCAAGAAAGTATCGGTATGGCGTACTAGTAGAGTGCGAGTACGGCAGGTATCGCCGTGGTGGTGGCCGCGCTGCACAAGTCGCCCTCCTCTCCTCCGCGTCGCATTAACCTCGACCTCTGCTTCCTACATAAGTTACTTATTTTAACCCTCCTCCCACCTCTTTTTGAACCTAGTTCCTATCCTCTTCATTCTCTCTCAGACTCGTCCCTTCCTCCTTCATTGTCATCCTTACATCCTCACCTATCTTTACCCTACGCCCACTTACACTCTATCAAAATGGTCAAGGCTGGTACGTACGAGCACTCTCTCCTCTGCCCCGCTTCACCTTGATGTCTACCATCTCGAAGCTGTCTGCGCTTCATGCGCCTTGCTGTATTGTTGAGCAGTCATCATATCAGACAATTAACAAGTATTTTAGTTGTTGCTGGCGCCTCTGGTGGCATTGGTCAGGTATGTACAATTCGTCCGCCCGGCTTTGATATTGCGTAAGCTAACGTTTGATGTGCAGCCTCTTTCCCTCCTCCTCAAGACCTCCCCTCATATCGACGAGCTCGCTCTTTACGATGTTGTCAACACCCCTGGTGTTGCCACTGATCTCTCCCACATCTCATCCCGCGCCGTGAGTCCACCCCGGATTTCTCTTGTCGAATTTACATATTTCCCTCCTACCGAAACGCGTCACTTGCTCACACCCTTTGCAGAAGACTACAGGCTACCTTCCTGCCAACGATGGCGCCAAGGCCGCTTTCAAGGACGCTGACATTATCGTCATCCCCGCTGGCATTCCCCGTATGTGAAGCTCCTACCCCGGGCATTCGGTATCGTTCCCTGCGTGTCCGACTGACCCAGAGCCACACCCCAATCTTACACTACTGACCACTTCTCTTACATAGGCAAGCCTGGTATGACTCGTGATGACCTCTTCAACATCAATGCTGGCATTGTGAAGGGTCTGATCGAGATTATTGCCGAGGTTGCCCCTAAGGCCTTCATCCTCGTCATCTCAAACCCAGTCAACTCCACTGTCCCTATCTCTGCAGAGGTCCTCAAGGCCAAGAACGTGTTTAACCCCCAGCGTCTCTTTGGTGTCACCACTCTCGACATTGTCCGTGCTGAGACCTTCGTCGCCGAGGTCACCGGCCGATCCAACCCTCAGGAACTGACTATTCCTGTCATTGGTGGTCACTCTGGTGAGACCATCGTTCCCCTCTTCAGCAAGGCGTCTCCCTCCGTTGAGATTCCTGACGACAAGTACGATGCTCTCGTGAACCGCATCCAGTTTGGTGGCGATGAGGTAGTGAAGGCTAAGGATGGTGCCGGCTCCGCTACCCTGTCTATGGCCTACGCTGGTTTCCGGTATGTTACATCTTTGACTTCCCAAGGTTGAATGCAGTGGCTAACATGGCCGTAGATTCGCTGAGAAGGTTCTCCGCGCTGTCAAGGGAGAGAAGGGTCTGGTCGAGCCTAGTTACGTCTACCTTCCCGGTGTCCCTGGAGGTGAGGCTATTGCTAAGGAGACCGGTAATGATTTCTTCTCTGTTCCTATTGAACTTGGCGTAAGTTCCATTTTCGTCGGGTTTCAGTGTATAATGGCTAACGTTACATAGCCGAACGGTGCCGAGAAGGCCATCAACCCCCTAGAGGGCATCACCGAGAAGGAGAAGTCCCTCTTGGCTAAGGCCACTGAGGGTCTCAAGGGCAACATTAGCAAGGGTGTCACCTTTGTCCACAACCCTCCCCAAAAGTGAATACCCCCCGTTTGATACTTTCCCTAATACCCCAGTAAGAGGCTTCCAGAGGAGGCAAGGTCACTCTTGAGGAGTCCCATAGCTATGGCACTAGACATAGTAATATGAGTTATGAGTATGATTGCTGATGTTATGGTTTGCACAGGCTGTGAAATGTTCCAGGCAATTATTTACGATCGATGTGTTTATAGTCCCTGTTGAATATCGAGAACTACTGGTCAAGGGTTGGTCCACACCATGTCGATACTTAGCGCTTGTGTGTCATGACAGCTAGTGATTGGAAACTGGCGCGCTTTGTCTAAACTCGGCGGAAGGGTATCATGGTATTATAGCTAGGCAGACAATTGTCCTAGGGTTTGTTTGGTATGGTTTTAATCTGAAACACGGCTCCTGGCAACTCGTTGATCTCGGCTTGTACGCTGGTGTTGATTCCAAGGGCAGCTAAAGCGCCCCGTACGACACCACATGGAAACCATAGAAACTAAAACATCGCATGGTCAGTACCAAGGAATGCAAAAAGACATTAAGAAATCCATATCATACCGGTTGTGCGCGAACGATTGCCTGGCCGCCAGCTTCTGTACTCATACGGGAGAATGGTCGGAAAACGTTGTCGGTCAAGACGTAAACTCCCTGATTCGACATTAGTGTAACTCTTTGCCGAACAATGATGTCAAAGTGTGTACCCGATGGTTTGTTTTAAGATTGTCGATGTTCTTGCCAAACACTAATGTCCATAGGTCCTTGCAGAGGAACTTAATGACGTCGAGTGTATCGTTGAATCGTGGGCGGTCTCTCGAGAATCTGTTGCAGTATAAGTTATCGCGGCGCAGCATATCACAAGAGACGGATGCGTACCTCTCTACAAGACCCTGACCAACCCTGTAACCCAACATCTCAAGCCGATAATGCACAGCGTCCATATCTTCTTCTTCATCTTTTCTTGTCGCGGTGCCGCCAGCAGCGTTGGAGCTGACTGCGTGGCTGGTTGAGGCAACATCGGTCGGTGTGCTATTTGGATCTGATGCGACATTATCTCGCTCCTGAGTGACGCGGCAAGCCATAGGTACAAGCTCAATGAGGAGAAAGTCGAGACATGAGGAGCTGAGGAAGTTGGCGGATGGGTCGCTCGAGTTATAGGGAGGCATGACAGGCTCAAAAGACATGGTGGGCGAGTTGACGGGATCTCTTTAATTGG
The DNA here is from genome assembly GCA_013396295.1 of Fusarium heterosporum. Classification (NCBI taxonomy): domain Eukaryota; kingdom Fungi; phylum Ascomycota; class Sordariomycetes; order Hypocreales; family Nectriaceae; genus Fusarium; species Fusarium heterosporum. The sequence goes on along the minus strand of JAAGWQ010000143.1, from coordinate 209,705 downwards.
ATTCGGTTTCAAGATACAAGAGTGGAAGGAAGAGTCGCGACAGCGAAGGAATTTGGTATTATCGTAGTTGGTAAATGTAGAATTGCCAAGCTAAGGGATATGCTTCCTGAGCTCACCCCAGATGGATGGCCTGGGGTTCACAGGGAGCTTCTGGCGGATGAGTCAGCAGATCATTGATAGCGATAACTGATAAGGCTGGGAGTCCATCCCTCTTGTCTAACGCGGGGTTTGTTTTTCTTGGAGGGGCAGAGAAAAGGAAAAGTGGAAAAAAAAGTTAAAAGTTTCAATGGTCTAGGTAAAGATTGAGTTCCCGCCAACCACCATAATTCTGCCTCTTTCAAGAGCTGGTTTCTCTCACGAGCAAACCCATTGAAGTAGGTGTTGACCAAGTCGCATAAGAATCTATATGTGCACAGATCTAACATTAATCAGTCAAAACAGCACTTGAATAGTCCTTTTGTCGAGACTTGACTGGACTGATTCCTCCGCCGAACTCGGAATCGCACTCACACGATTCTTTTTCGTCTCACGTATTTTCACACGAACGATAATGGCGGACCTTCGAATCTTGCTTATTGGCAACGGTGGCCGTGAGCACGCCTTGGCCTGGAAGCTCAGCCAGTCATCCCGAGTCGAGCAAATCTTTGCTGTCCCCGGTAACGGAGGTACTGCTGGGTGCCCCAAGACATCCAATGTCTCTTCAGTCAAGGCAGACGATTTCGCCGGCCTTGTCAAGTTCTCCCAAGAGAATGACGTTAACCTTGTTGTTCCCGGCCCCGAGGCTCCTCTTGTCGATGGCGTCGAGGAATGGTTCCGAAAGGCTGGCATTCCCTGCTTCGGTCCGTCCAAGGAGGCTGCCCGTCTCGAGGGCAGCAAGACCTACTCCAAGGATTTCATGAAGAAGTACAACGTTCCTACAGCCGCGTACGAGAACTTCTCCGACTACAACAAGGCCGTTGCCTACATTGACAGCGTTGACCATGACGTTGTCATCAAGGCCACTGGTCTTGCTGCTGGCAAGGGTGTTATTCTTCCCCAGACCAAGGACGAGGCCAAGACTGCTCTGAAGCAAATCATGGTTGACAAGGAGTTTGGTGAAGCTGGAGACGAGGTCGTTATTGAGGAGCTTCTCATTGGTGACGAGCTCAGTGTTCTGACCTTCTGTGATGGCTACACTATCCGATCTCTGCCCCTCGCTCAGGACCACAAGCGTATCTTCGATGGAGACCAGGGCCCAAACACTGGTGGCATGGGTTGTTATGCACCCACAAACATTGCTACTAAGGAGCTCACGGAGCTTATCGACCGTGAGATCCTCGAGCCCACAATCTCGGGCATGCGACGAGAGCAACAGCCCTTCCGTGGTGTTCTCTTCACTGGTCTCATGATCACCAGCAATGGCCCCAAGGTTCTTGAGTACAACGTCCGATTCGGCGACCCTGAGACTCAGACCGTCCTCCCTCTTCTCTCTGCCGATACCGACTTGGCTGATGTCATGCTTGCTTGCGCTAATGGCTACCTTGATAACTGCAAGCTGACCATCGAGAACAAGTTCAGTGCTACTGTTGTTCTTGCTTCCGGTGGTTACCCCGGCTCTTACCCCAAGGGCAAGGCCATGTCTGTTCAGACACCGCCCGCTGGCTGCACCATCTTCCATGCTGGCACCACCCTCGATAGCACTGGCCTGAAGACCTCAGGTGGCCGTGTCATTGCCATCAATGCCGTCGGTGATTCCCTCCGAGCCGCTGTTGATGCTGCTTATGCCGCTCTCGACAACAAGGTCATTGAGTTCGAAGGTGCTTTCTACCGTAAGGATATCGCCCACCGTGCGTTCCGCTCCACTGCTCAGGCTTCCATGACCTATGCACAGGCTGGTGTTGATATCCAAGCCGGCAACGACTTCGTCGAGAAGATCAAGAAGGCTGTTGCCAGCACCAAGCGTCCTGGTGCCGATGCCGAGATTGGCGGCTTCGGTGGTGAGGTCGACTTATCCCAGGCTGGTTATCCTCAGGCTCCAATCATTGTTGGTGCCATTGATGGCGTTGGCACCAAGCTCATGATTGCACAGGAGATGAAGAAGCACGACACTGTTGGTATCGATCTGGTTGCCATGAACGTAAACGATCTCGTCGTGCAGGGTGCGACTCCTGTCATGTTCCTTGACTACTACGGTTGCAGCAAGCTGGATCTTTCTACCGCTGCTGATTTCGTCCAGGGTGTTGCTGATGGCTGCCGTCAAGCTGGCTGTGCCCTAGTTGGTGGCGAGACTGCTGAGATGCCTGGCATGTATCAGAAGGACGATTATGATGCTGCCGGCTGTGCTGTCGGTACTGTCACTGCCGATGCTAAGCTCCCTCGAAAGGACGACATGGCTCAAGACGATGTTCTCCTTGGCCTCGGCTCTGTTGGTGTTCACTCCAACGGTTTCTCCCTCGCCCGTCGTATCGTCTCTCGTGCTGGCCTCAGCTACGCTGACCCTGCTCCTTGGGACCAGTCAACCACCGTTGGCGAGTCTCTTCTCACACCTACCCGAATCTATGTCAAGTCTCTCCTACCTGTTCTCGCTCATGTCAAGGGTCTTGCTCACATCACTGGCGGTGGTCTTGTCGAAAACGTGCCCCGCATGATCCCCGATTCTCTTGCAGCTGAAATTGAGTTCGGTTCATGGGAGATTCCTCCCGTCTTCAAGTGGCTCCGTGAAGCTGGCAATGTCGAGCCCATCGAGATGTGCCGTACCTTCAACTCTGGTGTAGGCATGGTTATTGCCGTCGATGCCGCCAAGGCCGATACAGTCGCACAAGCTCTTACCGATGCCGGTGAGAAGGTGTATCGCATTGGTCGTCTCACTCGCCGCGACCAAGGCGAAGCTTGCTTGATTCACAACGTAGACTCGTGGAAGGCTGAGACAGCAGTGCCTAGTAAGCGAAAGGATATTGGAGCATAATTGGGTAAAGCGATAAAAAAGGATGTGCAATTTTTGGAGTCTAATGGGTTTTATGATGGAATAGGAATATAGGTCAAAATGGGGTTAGATTACAATGATTTGAGGATGAGATGAAAGGCATGCTTGAAATGATGTTTCGCGAGGTCTACCACGCAACATGAATGAAAAAGATGATTTGCGCCTTCTTGCTGCCTGAGGTCCCTGGTGAGAAAATGCTAGACCAATTTATGCGTACATATCGTGTTGGTTTGCAAAAAGCAGTATTTTGCAGAGACGGAACTCCTCAATTACTATACCGCCTCCATCGTAACATGAGAACCGGCGGAATCTGCTGCCTCCCCGTAATTGTTCTTTGAGGCCCATCCCCGTATCCCGGACCCTTCCTGTGTAAGTGAAATTTATAAAGATCAATCCGCACTCGTTTTGTTTACTCCCTTACACCTCGCGAAAACAACCGTGATAGCTATGCTAGTAATACGAGTCACCTCAGTCTTGGTAACAGGGGAATCTTTTTCCGTCTCCTCCAACGCCGGATCAGAACATGCCAAAGTAAAAAAAGAAATCATCAACCAACACCCCTGGTACTAGGCGTTCAAGTCGTGTGCCTGCCTATAACGTACTGCCACACCGTGCACGCTATGAAGTCTTGCGCCTTCGTCCCCTGTGTTTCTTCCGACCTTGAGGGCGAGTATCGTCCTAAAGATACCCAAGTCCACCTGGTGAGATCGGGGATGTACCAGACAGGGTATACCCATTCGTTGAGGTATTTTGCCTTTTAGGAGGAGGAGGCGGATTATCGTCGTCGTCATCATCCGAGAGCGTCAAGTCGATGATAGCGGCCACTGGACGTTTGGCGCTGGTGGATGCTATGCCTCTTGGCCCCGCAGAAGAATTATCGCGACCTGCTGTTACAGGCGTACTGATGCTCGGCGTGGCGTTTTTGGGCGTCTCTATACGGCGAGTGCCAACAGGGTTGACTTCTGAAATCACCAGATCATCGTCGTCGTCGTCATTGTCATCGTATGTATCCCCATAAGATGAGTTACCATTTGTCTGCCCCTGACTACTATCCTCAGAACTTTTGAGATGCCATTCACCGTTGGGTTCGATAGTGACGGTTTCTTGGCTTTTTGATGTCCTTGTTAAGATGTCTTTTACATACCTATCGAGGGAGTTAGCAAGAATGTCTTTTGTTAACTGCGGGTTCGATACTCACGCGTCGACTGCCAACTGCTCGAAGGTTGCGGACTTGTAACATATAGGACACTGCCACTGTGGGCCCTGCTCTTGGAGTTGAAGATAAGACGTAGCATCAAAGCATTGCAGATGTGTGCAGCTAAGGCCACGACAAGGGAGAGCGAGGCGCATGTAAGATAGGGGGCATTTAAGAGATAGTACTTGTGAGGTAGCAACCACGTCTGGATCCTGTGCTTTGGCATTGACTGCGGTGTGTTAGAGACGGCGAAGGGTTGTTGAATCAATGACACTTACGTTCTTGCTTCACAGACTCAATCGAGATTCTCTTGCCACTGGCAATGCGTTTCACCAGGTCTTCGACTGACGTTATCTTGCAAATACTGACTACGAGATAGAATTTCTGTCAAATGTTAGATTCGAATGTGAGAAAACATGCGCCAAGATTGACGGGGAATCCTGACTTGGTTGAGACCTGCCTTGGAAGTCAACGCGTATGTGAAATCAACGTTGTTGGTATACTTTGGACGTAGCCGAAGCGCTTTGGTGATGTCAACCGGTCTCGTAGAGCCAGGTTTGTTCTTCAAGCCGCGCAAGTTGGCCTTGATTTCACCGCCATTGACCTTGAGCTCTGACTGATGAGGAAATGCAACTTCTTGCGTGCCTATGCAATCTCCAGCACAGAAGACCATCACTCGATAAGAAGGGTCATTAGCACACTTCTGCAGAGCAGGATGATCTTCAAGTTTGATGGGATAGGTCACTGTATTACGGTGAGATTGCATGACTTGATAAGAGTGTCAGTATATAGGTCCGGCCTCCAGAGGAGAAACATATGCAGTAGACTTACCATCGCAAGCCTTCACCTCACCAGCTTGCGCCTCGACCTGGTAGAATGGACTCGGCTTGAAGGAGACAGTCAACGATTGTGACCCCCCAAAACCAGTTCCAGAGCGCTGGCCATTAGACAGACTGCTGTGCGCATTCGGAAACGACATGCTGGGTAGACCAAACGTTGTCGAGTGACCATGTCCATGTGATAGCGGGAGGCTCGATCGAGAAGGCGAGGATCCGCTTTGCGAGTTTGAAATAGAATTGTGCACACTCTGTTGGATTTGCCGTAGAGCAAGGAGATCGTTGGCGTTGACGGCTTCTTGGATGACTAAACGGCAAAACATATATGATTAGCTATGGTCATGGGCAGGCAGTCCGGGTGAGTGGTTCAGAGTCAAAGAAATGCGCGATCGTGTATGCCACCAGGCGCGTGGCACAGCAGCCAGTCAGACCTGAATTGTATATGAAACCGTTGCAGACTTACGATTGTGTATGCGCCCCTGCAACTCAGCTTTGATTCCAGTGCTCTTAATGCCGTTCACCTGGCAAACAGACGAGAGTTGGCGATTCAGCAGGCGATTCACTTGTCGCACAAGCGCACTAGCTTCGGACCGCAAATTCCCAGTTCCTTGTGTAGAGGACGAGTTTGGGGCCGAAGCCAGCCCGTATCCCGAGGAAGCCATATTGAGGGTATCACCTTCCACTTATCGATCGGGGGTTCGTGCTTTGAGATCGGTGGTTATCGGTATCGGTATCGATATCGGCGGCTGCAACGGTATTGGGTCGAGGCAGGAGTATGTGTGGGCGTGGAGGAAGGCGCAACCAGGTTCGAGCGCGAAGAGTGAATTTGTAGCGGTCGTTCAACTGCATCCAAGGCAGATGCGCAGGCTGTTGCAGCCTGTATAGGTTGGAAGGAAACTCCGTGAGTGAGTGAGTGAGTAAGTAATAGAAGAGTGCGAGGAAACGAACAACAGCTGCGCTACAAGCGAGAGAAGGAGCGCAACTGGGTTTAGACGACAGGAATATTTAGTTTATCACAGTCCCAGGGTAGAGACGGAATGCCGAAGCAAATATTTAACTTCCTCAACCACCACGCGTGCTTTTGAGGATGTCGTAGCCTTTCTCACACTCAGCCTATGTCATATTTGCCCGGACCATAACTTAGTCGCACAAGCGACTCGAAAAAGAAGGCGGTGGTCAATGGCGGATGCAGGGGCCTAAGGTAGGTAGATTCCGGGCTCCCACCAGGCACCCAGAGTGTGTGTACCTAAGGTACCACTAAGTTCCAGCTGTCTCGGGGATTTCACTTCTCCACTTGGTTCTGGGCCTGCGCAGCCACGCACCGCCACATCTATCCTCACGTCTCAACTTTTTTTTTTCTTAGTAGCTAGGACTGGTTTAAGAAAGACTTTCTCACAATCATTCATCTACAACCATATATCGGCAAAAATGGCAAAGAGCGCGCGAGCAAGCACCAGAAAGGCCAACAACAGGCGCCTCGTCAAAAATGTTTTTGGTCCCGCCGAGGCTGCCCGAAATGAGCGTCTCTCTGCCAAATTGCTTGAGGTGGCCAAGCAGCCCAAGCCTGAATCCTCAGATGTGAACATGAGCAGTGAGTGAATGAGTTCCAACAATTTCAAGGACAACGCTAAAACATACCCAGCACAAGATGAGGAGATCAACGGCGATGATAACGAGAGTGTTCAAGAAGAGGAGACAAGTAAGCCTGACCAAAAGAGACTCCTCTCGTTGTAATCGCTAACATATCTATCTAGCAATGGATGTGGACTCAGTAAAGAAGCCTTCAAGTGGAAGAATTGAGAAGAAGCGGCCCGACAAGCGCAAGCAGAAGTCGTCCAAGATTGTTTTCAAGTCTTATGGCAGTCGATCAAAGGGCAAGAAGAAGAGCGCTTAAACTAGAGTAAATTGTTTTACTGGTTCTGGGATGTCTTTTATCGGCGTTTAGCAGCAAAATCCAAGTCAATCTGAATCTGTGATACCCGAAATTTCCATTTACCTTTAGATTTGCCTCTCAGCCTTGTGTGGCTCAAGATTGATAGAGCCCAATCTGGCCAATCATACTTCGTATAGCAACCACTACCTCTTTGGCTAGGTTGTCTTGGCAAGGCCACAGCACTCTTTAACATCCATGGATGCTCCTGTCGACACGTTCATCTCTCTTATGACATTGTCCCATATGGCTCATTCTTAACGGATCCTTTTCTACATAACTAGTTCTTTTCAGAGCTTGTAATAGTCGCTCCTTTATTTGTTTTGTCTTATAATTGACTCCTTCAATGGCGTCCCCTGATAGTAGCTCGTCATTGCGTACTCTGCTGCTCGTCGCAGCCAATCTTCTAATCCCCGCCTCGATCGTCGTCTTCGCGCTGGGCTTTTTTCCTTATAAGCCGTTTTTGCCTGGACTGGCTGAATATGAACCTCTCGACTTTGGATCGCCTCCTAATGCGCCATTTGATCGTTTAATTTTCATGGTTGTTGATGCCCTGAGAAGGTAGAGTTTTGATCCTCCCTGATTATCTTATTGTGAACACTCAATTGACTCTTGCTTACAGCGACTTTGTATACTCGGACCTTTCGGGCTTTAATTATGTTCAAAGGTACTGTAGATCAATTGGATCCATCTTTGTTGAAATCTGTACTCATAAATTACCAGCCTCATCCGAGATGGTAGCGCAATGCCCTTCACGGCCAACGCCCGCTCACCCACAGTCACTATGCCAAGGATCAAATCCATGACAACCGGCTCAATTCCTTCCTTCGTTGATCTTATATTGAACTTTGATGAAGCAGATACTTCGTCGACTCTTGCTTCTCAGGATACTTGGCTAGCTCAGATCAAGGCCAAAGAGGCGGGCAAGCTTCTCATGTACGGAGATGATACCTGGCTGAAGCTATTTCCCAATACCTTCGACCGCGAAGATGGAACTTCCAGCTTCTTTGTAGCGGTTCGTAACTCATGGGGGATCAACCATCTATTATGGCTAACATTTAAATCAGGACTTTACCGAAGTGGACAATAACGTCACTAGGAATGTTGCTCCTGAGTTGGAGAACGAGGACTGGAGTCTTATGGTTCTTCATTACCTCGGCTTGGATCATATTGGACACAAGGCTGGGCCTAAAAGGTTTGTATCTCCAGCAAAATTCTTTACTCAAGGCTAATAAGCTGATGCGATCAAGCTCGAACATGGTTCCTAAACAACGTGAAATGGATAGTATTGTCCAAACCCTGTTCGAAGCTATCGAGTCCAAGCCTCACTTGGAATCGACATTAATTGTTCTTTGCGGCGACCACGGCATGAATGATGCTGGAAACCATGGTGCTTCATCGCCAGGTGAAACGTCACCCGCCTTAGTCTTCATGTCACCAAAACTCAAGACAATCTCCTCAAAACTTCCCGCACCAGCCCAGCCTAAGGATGAATTCGACTACTACTCTACGGTCGAGCAATCCGACTTGGCGCCAACAATTGCTGCCCTCTTGGGATTCCCAGTGTCCAAGAATAATCTTGGAGCTTTCATCCCGGATTTTCTCCCCTTTTGGCATAATACCAGCGATCAGATTCAGATTCTGGTTCGCAACGCTCGCCAAATTCTTAACATTGTGATTGCTGCCTTTGGCGGCGATTTATTTGATGCAAAGAGTGGTACCGATCCCTGTGCTTTGGAGCAGACTGAAATCAGTGAGCTGGCCTGTCAATGGCAAAGAATCGATAAAGAGGCCCATGTCCTCGCAGTTGGCAACAAGATGGACCAGAAATGGCTCCATGATATGTCGCAGTGGCTCCGCCGCGCACAAGACTTGATGAGCAGTATGGCTTCCAACTACGACATGCCCAAGTTATTCATCGGGCAAGGAATCGCTGTTATTGCAGTCATTGCAAGTGCAACAGTGCTTATCAGTCTTGGGGCTCACCGGGATGGACAGATCCTTCTATTTGTTCTTCTGACACTATCCTACGGCGTCATGATGTTCGCAAGTAGCTATGTGGAGGAGGAACAGCATTTTTGGTATTGGACTTCAAGTATCTGGCTTACGATTCAAGGTGTGCTTCATGTCCGAAGGTGCGTAACCATCATCCATGGTGTTGATTCATTCTTGAAAGTATTAACCGAACGATAGGAGAAATAGTCTGGTAGACACAGCTTGGGTTTTTGTTGCTTTTGTAGCATTGAGACTGACCAGGGGTTGGAATCAAACTGGCCAAAAGTTCGCAGGAAACGCAGACATCGCCAAGAGCTTCATCCTCACACACCCTCAACTCCTCTGGAGCATTCTTACTCTTGGGTACATGATCATGTCCTTCCGTCTACTCGCGCGTCTCAAGAGTCTCCCTTCAATGGTCAGCACAAGCATCACTTCTGTTCTGCTCATGTCTGCCTACAGCTTCAAACTCGACTTTACCAGCGAGGATGCACCAGAGCTAGTTGTTGGCTTCGCCAGGACCTTGAATGACTTGCTCGCAGGACAGTCACTGCTCTGGAGGGCTCGAACTGCCTTTATTCTTCTCGGTGTCTTGTTCGGTTATGGTATTTATCGATCGTTCACAGGCGGACGAAACGGCCAGCTGCAGTCAGGTAACTCCTCCTTTGGTACAAATCATAAGGCGATCACTAACTTCAAGATAGCATATCTCTTTCACCATCTCTACACCATTTTTGGCATGACCCAATCTCGTGCTACCAATATCCCTCTTTTCTTTCTGTCCGACTTTCTCTTCCATGCACTCCAAGCCACTGACCTCTCCGTGACCGGAGTTACCATCACGACTATTCTTCTCCAGTACACAACCTTCTTTGCGTTCGGTGGCTCAAACGCCATTTCCTCTGTCGATCTTTCCAGTGCGTATAACGGCATCAGCGGCTTCAACTTTTTTGCGGTAGGTTTCCTCACCCTTGCCAGCAACTGGGCTGGACCCATTTTCTGGACCTCCGCTGCCAATCTTCTCCTGCTGCGTAAGTACCATGAGGGTCAGCGTAATGCATTTTGGCAATACATCGCCTTGCAGACTCTGTTTGTTTCTGCGGCAATCACTTTAGTCATGGCAGCTTGCACGTCCCTGAGGACACACCTTTTTATCTGGACTGTTTTCTCGCCCAAGTATCTATACTCTATGGCCTGGAGTCTTGGACAGCACTTGCTGATCAACATTGGCTTTGGAGGCCTGATCTTTTGGCTGGGGACGCTCAATTAGCATGGTCTGAACGGCACAGATGACGGGTATCTTTATGTATATGATTGAGAATCAGAAGGACACTCATTGGCTCGACATCACACCAATGAGATGGGCAGGTCGTAATTAGAACAAACAGTAAACCAGAAATACACCACCAACCCCAGAAACTTTCCCCTTAAGCCCACCGGTATCCGTCCAATCATCATGATATACCAAATCGTCCAAGTCCCAGGTCATTACTTCATCATGTCTTTATCCTTCTCACATACCCGACATCTCTACATCGTCATCAGACAAAAGATCATCTACCAGAGATTCTCTCTCGTCTTTGGGAACCACGGTGCCATCGCTATCTTCGTCTTCCTCCTTAATGCTCGGCTCCTCTGTAGTCGTTCTGTCTTCCTCGGCTGATTGTTGATCCAGAGTTGTTGACATGCTCCTGCTGCTACGTCGATGGGCTGGTTGTTGTTCATCAAGGGCGTTCACGATCTTGCCTAGACTAACATGGATCTTGTAGAGCGCATTACGGCTAGTAGTATCCGATAGTAGACCTTCTTGAACAGCGACGCTGACCTCGTCGTATGACTCGCGAAGCTTCTCCTCACTTGACCCAGGAGAAACGTGAAGCTTTCCGAGAAGGGTAGCAATGAGCTTCTTTTCCTCTTCTGCAGATGAGTTAGCATATATGTTTTTTTTTATACAATTTGTCGACCTACTCGTAATGTTGCCTTCCAGCTTTTCCAGAATATCTAGAGCGAAATCCAGATGCACGTCCCCGTTGACCAATTTCTTGTCAGTATCCAACAAATTCGTGGGGCTGTAACACTTCCGAGGATCGGTCCAATCGACCAAGCAAGCTCCGATGGCAGTCATGCTAACCATATCCTCTCCGACATCCACATCGTCGTCCTCCAAGCTCTCGCGAAGGTTGAACAAGGCATGGATCGCGTCAAGCGCAATTGATCGCATGAGGTTTTGGTTCTCTGCTCGAGAAAAGCAAAACACGGGTAGGAAATAGTTGAGTGCCTGTCGAACTGTTTGGTTGGATGCGGACGATGGGTCAAAGTAGGCAATGACAAGTGATTTAAGTAGGTCCTGACATGCAGCTTCATCACTGACAACGCGGCCAAGCAAGAGTTTTGAAGCTGCTACAGTGGCGACTGCTTGGACTTCAGGTGCCTTTGCACCACCCTTGACAGCTTTGACATAAACCTTAAGCAGCCCAGGTGTAGAAGAAAGGAGCTGGGCGCCGTGCACATTGAGGATATCTGTGAGGATATGCAGAGCTGTAATCTGGAGTGCGCTGTGACCCTTGCTGAAAAAGTGCATGAATAGAACCATGTTCTCCTCAGCGAGCGAGCGATCCAAAAGAGCACAAAGACCGAGACACAGCAAGCCTCGCTCACGAACAGGTGCCTCGTGACTGCGAACCGCTGGCACGACAAGATTGTTAAGCATCGCCACAAGATCGGTATTGTCCTGCAGGTTGCTCGCGACATGAGTGAGCATGCACTGGACTATATGCAGACACTTCATGTTGACGACAATCTCCTTGACGGCCTTATCGTGAACTTCTTCCTCGCTCAGTTCAGGGGTACCACCTCGTCTACTTCCCTTAGTTGGTGTGCTCGGGCCGCTGACCTCTGATCTGGCTGAATGGAAGCTGTCTTCGGCGTCGTCAACCGGAGGATCGTCAACGATAGTATCGTGGATATCTGCGACAGACTCGAGGACAATGCTAATGAACTCTCGCTCTCCAGCAGTATCCGGAGAGCAGATACCCTGAAGCGCCTCGACCGCAAGCTTGGTCACTTCATCTGGCAGTTCGGGGATGGAAATGGCTTGCCGAAGTAGGGTAAACATCTTACGTCTTCCTACTTCGTCTGAATAATCGAGAGTCAGAGAGATTTGGAGCAGCTGCTCAACAATAAACTCCTGCTCTACAGTGTCTTCCTCCTCATCTTCATCATCGGCCTCTGCCACCCTCTTGACAGCCGTAACCAGAACGTGAAGATAACGTTCTAAATAGAAAGCGAGTTTAGTGACCTCGGGGAGTTTTTCTTCCAGGAGGTTCAGGTATTTGCCATCGCCCTCGAGGCGGCAAAATTCGTTGAAGCTTCTTGCCATAAAGACAGACTCAGCAGATAAAGTTTCCCAGAAATGATCGTCAAATTCTACCGTTTCGCGATAATCCGGACGTCCCTCCCAGAACCCCTTCATCGCCTCCAGGGCAACCCCATTCTCGACACCAGTATTAACCACATCGATTCGCTCCAACAACTCGAAAAGACCGTCGAAGTTTGGGGGTGACGGCTCTGCAGGAGTGCCCTCTTCTTGGGGTGGTGCACCTGCGCAATCTTCAATCCACCGCTCGCGAAATAGTCTGCTCGCAGCTTTTCGAACGTTCTCGTCTCTGTCACGGATACCCCACCGGAGAAGCTTCTCTCTCATTTTGACAGATAAATGACGAAAATCACCTAGAGCAGGGAGCAGTCGGGAGTAAACGGCCCTACGCGTTGCTGCATCCTGATCTCGTGCACGCTCAAGAAGAACCGACAATGTTTCTGGTAGGATAGGCAGGTTCACAAGAAGTGACCTTCGCACGTCGGCGTTAGGGTCATTTTGAAGAACTTCCAATAGCTTCTCGAGCAAGCCAGTGTCACTGTCGTCGCTGTCATCCGAGTTGGTACAGCCTTCCGTCTGATTTCCTGCAAGGCGGCCAAGACCCAGCACCGCCTGAGAGCGGACCATGGCCTCTTTGTCTCGAATTCTTTTTAGCAAGCCATGACGTAGTTTCTGAAAAAGATCGTCGTCTATCGCGTCGAGAGAGTTGATAATATGGGATATGAGCTGAGTCGACCTGAAGCGGACAAATTTGTCTTTGGCGGTCTGCAGAGGAAGAATAGCTTCAAGCAGTTGCGAGATGAGGCGAGTGCTAGGAGTCTCTGGCATGACGCTTGCCTCTTGGTCTATTTCTCCCAGGAGCTCGTTATCCTTCCCACTCGCATGCTGAAGGAACAGACCCGTGAAGCGGATTGACTTTTCTCCCACGCTCTCCGACTTCTTGATTGGCATTATTTTGCTAACACAACGTATGAATTCGTGATTGAAGGCATTCTCGTCGAAGTCGTTGGCGTGAGATTCATCGGGGTTTGTCGGCTCATAGGCACAAGATTCTTGGATCTTTCGTAGGTTCACAACAAGCTTTCGATGTGTCGCTGTTGTTCTCTGTGCATCCCGAAAGATGGCACAAATCTTGCTTCGTAGAGCATTATCGGGTGTATCTACTGCTTCGGCAGCTGGGGAGGACTTCGCAGCAGAAGTTCTGGTCGAACGGGCGGTAGTTCGTGCGGGCATCTTATCGTGTTGTTATGGTCCATCAACGGTCGGAAGGGACGAAATAATGTTGGTCGATAGTTACTCAAGGAGGTTGCGCATTGTTTGTTTACCAATGTCCCTTTTGCGGCTTAGTCCTTAGTTGAACGGCGGGGCTGATGTGGCGGTCCACCTTGACCGAAAGGGTACAAGCTAAGCTAATCGATAAGGCCTTAACTATTTTTTTTTCCCTTGGTCGCAATTGTATGTCGCAGAATTCTAATTTCACTGTACATTACCCAAAAAAAAACTGCAGCAAGATGGGTGAAACAAAGAACGATCGTAAGCGCTCTCACACCGAAGCCGAAACGCTTGATCCCGCTTCCTTCGAAGATCGCGATAATGGAGCCGTGAAATCGAAAGCCGCAAAGAGAGCCCGAACCGAAGATCGACGCTCGCTCTTTGTTCGCTCGCTGCCTCCTGGTGCCACGAGTGAAAGCTTGACTGATTTCTTCTCTCAACACTACCCGGTCAAGCACGCCACAGTTGTCGTCGATCAGAAAACTAAGGAGTCGAGAGGTTACGGTTTCGTAACGCTCGCCGATGCCGAGGACGCTACAGAGGCCAAGAATGCTCTGAACAACCAGGACTGGAACGGACGACGAATCCGTATCGATGTTGCTGAGCCAAGGCAAAGGAACAACACTACTGGCGAATTGCCTGCCCATAAGCTTCGCAAGGAAGAGATTCAAAGGCCCAACAAGCTGATTGTGCGCAACCTTCCCTGGAGTATCAAAACATCGGAACAATTGAACCATCTCTTCCGAAGCTTTGGCAAGGTCAAGTTTGCCGATCTTCCCCAGGACAAGGGTAAGCTCAAGGGCTTTGGTTTCGTTACCCTCAGGGGAAGACCGAACGCCGAACGGGCACTGGAAGCTATTAACGGCAAGGAAATTGACGGCAGAACTCTGGCGGTTGATTGGGCTGTCGACAAGGAGACCTGGGACAAGCAGCAGCCAGAGGAGGAGAAGAAGACAAAATCAAAGACAAAGAAAGAGAACGTGAAAGAGGACGAGGAGGAAGATGAGGATGATCTTACGTCTTCCGACGGAAGCGAAGATGAGGATGACAAGGACGACGAGGAGGAGGGCGGTGCTGAGGTCAATCGAGACGATCAGTTGGATGCCGATTTGAAGAATTTCTTCAAAAACCACATGGAAAATCTTGAAGAAGAAGACGACGAGGATGAGGACGAGGACGAGGACGACGAAGACAGTGATGGCGACGAGGAGGCCGAGAAGGAGATACAGCAAATTCAAGCTCCCAAAAGGATGACAGACAATACGTCGACTGTCTTCATTCGCAACCTACCATTCACTACCACGGACGAACAGCTCAAGGATTTCTTTGGTCACTTCGGTAAAATTCGTTATGCCCGAGTGGTCATAGACAAGGTTACTGAAAAGCCTGCCGGTACCGGCTTCGTTTGCTTCTTCGATGCTGACGAAGCCAAAACTTGCATCAAGAACGCTCCTCGCCCACAAGCACCTGTGGCTGTCAGTGGTGCCAAGACCTCAATCCTCCAGGACGAGAGTGCTGATCCTGATGGAAAATACACGCTTGATGGACGTCTCCTCCAGATTGCGCAGGCTGTGAATAAGCAAGAGGCCACCAACCTCGCCGACAACTCCCTCGCCAAACGTAACGAAAAGGACAAGCGCAAGCTTTTCCTGTTGAGTGAGGGTGCCATCGATCGCAGCTCACCTCTTTTCAATCTCCTCACAGGTCCGGAGATGCAAATGCGAGAAGCCAGTGCAGCTCAACGCAAGAAGCTTGTCCAGGGCAACCCTAGCCTGCATTTGAGTTTGACTCGATTAGCTTTGCGCAATATCCCCCGCAACATGGATTCAAAGGACCTCAAGGAACTTGGACGAAAGGCAGTCGTTGAGTTTGCCAAGGATGTCAGAGCCGGTCGCCGACAGCCTTTATCCAAGGAGGAGAATGCACGAGATGGCAAGGACGCCAAGGAGAAGGAACACGAACGCAAGGCCAAGGGCAAGGGTATCATCCGTCAAGCAAAGATTGTCTTCGAAAGTGGAACAGGACAGAAGATGTCAGAGAAGGACGGTGGCAAGAGTCGTGGTTACGGTTTCATCGAGTATACTTCTCACCATTGGGCACTAATGGGTCTTCGATACCTCAATGGCCATCAGGTCGAGAATGAAGCTGGCAAAAAGCAGAGGCTGATCGCTGAGTTTGCCATTGAGAATGCTCAAGTTATACAGCGACGACGCGCCAATGAAGAGAGGTCCAGGCAGCTGAACCCTGAGCACAACAAGGCTTTGAAGGCCGAGGGCCCGTTAAAGACAAATGCTCAATACACGAAAGACGACAAGAAGCGTGGGCGCAAGGGTGACAGGGCTGATTGGGGCGGTAAGGGTGACAGGGGAGGCAAAGGCGATAGAGGAGGTAAGGGTGGTAAGGGTGATAAGGGTGATAGAGGAGGTAAGGGCGATAGGGGTGGGAGGAAGGCTGACAGCAAGCCGGTTGTTGAGAAAGAGGCTGGCCAGCCGACCAACTCACAGGACGATAAGGACTTGAAGCACAGAATGATCCAACGGTCAAGAGTCATGCGGAAGAAAAAGGCTCTGAGCAGGGCTGGCAAATAAGTGCTGCCAATTCAATGCCCGCCCATGGTCTCAAAGGTTTTTAGACATTCCATCACTGGGGATGTATTGCAATAGATATCAGCTGTTCAGTTCACCGTAATTTTCAGATGCTCCGGGACTTCTGAACTCATTATAATCACAGTTTGATATTATACAATTACTGAGTTGAGAACAAGATCAAGTCAGCTCCTCCCAGTCGTCAATGCTAGAATCTCACCAAAAGGAGGGAACCATCTTATTTCCAAAACCAGCCCTTTTTTACTTCTAAATTTCCGTTGGCGCGGAACCCTGGCTCTTGACCTTCTTTGCCTTGGTTTTCCAAATGGGCATTCTCGCTCTCCTTTTGAGCCGGTCGAACCGTATAGTGGCTGTGACTTCCAATTTCGTTGCCATTCTCATCCAGCGTCTTGACCAGTGTCTTCGTATGTACGTAGCCGAATCGATCCACATATTCGTCCTTGGTAACGACCTGCTTCTCTTCGCCTTCAGCATTTTGTGACTGTTTATGTTCCTTGCCCAAAGGCGTGGGGCGATCCTCATTGATCATCTTGACGAACGAGTCCCATGCTGAGTGCTCATTAGCGAAAGACGACTGAATCGTGGAGAATAAGTCGTCAAAGTCGTCAGCTTCTCTCCGGGTATTTCTGTGTCCATGAAGCTCATCGCGAAGTTCCTGAACCTCATATGAAGCCGGATTCTGTTGGTTGTGGCGATATCTAGCCCCGTTTCGTTGGTGGCTGCTCACTGCGTCACCTTGATCACTCTTCTCTTGTGACTCATGGTTGAATTGGTTTTGAGCCTCGTCTTCACTATCACCTAGGATATTGCGCCAAACTGCCTGAGCGCTGCGACCGAGCTCTTGATGAAATTGATCCCAGTTTTGGTCCGCAGCCGACTTCAATAATTTGGCGGGTCCTGATTCCTCTAAAAGGCCCTGTGACCTCAACCGGCGTAACCAGAAATATCCCGGCTCGCCATTTGGGAACATGGATCGGAGAAGTCTTCTTTGCTCATATCGAGACTTAATGTCAGGAAGCGGCTGTCCCTTGGATACAGTGAGGAGATCCTCAAAGGCATCCTCAAATGTAAAGATGGAAGTGTCTACATCAGAGGTGGCATCATTTGGTCTGGGCTGGGGCATGTCGCGCAGAGCTAGAGGGGAATAAGACGAGTAAGCCAGTCCAGACATGCCCTCTTCGAGAGGCCAACTAAGGCCAAGATTCAAAGGACTAAGCATGGTGGATATTGGATGATGCAGCTGTAGTTGGAGCTGGATAGAGTTAGGTACGTATTCGCAATTAGTTTATTATCGATCGTTAGAATATATCGAGGCGGAAAATGCAGATTCAAGAACCAAGAATGATTCTATTGCGATTAAATAAATTCGATCAAGGCTGGCGACTATATAGAAAATGCCAGAATTATTGCGAAGAAAAACCATGTGACAATGATCATGATGGACAGTGGGGTCTCTCCCCCAAAAGACCCTGAGGCTTGAGATCCATCGCCCCACTGCATATCGACACCTCACTTGCTGCCTTATCCTGCGAGATGACATGGTGCTGTACCGTAGCAAAATGGAGCTCGCCAAGGCCGTGCCAACCGCCCGAGTGCGAGAATACATCACCTTGCCTTGGTTGGACAAGACAGCTCTTTTTGAGACATTATTCTTTTTCTTTCTTGATCACTCACTCCTACCTACGTCCGAGTACCATCGTCGCCGTTCTGTCCTATTTGCCCCTCCGTCAGCGACGGCTGGCCATGTTCTTTTCGACGCAGCTTTGTAATGACCATTCGCTGCCCCCATGAAACGACCGATATTTCGATCCCTCCGCGACACCAATCCGTACAAGCTCGATCATCGATATTCGGCCTTTCCCGGCATCCGAAATTCTCAGATTAAATTATACGCCTGAATATTTCCTCCTGCATCATTTCGCATTATTTTTATATCCCGCCTTCCACTCCCTCCGCGCCAACGATGCGGCAGGCCAATGTCGAATCACCATGGCCTTCGACGGTGGCCAGCACATGGGCGCAAAGTGCCTCCAACAACACGTCCCATCATGGCGATTCCGGCAAACCTGGCGACAGTCTCCAGGAATGGTCCTCACTCATTGGCATCGTCACTGCCATTGTAGGCAATGTACTCATTGCTCTTGCGCTTAACGTTCAAAGATACGCCCACATTCGACTTCACAAGCAACGGAATAGGAACCGAAGGAGAGCAAAAGAGGCTTTAAAACACTCTCATCTCGGAGACCACGGTGCTTCGTATGGAGCCATTGGGGGAGACAACAATGGGTCCGCCTATCACAATGGCAATGGAACCGTTATAGCTCAAGAGAACCGCCTCGACGAGAGCCGCGAAACCGACCCTCTCACTAGATCCTTTCACTCGGAAGCCTCGGAGAGCACTGGCAGCAAACAGGACGCCGAAGATGAGACCTCGTCATCATATCTCAAATCCCCTTACTGGTGGCTGGGACAAGTCCTCATCACGCTTGGGGAGATGGGTAACTTTCTCGCATACGGATTTGCCCCAGCTTCAATCGTCTCTCCGCTTGGCGTTGTTGCCTTGATATCAAACTGCATCATTGCGCCAGCTATGTTTAATGAAAGGTTCCGTCATCGCGACTTCTGGGGTGTTGTAATCGCTGTGGGTGGTGTCGTGACTGTTGTTTTAAGTGCGAAGCAGGAAGAAACCAAGCTAAATCCTCATGACGTATGGGATGCCATCACGACGTTGGCTTTTGAGATTTATCTGGGCGTGACCATATCTCTTATATTTTGCCTCATGTGGGCAAGTCCTAGATACGGTAAACGTACAATTCTTATCGATCTAGGACTTGTCGGTTTGTTCGGTATGTAACATTATGAAGTGCGTGTCCACCAGTCGCTAACTCTAAGATATAGGCGGCTACACTGCTCTTGCGACCAAGGGTGTCTCCTCGATGCTGTCGTCCACTCTGTGGGGCGCTTTTGCGACTCCTGTTACATATGTTCTCATCGTCATCCTCCTTGGTACGGCTGTTATGCAAATTCGCTATGTCAACAAAGCTTTACAGCGGTTCGACTCGACCCAGGTTATCCCAATTCAATTTGTCATGTTCACTTTATGTGTGATTGTTGGCAGCGCTGTTCTTTACCGCGATTTTGAACGTACGAATACTGAACAAGCGACTAAGTTTGTTGGCGGATGTCTTCTCACCTTTTTTGGCGTCTTTCTCATCACTAGTGGTCGCGAGCAAAGTCACGACGATGAAGACGAGGTGTTGTCTGAAGATGCTGATTTTGAGGATACTATTGGTCTTGCGAATCAGGATAGCAACGTTGTGTCGACCGTCCAGGAGGGTCAGGGGCTTTCTACCTCGAAGTCACGATCACGAAGGTCCAGCCATATATCGTCTCTCAATTACTCCGATACACATAGGATATCGGCAGCACCCATTACACCGCAACATGATAACTTCCCATCGGTTAAGGTTTTGAGCTCGCAGATGTCTCCGGGCCAGGAGACATCGGCTTCTGGTTTCCCTTGGGACGACATTGGAGGTCCATCAACGCCACCGGGAAGAGGCGTAAGAACATACTCTACAGATTCCGTTCTTGCAACACCGGGTCCTGCAGTTTCAACGTTTGCTTCTCACCCAACGACACCGATGAGAGAACCTCTTACTAGCGATGGTTCGCTACTCCCACGTGCATTGGCCAGTCCCACGAGGCCTAGTGCTTCCGGTAACCGATCCAGGACTTTTATCTCCCCGTCTCCCCTCTCTTCGACAGTCACTGCTGTTGTCAAGGATGCCTTTCTGCGTGCCTCGGACGATCCACGTGTGCGCCAGTCCTCAATGCGCCGCATACGTTCTACTATCCGTGCTGGACTATTCTTCAATGAACATGACGAGAACGTCGACGACCAGAATAACAACCTACAGCCCAGCGCCTTACCGACACGTTCAGCAGTCCCTGTTTCAGTGGAAAATCTCCCTGTTGCCTTGGACGAGACTGATGAGCCTATGGGTGAGGACGACCAGATGCGGCGAAGGTCGCGGAGTGTTAGTGACACATTAGGCGACTTTTTTGGTGTCAAGCGCAAGAAGCGCCGTGACAGCTATTTCACAAGCGATGTCGAAGACGAAACATCAGGGGGGTCAATTGCGGGTCGCGATCAGATAGATCGCCAAAGGGGATACCGAGAAGTGTAAGGAACGCTCCAAGGATTTGATAACCATGCTTATACAAGTTGCGAGCTGGCGTTCGTTAGCATATTACGTTCGTGCCGACGCCAGGGTTATTCTTTTGTCCAGACTTATAGCGTTGGCGTTTCGGGTCTTAGAGTAGGGGGATGCGATTAGCTCGGTTTCTGGGTACGACTTGTGTTTAGTAGCATCGCGTTGCTTCCATAATTATGAAACAATAGTTACACTGTTACTCCGTATCTTGCGGCCGGTTACCTTGACGGCACAGGGGGTTCATGCGGCTCTCCATATCGATGTGTGCTCTATATTATCTGATTCGAAGCCTTCAGCTCGGTGCTGACCGTACAAAGTGGCTGGAGACCTGGGCCCGAAACGAAACAGTCGGATGTTATTCATGTCGATCGTGATGAAGATGTGACAAGTGCCGTAATTGGTTGGAACGAGACGAAGTCAGAGCTTGCCCGCTTCCGCGTCACATTGAGGGCCCCGATGTTGTGAGACCCTAGCTACCTAGGCACCGTACCGTGCGACTGCTGGATAATGGGCTTAGCTTCGCTAAAGGACTTGGACAGTAATGGAACGGAGCATTACACCCAAGAACGACATATATTCGACGCATGTATGCATATTATCGTGGTATCGTAATAATACACAACTGACGTATAGCTATGTTGTGCGACTCTGAGACAATACCAACAGGTGGATATTGGCCGAATGTTCTCTCTGTATGGCACGCAGTAAGTCCAAGTCATGAAGAAAAAAAAACCCCTTCCCTTAGCCGTTTAGCCTGACAAGGAACCGTTGTTGTATTCTCCGAGGCTATATCACCTTGATTTGGATACGATCTGCTGTCGTAGCCCTGGACCAACCAACTAACAAATCACGCTAGCTCCCCATGTTTCCTAGTATGCGAGCGTCTGAGCCGACCACACATGGCAAGGTCCGCGTGTGTCGTCCGTCTTGCACATGGATCATCCATGGAATACCTACTTTTGAGTTCGACGGCCGATAAGTAGCCTCTATTCGCTAGAAGTATATCCGCAGGCAGAAAGAGATACTACATACAGCGCCTGTTCATTTACCGACAGTCAGGTAACACTGATGCCAAGCAACGCCGCAGAGGCAGTTAGACCGGCCAGTTTGTGAGACCCAGATCCCATCATCCAGGCGCAGGGAACTGGATCCTTGTCCTTTGGCTCAGTGTTTTTTTTTTCCTCTTCCAACTTGACTCCAAATGAGATGCGTGTTATATGCACTCGGAGCAAAAATAATTGAGAAAATCAACTCACCTACCTCTACAAGACTAATGGCAAAAATACATCGAGGTGCGGCAATGAAAATGACAAACACAAACATCGAGACACAACAATGAGGCCGAGAAACCCAGCAACGGAATACGATAAAAGGTTCCCCGGCGCTAGACATCCAGCAACTGACAGGCTGTTTAGCGGCGGGAAGGAAGGGAGAGAGGGCCGAAATCCACTGCAGTCACTGTGCCTGGACCTGGGCTGCAAGGGTCTATAGAGATGCTGGCTTGACAGGACCTGGGTTCTTGATCCCCACAAGGACGGGCACTGATGATAGGTTCATTTACACTGTAGCAGGGCTGCTCGATTGTCGACCGGGCCTTTGAGAGTCGTCTGGCTGTTGTAAGTATCCGCTCCCACGTATGTCTTGTCGCGTCCTGTCGTATTCCGTCGCGTCATACTCAAGCTGCGATAATGAAGTAATATGGGATATACCAAGTGACACGATTTTTGAGAGCATATGTCTGCTCTTAGGATTCCTTCGGTGCTCTATGCCAAGTTCTCAAACTTTGCTGGATATTTTAATAGCTCATGGTCGACGTAAGGGAGTAGGCAATCATCGAAACCGTTATCCATACATGCCCACCTACTCCATCAATCCAGCTGCAAGGCTTGAGGATTCACACGCTTGTGCATGCGCATGGCAATTCGGGATAGTCACACCGACTTGTCCTTACAACCCGGGGTTCGCATGAATTTCGACGTCGTACAGTGACTACAGTCCGTGGCCGCATATGTAGGTGGTGTGCTTAGTGCAACTTGGGTTGGTTTGCTGAAGTGGTGAAAAATAAAATAAAAAGTATGGGTAAATGCATTCTGGGCAGGCAGCAAATCTGCAGCCTGCGCATACCCGTGCTGACATGCCGTATGTTCGTATGCGGTGCGGAACGGTGCGGTACGGTACGATTTCATCCCTCGAACCCAAACACAAGTCCAAGCCTGAGCCCAAGCTTAAACCCAAACCTAAGCTTGAGTCCCATTCTGTGGGTGGCCGCTGCTGTATGTGAGGGATGGTATCCGTGATAATGTTCCATGGATTGACCTCGCGTGTGTCCGCGCAGGGGTCATGTACAGGACTGCAAGGGAGGAATCAGAATGGGGATTGGGATGGGAAGGAGAAGGAAAGTAAGGAACGAGGATGAGGATTGAGGATGAGGGATTGAGGGTGCATCGGCGACCCATCGGTTATCGCATCATGACCCATTCACGGCCAAGTCTGCCCCGATTGGTCCAATTGGAAATGGATATCGACAGCAACACAGTCAGCTCGCGAGCAAGCATTGCCTTTCTTGATCGTGATGATACGCTCAGAAGCAAAGATGTGGTATACACAATACTGCACAGATATTCAATATCAGGCGAGTATCAGGCTACTATGGATACAAGGAGCAGGTTTCAACTATCAACATCAGTCATCATTGTGCAGAAGCCACTGGGGGCATATTTCTTCAGTACCGGTAGGTAAGCTCAGAGCCCAGTGTGTATCCAGTTTAAAGTACGGATATGGTTGTGACCTGTTGTCAGCATCAGATGAATTACACTCGTGATAACACCGGCTAGATAGGTTAACCCGCAGGGATAGCAGACAGGTAAACGATCGCCAAAGACCTCGGGCTCCCCCGCGATGCAGATATTGAATGCTTTACATTTACCCATGGCTGCCAGGTACGCCAGGTCCCCTGTCTGCCAGGTCAAGTTGGATGCGAGTGTAAGCTAAAACAGTAAAGCTCACGCCTGCCAGTGAGCAAATTCGACAATCTCAGCACAGATCGTTGGAACAACCTACCTCGTTAGGTAAAGTATCAACAAGACCTCCCACCCGTAAGCAGATTGTTCCTGGTCCTGGTTCCTGGCTCCTACTGTATTCCCATCAACGGCTAGAATGCATGACCGTTGTGGGTGGCGTTCGATCATCATCCACTTGAAGCCGACATGAAATCCCAGGGCTTTCATCGAATATCAGGCGTGGCATATCGTTGCGGCGCAGTTTAATTACACGTTGCTTCGGTATTGTCTTTTCGAGATATCGTAGCTGCAACCATAACCATCCATAGACCATTGCTGAAGTGAGTGTCTACCTACCCTACCCTACGCTGGATAAAGCTACTTGGGCGCCTACCAACCAGATGCTTGATAGATCAACGACACATAGGGAACTTTTGGTAGATAAACAGATCTCAACTGTTGCATAAAATAAGATGGCAATTAATAAGATATGAGCTGAACACCTATAGAATGACGAGATGGTCAAACAAAAGGCCTGCTGCCATTTGCCAACGTTACAGAGTAGGAAGATAATGGGAGGCGAAGCTCATCCATGCACCTTCTCCAATTGTTAACACTGGACGTGCGAAGGAAACAAGCAAGGTACGTACGGAGACACCTGCTACCTAAGGCAGGTAATCAGTCGGAAGGAAGACCTACCTTACTTGATATTCTTGATGATAGGTAAGGCATATTCGGATTTCAATCCTGCCAATCCAAACTCGACTCCGTTTGATAATAATTCTTTCTAATCGGCTATCGCGTCACATCGACCTCAGCACTTTTTGCACCTCGACAACATTGAGAATAGAAGGTTCCATTTCGGCTTCTGGCGTCCTGCTTGGCAGCCTCTAACATCCCCAACTTCGGTCTTAGTGTCTCGGGTTCCTAAGCCACAAAACAACTCGCGCATCCATCCTCAGGGTCAGCGGCGGCAAACATCCGGACGCCGTTACCAGTTAGCTAGTCTAGTCCGTCGTTGAGCTAGTAAATACTGGTGCAGTGTCGTGTGGAGCTTTCGGACAGGGACCAGAAGCCACTTGGGTCATCGGTTCCTGGATCCACGAGGAGTCTATCGTGAGAAAGGGAGGGAGCTCTATCGCGCTTGTGCACGACTCGAGTTGAATTGATCAAAGCTCGACTGAAGGGATAACTTACAAGACCCCCCAGTTAATTTCTGTTACACGCAGGTTCTTGACGGCCTCAGTGAGGGCCGGCATTCCTACCCCTGACCGCCAACTACGATGAACATGATACCCTGGCTCTCGCACTAACACTGCACGTTGCTGCAGGGCCCCAGGTTCAGTCTGTTGTTGACCCTCCCAAACTGGAACACCAACTCGCATGCAATTGGGGAGCCAACGAGGTCAGTCGCGGCAATGTCCCAAAGAAAAAAGGTACACCGCGTCTGTTTTGTCGCATCGACATCAAGCTTTCTGTCTCATATTCGCTCATCCAGCTGTTTCTCCACGTCATCCACGAGGCGATCCCTCTCTTCCGTCCGGGTTTTGGGGAAACATACCGACGATGCCTACCAAGCACGCGTCGCCGTTCCACAACTTGGGAGCAGAGCCCAGCGCAGCGGGTGAGGATCGATTTTTCATTTCTTTTGAGTATTTCTTCTGAGGTTGTTTTTGTCGTTTGGGATGTTGGTCTGAATGCACAAGCTCACCTGACGCTCAGACTGACTGCCGTTTGCTGCAACAGTGTAGTCTAACTGGACCTCTAGCATAGCTTAGCTGCTGGAGTCATGCCTTTCTCTCCATTTAGCTCATGCTCTTATCTCTCGTGGGGGGTTGGTTAGTCAAATTCTAGATGAGAAAATCTCGTTCCCCTGGCCACAATTCAGAAACACTCCATGGCTGTTCTCCCGCTTGTTTCAGAGAAATAAACAGCCCCTACTCTGTCAATCCAAATTTGGTCTTGGCAACAACCTGGCACAGTGACACTGGATAGAATGAACTAGCGATCTTCCTATGCCGACAGTTTGGGCCCCATTCGACTGAGCCAAGTTGATCTCATTACTGAGAACTGCCCAAGCTGACATAACGCAGGTCACAAATTGTGTGTCGCATAAGCTATCTAGTTGGAGAAGTGTACGAAAGACGTCAAGCAAATCTTGTGCTTTTCCTGGGCTTGTTGTGACAGCTGTGGTTAGGCTGTGCATTCAAGTGGCCGTTCTCAAGCCACTGTCGCCATTAATTCGACGCAACAGCAGTACTTCTCCTGGAACTAGGAGAAGATGAAGCAATCTGAAGATGGGCTTAAAATTAGATATGGCCTCTCCCATCGTCGCCATCCCCGACGCTAAAACATATCACAGTTGCGACTCCACATGACGCTTAGCGGGTTTCCCAAAGCCTGCAACACCGGACGCGTTTCTCTAATGACCCGCAAAAAGGGTCTTGAATTAGCTCGTCATCCTCTGGGCCAAGTGCGCCTGTATGCCTAAGCTCAGCTCGTTCGCTCAGTCAAGCTCCCAGCTCCAGCAGCAGGATGAATGGTGCGTAGACACCAGCGACCATCAGAGCCCTAGTATCAGAAGTCTCATAGCTGACTAGCTTGCCAAAGGCATGTAAACGGCACAGCATATGAGAATGAAGAGAGCCATGAGGACATGCCTGGGGAAGCACCAAGCGAGTGTATCCCAACGCCCCGAGCATACGGATGGAAATGCGGTGGTGGGGAAAAGCTACTTGGGAGACCCTGGCAGTGTTGACCAATCCCTTCTGTTCTGGCTCCATTGCATTGGCTTTCGATGTTGTCATGTGAGTAAGGTCTCTTGATACGTAATTTCAACCTTTTCATTAGATCCCCCTACTTGCGATCGAAAGGATTCCCCAGCAGCAAACTGCCAGTTACATTATAGGCATATCTATTTCTGCATGGTTCAGGTACCTACGAATAGGAACTTTGAATTTGGAACCTTCCCACAAGATCGACTGTGAAAGATGCGGTTAGTATCCTTACTTGGTGGGTTCATTCGTCAGCCTGAGTGGAGTGGCTGCGACTTGGTTCCTGCATCGCTCAGGAAACTGGCAGAGTGGTTCCTGGTTCCTCCCAAAGGTGCTACGAGGAGACTAACGGAGAATAGCTATCAGTGCTTTCACCATCATTACACAGAGGCCAGCAGGCTTGACACGGTCTGCAAGTTGTGTATCACCAGGACGCAAACCCTAAAAGCTCACTATGCCGAACGACAGCACGACAAAATTCCATCAATTGGTCTACATTGGTGATGGTGCTGTGCTGGGCGGAGTCAGGACCAATAATTTGCTCGCTGCCGTATCACGGATCTGGACTGAAAAATTAGCAGAGTTTAGGAGCAGTTACATTGTCAAGACACCTTTTCTTTTTGGGTCATGGCCTCGTTTGCGTCGTGTTTTCCAGCAGCCGACAAAGCAAACCTGGGTATTGAGGCTGCATTGAGCATGACATCCACTTGTTCCTCATTGCTTCTGCAGGTGTGAAGAGTTTTCATGCCGCAACTTAGCTGACGGGCGATTTGGGCATTTTCAATATCGTCCCCATTCTGCCACGTTTTATCGTAGCGGATCGTGTGCTACGAAAAGGTTGGTTTGGGTTGACTTGGCTTGGCCTGTGTTGTTTCTAGATGTCTCAACCTGATATTGACATGTTTGTCACCTGGACAGTGATGGTCAAACAAGCTACACCCACTTAACCGTGGTTCTGAAGTCAAGGCGTCCCCAATCGCACCACCACGGACCTCATGCCGCCTTACGACGAGAGTAACAAGTCCAGCATCGTCTGAGGTTACGGAAAGGCACTTCACACAGTACGCATTGCGGTACCAACACTCGAATGCATTGGTTCCATGCATGGGCCTTGCAGAAGGAGGCCCCCCCCAGATTCCCGGGGCTTGTGCCCGCCGAGACGGGCCAGGGACAGCCCAGGGACAGCCTGACTTGACCTGGGCAATCCACTCCAAGCCCCGTCGGGGGTCCCCCTTACCACCGCCCTAGTCATCCTTAGCCCCAATTCCTAGGGCCTGTCTAATCCTTGGGAGGGTACAAGTTGCCTTGCCCCAAGATTGCATCAATCTCTTGCTCCCGAGCAATCTTATTATATCATACTCTGCTTCCTCGCTATTATTATCTACTTGCTCCTCGATGACTTCTTCCACCCCTCACGTCGATTCCATACACGTTTGAAACCTTCTGGCAGTCCCGTGTCTCTCCTTAGGCCTCCCTCTACATTCCATACCACACCATACCACACCACCTTCATTCATTTATTTGATCTGGCAAAGACCAGCAACAAACAATTGTGGAATAGCTCAGCCTAGTTAGCCACTGTTTACATTCAGGGCACGCTTAGACGTCGCCCTCCTCTAGGAGGCCCTGTGTCATCATGTGGGCCGCTTCCATGCCTTACTACTCAGAATATCAATCGGATCGTTCCAGACACGATACGAAGCAGCATGCTCAGGCCAGTCTCAGCCTCAGTGTCAATGATAAGCCTGGCTACCACGATGTATCTCCTGCCATTCCGCAAGAACCACTCGATCTAGACGAATACCTGGTCCCCGCTGTCGAAGGCCCTCCATCTCCCGAAAGAATTCGCCAATTAAGCAAGCAGATGAAACATGCGTCTCACCTAAATAGAGGTCACCGCACTGCGTCGTCTGGATCTTCGTCCATGTTGAATGGTGAGCGAGGATGGGAACAAACATTTGACAACATGAGCATTACTCGGCATTCCTCACAACGATCCACGACAAGCGGCAGTTCCTCTCGAGACCGACCAGACAGCGTGCATGCCTTGGGCAAGAACATCTTTCATCGTCGTGCAAAGTCAAGCAAGTCAACTCGATCGAAGCGTGAAAGCAGTGCCCAGAGCTCGTCAGGTAGCTCACTCTACTCCACTGAACCAAGCAGCGAAACTTCTTTGAACACATTTAAAGACACTATCATGCCTACCATCTTTGCCCGTCGGAAGTCATCACGCGACGAGACAGTCCTCCAGAAGAAGCTTCAAATATCCGGACCCTTCAACTTTCAGCATGTGACGCATACTCCACGCGAACAGCTAACTAATCCACAATCGCGCAATTCTGGACAGGAGGTGTTCTTCACCAATACCTTCTCCAGCTCTTCGTCAGAGCGTATCACAGAACATGAGATATCACCACGCAGTTCGAGATCCTCCCTCCGTCCCCGCCGCTTGATCAAGCATGCTCGATCCCAAGAGCAGCTTCGCACCAGCCCGCCTCGGCCAGTCCGACCCCCAAGATCGCCTCAGATGGACTCACTGCACTCTCCTACGCTGGGTGCTCCCATACCGCCTCCAAGAGGGTCAAGTCGACAACCGGCCCTGCACGATGGCGACTCACTTGTAATGCCAAGCTGGGATCGTCCTCAGACCAGCGGTGGTTTCCGACATCCTCAACCTTTTAGCCCCAATGACATGACAGAGCAACCCGCGGCAGCATCTTATGGATATGGTATTGCCTTGGAGCAGGAACCAATGCCCGTAATCGACCACCGGTTTTCGCATGCGATAACCACTCCTGATGATGCAGCCTGGCCCCTCCCAGCCACTGCCAATTATGAGCCCCCGTTGCCAGATGTGCCAGAGGAAGAGGAACATGTGATCAACATTGGACGCTCACCAAAGAGCCCGGTCAGCCCTAGGTCATCGCTTCGTGCTAGCCAATCGGTCCCTCTTCTTCGAAGATCCCAAAACAAGGAGAATGCTGCTCAACGTAGTGCTGGACACTACAATGACAGTACAGTTCATGGCCATTCCATCAGGGAGAGTTGGGAAGATGACATCGACTACTGTTACGAGCACGAGGCCGATGCCAACTTCGAATACGAATGGGAGAGGCCGTCGACGGATACTGGCCGGGAGGCTCCTCCCGGAGTTCAAGTCGCTTTCTTCGAAGATGATGAGTTGAGGGAGGTCCCAACGGTTGGTACTGCCGAGTCCTCCCCCGGTATGCTTTCCGCATCCCGCTTTGATATGCCGGCTCTAAGCCCAGCTAGCCAAGCTTCACCCGAAAGCACCTTCGAGGTCGTTACTCCGAGCACGGGAGTCGCAGTGACCAGCAACTTCTCATTCCCGCGTGGTGAGAAGGTCCGTCGACCGTCCAATCTTACACATTGTCGAAATGATTCTCGAGCATCCAGCTTCAAGGAGTCTTATGGCTTTACCTTATCACCTTCCCTCCTCATTCCTGGCGACTATCACCAGCAAATGCTTCTCAGTGAAGCTGAGAAGCAGGGCTATTCGGGTGAGTATGATATGGTCCATGGCATGGTCAACTCCAGCCATCCTTACGAGACTACTAGCAGCGCTGCGAGCCATACCTCTTTGACCATGTGCCACCAACGTGCAAGCACTTCCACCACTGCTACCAACTCTACATCTCATTCTGACTCCACTGGGGAGCGTCATGTTTCTACCAACTCCACCTGGACCAACCTGACTCGTCTTACAAGCAGCACGTCTTTGAACAAGTGGGTTGAGGCGAACGAGATATCTCGTGAGTCTCAAATAGCCAAGCCTCACGATGACAGTGACGAGGAGGAAATCACTCCTCCTGCTTCGGTCGAGAAGGATACCGTCCCGGAGCTCACGCCATTCCCCTCTGTATCTGTGAACAAAAAGTCTCATCACAAGAGCCATGCCAGCGAGTCTATTGCTAGGGATGATATGCCCCTCAACAAGTCGGTCGAGGCCACCAAGTCCCGACGCCCCCGCGCTAGGACAACAAGTCTTAGCACCCAGATGCCTCCCGTTGGGCAATATGCTCTATTCCCCCGTGCGTATGCCAAGGGCAACGGCGACCGTATCTAAAGCGATTTGATCGCCCCCTGTTTATTTGCGATATCTTCAACCTCGACATCAGAGAGGTAGCGTTTCCTTTTTGTCTTATATATCCCCTGCACGCGGCTTGGATGCCTTTTTTCATTGTTTTATACTGGTACCTTGGGGTCACTACCCACAATCGGATTTCTTTTGTAAGGCTTTTGAACTTTGCTATAGAAGGGACCCTAGACTTGAGCTTAAAGCTCTTTGATTCGGCTTTCAGGCTCTGGACCCCGGATTCCGGTAAACAGGTCATTGGAGGCGCACCTTTGGTTCTGCAAAAGGCAGTTTTGGGCATTTGGGGGTGGTTCTCAAAAGCTAAAAAGGCATGGGATTCTTTTTCTTGGTATGTTTGCTATCTTGATTATGGTGTGTCTATCAAGAGACCTGAGAGCGAACTGGATGGGGTCTCCAGTTGTTACGAGTGATGGATTTATGAACTTTAGACAAAATCAGCGATAATAGCAATATGCTATTTTGTACAACAAACAGGCATCAATGCCGATATACATTTCCACAAAGCACGCTAGAATCGAGACATTTTGTTTATGTATACGTACTAGAGATTAAGTTACAAAATCAATTTCTTTATTTTTTTTATTAAAAAAGAACCGCCAAACCTTCAGTAACTACCGTGTCTTCTGTGTCTAAACCAGCTGACCCGTCACGTCAACATGTCCATCGTGTAAAGAATTGCCATACTATTTATCTAGATCAACAAACGAATGCCATATTTGACAAATGTTGGATTGATAGTTGCTAATATTCGCGTGTGACCAAAGCCAGAACATTTCATAGAAGTTCCACGACATTGACTGGTATAGCCATATAAAACGGAAAGTTGTCATTTGCTCCACGTTTTCAAAAACACATGCTCGACTGGGATGAAATTAAAGACTCAGAACCGAGATGCGTGGCTCGTGCGGCCGTGGCATGAATTTCAAAGTACTACCAAAGGTTCCCATTCAGTGAGTTGGTCACTCACAAACATCTTCCTTTATAGACAAAGTCATTTGCACGCAATCCAAAACGAAATGTCTATCTCTCACTTCCACTTTCTAAGTCTTTCTCTTCTTCGCCCCTCCCGTTGCCGGCCCAATAGTCCCAAACCGCCAAAAGATTTCGTACAGGATACCGATGCTCCCTCGCGAAAAGGGAAAGTAAAAAAGGATAACAGTATAACGCACAACAACACTT
Source organism: Fusarium heterosporum (assembly GCA_013396295.1). Classification (NCBI taxonomy): domain Eukaryota; kingdom Fungi; phylum Ascomycota; class Sordariomycetes; order Hypocreales; family Nectriaceae; genus Fusarium; species Fusarium heterosporum. Next base: position 178,247 of record JAAGWQ010000143.1, on the reverse strand, counting down.
TGCAAGCTTTTGTGAGGTCTTCCTGATTCTCGTTCTTCCTCACTTTTTTACCACACTTTTTTCCAGCCCATCACACACAAAGTCCCCGCCAAGAACGGAGTATAAACACATGTTGATGTATGACCGAAAGCAGGAGAGCACAATATCAAAGCAGAAGCACTGGAGCAAAGGCCAACCATGTATCGATAAAAGAATAATGTGCATAGCCACGATGACGTTTGCGGCCTCATTGGGCATACACAACCTCGAGAGTAAGAACCGGATTAATCAAAGCGAAAACAAGTGCGAATGCAGGTCCCGCCCATGCTGATATGGTATATGAACAGAGAGTGTCCATGTCTGATCAATTACCATAATTGCAGAGGGATACAAAGTTTCGAAGTAAACATATATGTCCCCAATAGACATCGTACAGAATAGTCTGGTGATTTGTAGTATATGTTACATCTGGCCTCGGCCCTCCGTGCCCATTGCATTTCGTTTACGAGTCTTCATTCTGACCGCTCCCATCACTGCTCTGATTTTGATTATCGTTTGTGTCGTGTTCTTTAGTAACTCCTTGGCCAGACAAGGATATTGTGCTTTCTGTATTTGGTCCCTTAAGCCGTTGGATATTTCCCTGGAGCTCAAGATTCTCGAGTTCGAGTTGATTTCTCTCGCGTTCCAATGCTTCAATATGCTTGCGAGCCATCTCAAGCACCTCGCCCTTACTGACACGTCGATCAGGATCGTTCGCTTGATCGGACTCGTTATCTTCGTTACCGTTCCCGTTACCACTATCGCCGTGTCGAATTTGTTCAGGTAGGGCGCTAAGGAGTGATTCGAATTGAGCATTGAGTCGATTTCGATATTGCTTCTCAACGAGATTATGAGAAGCTCGGGTTCGACGGTCTTCGGGAGTATCATTGGGCTTGTCTCGACTGTTTTTGGATGTTCGGGAGGCACTGCGAAGTTTGCTTTGGCGGCTAGAAGTTGAAGTAGCTGAAACGGAGGCTGTAGAAGCCATGGACACTGATTTGGAGTTAAGACTTGTACGGCTGTTCTGTGACGCGGAGCTAGGACTGGCAGCGTCAGATACCGACTGTGCAGTTCCACCAGTGCTACTACTTCTAGTCCCCTGAGAAGCGTCCGAAAATTTCCGACTCTCTTTCTTCACTCTTTTTGGCCGAGCGGTCTTGCGCGCACGGGACGTTGACGTTGTGTTATCGCATGGAGGCTCGTCTATCTCAGCCCAAGGGTTGCTGGCAATCTGGTGAGCGGGAGTGTGCGCTTTTGGAGTACTGGCATCATGGCCCAGAGAATCGTGCCATTGGGTTGGAGCACCAGCATCGAAGTGGACACTATTCGGGTGAATGCTTGATGTCGAAACCAAGTTGCTTCCATATGCGTAGGGCGTCGGATTTGTGGCTGCTTGTGCTAGATGGTTCGGATGTCCTACGACACCCATATGCCCCGGGACCTCAAAATCAAAATGAGCTGGATTTAGCTGTAAGTTGGGAGGAACATGGTAAATATTCCAATCCAATGACATAGGACCAGCTGAGGCGGGGGGGAGGTGACTTGCAAACCCAGCGGGTGACATGCCCGCTGAACTTCGGGCTGAATGAGCTCCATGGCCAGAGTCGTGACCATGACCGTGGCCTTGAATCCCATGAGAATGCGCGTGTAAGTCAAGGTTGATGTCAAGGCTGAGGTGGGCTCGTGACTGGGCACGTGACGGTTCAGATTCTGTTGCTATAACCGGTAGTTGCATTCCGAGTACCGGTAAGGTTGCCGGGTGATTCGCGTGGCGGTGGGTCTCAATATCGGTCGGCTCTGTCCGTGGCGGCGCATCGCGGCTGGTTCGATTCGGCGACGAAATGGGCTGTTGATGGGGGAAATGACCGGGTGGCGCCGGCGCTATCATCTGCTCCATCGGAAACACCAAATGTTAGACTTGATTCTATCTTCAATTTTTCTTTGGTTCCGTGTTCTTGTCCACAAACTACCATTCTTCCGTCTTCTCTCAGGCTGGGATGGGATGGGATGGGATGGGCTGGACTGGACTGGACTGGATTGGGCTGGATCTCGTCTCGTCTCGTCCCGCTTCGCTTCGCTTCGTCGCATCCCCTCTTATTCTTAGTCTGGACCTTCTCAATTGCTACCAACACCCTTCTATGGCACCATGCTGTACCATGCCACAACGTATCGTATCGCGACGATATGCCACGATGCAATGACTCGAGTCACCGCTGGGGAGACATGGTGTAAAGATGGATCCTAGTAGCATCGAGATTCAGCCACTGGCCCGATGCTTGGTCTTGACATGTCTCAGTTGCTTCACAGCAGCACAACCATGCCATGGAGCATTGAGAGCATTGACCTTTACTCGATGGCAACATCTCGGACCGACAAAATCCACCACTTCATCTTGAATCACTTCGCTCAAAGGGACAGACAAGAACAAACGCCTCTTCGCTATTATCATCACTGGCTGACATACCTCTGGCTCTTCTATGAGAAAGTCATAGAATGACTGATCCCCAGTACGATCTCCCGGCATGGTATGGATTAGGAATCGGTGGGCTGCAGCAGATCCTGGATTTCGGTTGTCCCTCGATTGTTCGTCCTGCTCCTGCGTTAGTTATCGGGAGGGGTGGGCCGGCTATCGTTTGTGTCTGCGACCAGGCGTGCTCTGGTTGTTACTTCAACAGCAACCGCTTGCTGTTGTTGGGGATTGGACTTCGGATGGAATGTTGAAGTATGGAGCTCGAGCTTCTGTTCGTGAATGTGTTGATAAATAATCTTTGTTGAAACACTCGGCCTAGGCCTGTGGCCGGCACCGCTCTTCACCACGAGGTTTTGTGGTTTGAGGGATCCCAAGTGCTTATACAGCAATTCCAAGCCGCACGTTTCGACGTCACTAGAGCCTGCTCAAACGTTCCAACGCCACGGCGCCGATTCGCATCGAACAAATTGTCCAGAGAATCGAAGACCCGTATCTCATTCAAAGGTGGCGATGCCGGATGCTGGTCTCGTGCTCCCACAAACGCAAGATAAAATGTCACCCCACCGAGGAGATTTCTCGGCACCACGAGACAATCGGTCAATTCTCTGTTGCCGGATCGAATGTCTTTCCTGGCCCTTGCTTTTTTCTCACTTGGTGAGCAAATGAAGGGGTTTGCCTTTGTTTCCACTGACGAGAAGCAATGACTCTCTTACTGCCGCTCCGCCTACTTTCTGCGCACCACTGTTAACGCCATACCACATGCTAGGTTGGGTGACTCTTGGTCAGATCGCCACATCCTTACTCACAACTTCACTCCCGAGGCACTACCGACAGTCTAGTTCTCCTAGTTGTCTTATCTTTCCTCGTACTTCGGACAACGGCCCCTTTTCCTCCTCTTCTTCCCCCGAGGTTGTCAGAGTCGAGTGACTAGTCACGGGGATATCCAATGTTATCCCGAGGCCTAAGCAAAGTGTGGTTCGAGGCCCTTGATGACTGACTACTCTCTGGCGTACTCGTGCATTTACCCTTAGTATCGAATGTGGTAAGTTCGGTTTTGTTAAAAGTAACATAGGGCAGTCTGGTGGTGTTGTGTCAATGCAAGGCAAGCCTCTCATCTCTCCCCCACGTGAACTCTCAGGCTTCCAATAGGAGGTTGTGGCTGAGTTGAATCCGTAGCCGTGGGAAACCAGTGCTAGGTGATGGAGGAGCCATGTGTGGATTCAAGTCAACACCCTGATCGTATTTGCAATGACTCGACAGCCATCGGACAGGCCAATGCCCCCGCCTTTACCGCCCGAAGAGGACTTGGGAAAAGCTCATAGGAAACCTGAGTTAGAATTGGACCTGGAAAGTAGGTGGGCTTCTTTGGGGGGGAGGAGACAGCGAACCGGGGCTGGGATTAGGCCCGGGACGGGGATGGGGACTACAAATGGTATGTACTTTGGGTATTCGTGCTCTTTCAAAGTGATCGGCATATCCAGACCTCGCCAGTCCAGCCTTTATTGGAAACCTTGGCTTTGCAAGCCCTACCGCTCACATGTCAAGCGCGGAAGGGTACCTGTAAGTATATATATCTTCCATATCCATCGTAGTCGCCGATTCATGTTAGTTGGAGTGGTGCTGAAACATCGGAGCAATTGCGGACGCTCAGATGTAGGCCTTCAGGGAGCTCGCTCTTGATGACTGGTGATACACCCAATATATTCATTGTAAGAGGTAAGAACTGGTTCTGCAAAGTTCTCAATTCAACTAGCCCTTGTTTTCAGGTCTCTCATATGGAGACATGCCACCTCTCATTCAAACAGGTGACTTATAATACTATCTGAGTAAGTAAGTAGGTAGGCAGGTACAAGGTCCTATGGAAGGTATAGGCGGTATCCTGATACTGGTCGATACCACGAGCTTCATTTTTTTAACATGGGTTTTGTGCCGTGAACCGGTTGTTTCGGATCCAGCTGGACGGAGATGATAACTGTAACTAGATGGCACCATTGCTTTGACAGTTGTGATAGGAACTCTGCCACATGGTCTTTGATTCAAGTAAGACCATGTAACGGCCACTTATTTCTGTATGTGTATGTCTGCGTTGTGGTGGTCTGATCCTGAGTTCGCAACCGAGGAGCGGGGGGGTGGCTGGCCAGAACCAGGGGGAGGGCCGCAGGCTTGTAGCCCAACCAACGAAAACGTATGCCATGCCTGGGAAAAGAGGATCCTAGGCTAAAGGGATTGCTGTTGGATGCTGGGGCTAGGGCTTTCTGAGGTGAGCTGGGAACTAATACGACCAAATTTGTAGCTGTTGGCCGTTGAGCTGATATGTCGTTTTAGGGGGGCAGCGTTTAAAGCCAACATGAAAGGCAACGGCATTTTGTGGGTTTTGGTATGGTCATGCCCATACCCATGGCCAGACAATGATGCCCGTTAGTAGAGGTTCCTCATCCGTTCGACGTCACTGCATCCAGGCCTTGTTTCCTCCTTTCGATGCGGCCCTCTGTTGACCCGTACTGACTCTCTTTGTTGAATATTCGTACTTCAAACTCGTGAACTGGGGAAACGATCGCTTCGGTGGGAGGATTAGTAAACTGCTCATCCTATTGGAAAAGAAAAGGGGAACTTTACGTTGCCTGTTCGCTCGATGGAAAGAACAGTCCGCTCGGAGCTGATTCTCCAAGGAGAGAAGAGCTTCATGTTGAGTCTGCATGACGGACTTTGCGTGGCTTATCCAGCCCCGGCACTCAATATAGACATGTGGGAAAGCTCAGGCTCAGCCCTTTTCTACGTGCGTTGGCGAGATACGTATGTAAAATATACCTCGGCTTGACAGAGATTTAAGTCAAATACTGGGCTCTTTACTGAGGCGAGGTCCGCAATATGATGCCAACTGTACCTTTGGAAGGAGCAGAATGAAGTCGCATTTCGGAAGAGAACCGCACTTTCCCAACACCATGAAATAGCAATAGGCAGGCGACATTTATTGGACCTTGAGAGGAAGTATCGTCGTGACTGGGCAAGGATGATGCAAGTTGAGTATCTACCATTTTCATGGCAAACAAACACTTACCCAGGCACTCCTAGCTACTACTACCTACCTACACGATGTATGCATCTGTACCTATGTGGATCACTTAATCCAGGTTGGCGCAATGAAAGAGTGGCTGGCCATGAGTATGGGGGAAAAATTGATCTTGGACACATCTGCTTTAGGTAAACTGTGACAAAATGGGCGACATATCGATACCCAGATTCATTCAGCAGCACATCAACTTCTTTGTCGTCAACGTCTCCCAAGAATGACAACACTGCAAGTTGTGGTCATAACTCCATCCACACACAACTATAAAGGAATAATCCAATTTCCATTCCTCAAGTGGCACAATAATGGAGAGTCCTTGCCGGTAACCCTGAACCGTCATCAGATCATACCTGACGGGGGCAGTCGTGACAGGACTCAGGTACCGTCTGTGTTACCATCCAGATATCTATCCCTGACGATAACTATGCCGCAGGGCTACGCACTTGGCCACCCTCTACAAGAGGCGCATTACCGCTGTCACCGCCGCATAAAGCTGACAAGTGAGAGCGAATCGACCTCTGGCCTCGACTTAAAGTTCGAACCAACGTCGGGGCCGATGCGTGTGAGATGTCACATACAAATTCGTGCCAGAAAATTCGAAAATACCTATTGATCCTTTTCTGTTGTCCCTTGGGCTCCGGCAAACGCGAAACTTTAGCCCATACCCCCAGCTGATCTGATCTTTGCACGAATCTTAACCGACAAGGTATAGCTGCTCTAAAATGCAGATTTCTTGCCTAGCGAGCTCCAACAGGAAGAGACCTAAATTCGTCCTTGGTTCTCGTTACCATTACTTAAAACAGTAGTTTAGATCAATTGTCGTGGTTGAATTATGGCCACTCAACATGATCAATTTCAAACGAGACTACAATTAATATCACATTATTTGCCCACGTAATAATAGCTACTAGCAATACTGTAATTATGCTTGACTCGCAGCAGCTGTTTTCTCGAATATATATCCTGGCTACCGTCACCAACCAAGGCCCTCCTGATCGACAGATCCAAGCCGAGAGTGTTCAATGGATATCAGTACCCACCTATAGAAACAGTAAGATTGTCTTTACATGCATATGTACTACCTACACACGTATGTATGTGCAGATTGATACATACAGGTGCATGAGATAGTGATACAGAGCGGCTTCTCGGACGATGACGCCAATACTTCGACTTGACTTGGCACTCATGTTTTTGCTACAGCCTTCCAGTAGAAGCATGATTGTAGATGTCGACAATAAAGCTGATTGTGCGAGATCAAACGTGGGAGCTCACCTGTCTCTTTGCGGCTGATACTAACAGGTCGATCAAAATCCTACAGCTAAGTAATCCCTGGTGCGTGGCATGAAACAGAGAATGCCCCCGGAGAACAAGATCCGTGGCGTGTGATATAATAAATAGTATTGATTGAAGTTCGTACATGCTAAACGACGTCTTAACATTATCCGAGGCTATTAACCTAACGGTCGACATGTCAAAATGTCAAAACAGGCTATCTAGCCTGAATTGATCTAGTGTGTGTTATGACCATCATTCACGCAAAACTACGCAAAACATGAGTCAAGTAAAAGCCTACCAGAAAACCCGTGAATTACAAAACAATTGTAAAATGTTAACGTTACTACTATATGAACCCAGAAGGAAGTGTTCAATCGTCTTTCTAGCCCGAACGCCGTTGATATCTCGTGGTCTTCAAGACCAAGATCTTTTCCCAATCCTGCCCGCTTCCATTAAACTACCCATGTGCCTCACTTTTGACGACACATACGCCGTGCGACTCAAAGCTGACTACATTCAGCCTGTCTTCTTCTTCTTCTTGGGGCGCTCCTCTTGGTCTTCGTCGTCGTCGTCGTCATCCTTGTCTTCGTCTTGGTCCACGTTGCTCTCGTCACTACCTGATCCAGAGCTCTCGTGGTCGCTATCATACTCCTCGGCGACATCACTCTCACTATCAGTGCGGAAGTCTTCATCCACGCTCTCCTCATCTTCATCAGCTGAACCGCGATCAGCCTTTGCGACCACCTCATCTTCAGAATCGTCCATGTGCTGGTCGAGTGCGGCAGCAAGGAGATTGGCGTCCTCATCAATCTCATTCTTGACACGTAGACCCTTGAGCTTGAAAAAAGTCTCAAGAGCCTTGAGGTCCTCACGACTGATGTTGCTGAATTGTGACGACCCGGCACCATTCTTGAGTAAAACCGTGATGTCGAAGGTTGAGAGGGCTGAAACAGCTCCGCTGACACGCGAGAAAGTGACTGACTGGGTCTGCTCATAGGCGATGTACGTAGCGGGCTTGGGCACAAACATAAAGGCCTTCTCCAAGCAGTAGAGGAAGCCCTCGCTTGCCTTGATGGCACACTTGATGCCGTATTGGCTGCGATGTCTGAACAGGCAAGTCAGCAGTTGTACTAATCAGCATGATAAAGAGGACGTACGTGATAAAATCCTTAGCAGGAGATGAGATCTTTCTGTTACCCAGACCACGGAAGATCTTGGCCACAACCTGATGAAGAGGTTCCTCGTAATGGGGCTCCAGCTTGTCTTCGTACTTGCTCTTGAGCTCGTCCTCATTGAGGTTGAGATCGATTGTCACCTCCTCGTCCTTCTTGAATTGCATCACAACGAAGGGGTAACGCGTTTGACCTTGGCGGAGGGGCGGGTCGAGACCCATGACGAGCATGTAATGAACCTCATCGGGCTTGGGAAGAACCATAAATTTCTTGATAGCCTCGTACTGAATCTTGTAGTCGTATGTTTTACCTCGAAGTCGGAAGGAGGCTTCGTACATATCGATATCGAAACGCCCTCTGCCAGAAACACATTAGCATACGTACGAAGATGACAGGAAGTGGTTTTCAAGACGCACCTGGGGGTGAGATGTAGAACATCCAGGAAGGTGGCGATAGTATCGCCAGCCGTCTCGCCAATCTCAGCCTTTTCAATCAAAGTCTCGTAGAACAGAGTCGCGGCATTCTTTTCTTGCTCGTCGTTGCCGGCATCACTGCCAGCGTCCTCCCCCTCAGCCTCCTTTCTAGTGGTGACACCTGGAATGTAGAAGCGCATCTCGACAAGCTGATCTCGTCCAGCAGCAGCCTTGGATCCCTTGGACCGGGCGCCACCTAGTTGGGCATTGGCGCCTGACTCAGGAAGAGCCATCTCTACGGCCACCTCATTTCGACCTGCAAGGTTGGTATTTCCAATTTCTGAGTAGGCAAGCTCAAATGCTGGCCGATTTTGAACGCTGAAGGTCAGCTCGGATTTAGAGAATTCCGCCTTGCCCCAATTCCAACCGCGAAGGGCGTGCTCCTTATTCTCGAGAACTGTGCTGTACCAGTTCTTGAAGACTTTGGCGAGGCGATCGTAGTCTTCTTGAACAAACCCGTCGAGCTGAATTATACCAGACTTGGCCCGTTGTACAATCTTAATCTCGTAACCCTTGGCAGCGCGACTCCATTGCGCAGAGGCGATGTTGTTATGGTCGAGGGTGAAGGTCTCGCCGCCGCCAGCAGGCTTCCAACCAAAACCGGTTTCGGCGAATCTGCACTTGCCGCTCTCCTTGGAAAGATCCAGGTAAATGTTGTCGAAGCTCTCACTATAGAATGATGGCTTGGTCAGTTATTGCTGCGGTCATGTTGACGAGGTCATGCGAAAGTCAAGAAAAGTAGAGCTTTGCATGGTAGGCAGGAAAGGGGAAATAATGGTAGGTGGCGTACATAGCAGTCATTGCGACGGATGAGCAAAAGACAGAAATTCGGAGAATGTGCTCTGCGGTGTTGGGAGATGTCGTCTTTCAGCCGCAGTTGAGTTGACAATGTGTTGCGATGGAAAAGCAGCCAAGGTTTGTTTGGAAATTTAAGAAGCCTGGACTCCATCTCAAGCCAAATGTTGCGGTCGCTGCGGCGCGTCTTTACGCGGCAACCTACAATCACTATAAGAGCCCCACTTTTGCCGACCTCCAATGCAGGTCCACATTGCCCGCTGTATAATAAGGTAAGGTTGGCACCTAATCTACATGCTTAGAGCTTCATATAAGAGCATGAAACACTGCTGAACTCGATATGGCTGAGCCTATGCATGACATTTTAGATAATATGGGTTTGCAAGTTTCTATTTTATACTTCTCGGCCTTGTATTGACTACGTCCTCGCATCAATGATGGAGCGTCCACATATATTTATGATGTACACAGGTAGAGCAAGCATGTGGCAAGGGACGCAACTGTACGAGCTCTTGTGTCAAAGGACATCTTCTTATCCCACTACAAGTATCTGATAAACAAATAGCAAGTAAAGACTACATATTATTAGCAGAACAACTTTCCAGATCTATCGGACAGTTGTTCTTTGAGCAAGTCATGAGCGTACTTGGGCCTCGTGCACTATTTGGCTTTCCCAACAGGTCTACGTCGCGCCCATGTGACTGTTTTACCCACCAGCGATAGCGTGCATAACATCATAGGCTCGTCCATACCTCCAGTGGCTAATCAGTCACCTTGTCAACTTCGCCTTTTCATCTTCATTGTTAATTTGTTATCATCAATAATCGCAACTGCGCATGAATCTTGCTTCCTACTCACTGTGATGGTTAGTGCCGTCATGTCAGAAAATCACCGCTTTCGCCCATGGGGCTTCCGATGCGCCTCAACTGCCCGCGTAACCGCCTCGCTATTGTTATCCTTCCTTGCCTTTTCGCCATCTTCTGCATCCAACGACCTCGGCAGCCGATTCCAAGACGACGTATTACTACCTCCCGGACCGCTTCTTCCGTCAGCGCCAGAGGCACCTGCACCCGCCGAGCATACATTCAGCCTCCGGCACATATACCATCATGGCACCCATCTGCACCCGAGCCTCCATCGGAGACGAGACGTCTTCCATGACCAGTCGAGGGTCTATCTAGCTGCCGAAGATGAATACGGGGAATACGATGTATCTAGGTTGAAAGCCAAGAGTCGCCCTGAAACGATCCAGCGTCTGGTCGACCGAAGGCCATCTGTTGTTGATCCTATGGTTGCCGAATCTCGGCAGAGAGGATACGCGGCTGTTCTCGATGCATCGGCATGGACTATGGATCAGGTTTCCTCTCCCGATATAACGGACAAGGACACTGTTCTGACCCTGGCGATCATGACCGCCAACGCGTATGTCGAACATGAAACCGATGCCGACTGGGAGGATGTCGGTCAACGTTGGAACCGTAGCGCCGATTTCGGATGGGAGTCTGACGGCCTTCGTGGACATGTCTTTGTTGACGACACAAACTCAACTATCATTATTGGCTTGAAAGGCACAACTACCGCTGTTTTTGATGGCGAAGGCACCACAACCAACGACAAGGTCAATGATAACCTTTTCTTCAGTTGCTGCTGCGCTCAGCAAGGACAGTGGACTTGGCATCAAGTATGTGATTGCGCCACAGGTACCTACTCTTGTAACAACACTTGCGTTGTCAAGGCTTTGAGAGAGGAAAACCGGTATTATGGTGCCGCCCGTGAGCTCTACTCGAATGTGACGGAGCTTTACCCTGATGCCCAAGTCTGGCTGACGGGCCACTCGCTCGGGGGTGCTGTAACTTCTATGCTGGGTATGACATACGGTCTACCTGTCGTCACTTTTGAAGCTGTTCCTGAGGCTCTCCCAGCCTCTAGGCTGGGCTTACCTGTTCCTCCCGGTGCCAGTGCCGACTATCCCCAGATGCGCGAGAACACATGCACTTTTCACTTTGGCCACACCGCAGATCCTGTTTATATTGGAACATGCAATGGTGCAGCGGCTTCTTGCACCTACGGTGGCTATGCTATGGAAAGCGCTTGCCATGCTGGTTATGAATGTGTATACGACGTTGTTGCTGATAAAGGGTGGAGGGTTGGGATTGGCACCCATCGCATCCGCTCTGTCATTGACGACGTCATCAAGAAGTACAATTATGTTCCTGAATGTAGGCGGACACCTGAGTGCCGAGACTGCGCTCAATGGAAGATGTATGAAAGCAACGGAACTGAAACTACTACCACAACATCGCCTCCCTCTAGCCCTACAACCACCCGGACTCGGACCCGTACGTCAACTTGTGAGACTCCCGGTTGGTGGGGTTGTCTTGATAGCACCACACCTGTCACGACTACGACCTCGACCACTTCCTCTTCGACATCAACCTGTAAAACCCCTGGATGGTTTGGGTGCAAGGACAAGACAACAACCCACAGCACCACTACTACCACTACAGAGGCTTCCTCCACGACGACCTGCCAAACACCAGGTCGCTTCTGGGGTTGCCGCGATGAAATAGACGCAACGACAACTGCCGAGCCTGGTCAGATCACAAACGTACCTGTGACTGCTGCACCTACAGGGCAATGGGCAGTTGAGGACTTGGAATTCGCCCCAGATGAGATGTAGAATTTGGCACTAGGGGGTATCTCTTTCCATCCACTCGAGTCTCACAATAGCATAGTGGTTTGGTCCCTTTCTCCTCTCTTGCTACGTTGCGAGATGGAAATTCTTGTCGATCAGAAGTCATGTTTAGTCGAGCGTGTCGGATAACACTCATGACAATTATAAGAATGGAGTTTGTATTTTGGGTATTTAAAGAATACGGCGTTCGGTCAAGCAACGAGTAAACAGGGTTTCACACATAAGCAATCTGCACATAGGGATCATTCACCTAGATAAATTGAAATTTTAACACGATCATAACTATCACTGATAACTATATGTGCTCTCATTCGTTGTCTCAACTTGTATTTATCTTAGTATCTGATAGATACCACTGGGTATATTTACCTATACAGGAAAGTACCTACTAATGTTCCGCGGAATGCACATTGTCGGAGGCTTGTACTACCTAGAATGCACCTATCACATTACACTATCTGCCGCGATGTCAGCAACCAAGAAAAAAATCCACTCTCTCCCCACCAAACGCGTCCACCTTACATCTTTAAACCCAAGGGCGCAGAGCCGCGATACCACAACGCTCTTCGGCTTCTTCTTGGATATCGTGTGAAATACGCCATGTGATCACAGACACCCAATTTGTTCCAATACATCATCATTTGCGATGGAAGCTAAACCAAAGCCCTCGGAAACGGGGACCCCTTTGTCTTCGGCTTTGTCCAGTCTCAGCGATAGTGACAGCGATACCGAAGTTCCGAAGAACAATGTCCCCGGGAGTGACACGAATAGCCAGACCAACAGCGGAGAAGCTATCGAATGGCTGGCTACAACACGAGAGCGCCGCTCGACTGCTGGCAACCGAATGAAGTCGATGCTCGCCAACGAGGAGCCCGATTCAGACCTCGAACTACTTTTTGCCGAAGACGAGAACGATCAGGGTTTCTCTGATGCCGAAGGAAATGGATCAGATGTTCATATGGACTCTTCAGACGACGAAGATGACAATAACAACGATGACGATGATCTCGAGGGTGAGAAGGAGTTGGAAAAACAGGCCAAGGAGCGTCGCGCCGCTCAACGCAAGCGGAAAGCTCAAGAAGCTATCCCTGCCAAGTTCCGCAAGAAAGTCCGCATCGATCCCACGATGAGAGCGCCATCTGCATCCGCAAAACCTACGCCACGACCTAAGAAGAAATCTGAGCGCACCTCGTGGCTACCTTCAGTTGCCGATCTACCGACTCGAGCCTCTTCTCGTCAAACCACTCGACTTTCCAAGGAGCAGCTACACCAGCAGATGGTAGAGCGAGAGGCGCGTCGATTAAAACAGCTTGCACAGATGCAGAAGAAGGCTGCCAAACTAGAAGCGATGAAGAAGCCACCCATGACGCAGGAAGAGCGATTACGAGAGGCAGCCATTGTCGAAAAGCGCAACAGCAAGAGTCTGAACCGCTGGGAAGAGGCTGAGAAGCAGCGTGAGGAGGAACGCCGAGCAAAATTAGCAGCTCTTCATAATAGAACACTCAAAGGGCCTGTTATTACGTTCTGGAGTGGTATCGGAGAGTGGATGGGTAGGCATATGGTGATTGAGGAACCTGCTAAGGAAAAGAGAAAGAGGGGTGAGAAGGCAAAGGGGAAAGACAAGACCCAAGACATGGACGGGACTCTTACCGAGGATGGGCAAAATAGCATGACTGTTGCAGATGGTGCTGCTACCAAGAAAGAACTGCAACCATCACAAAGTGGACCACCGACCACGACGTCAACAGATTCGGCCATGGCATCAGAAGCCAGAGTCACTAAAGAAGCTACCCTGGTTGGTACTAACGAAGATGCTTCAAAGACTCCAGGTACTTCTTCGGTCGGAGAGGATGGCACGCCTCCCACTCTTCTCAAGACCGAGGATGCTCATCCTTCAATGGCGATGCCACCACCGCCCAATCTACCATCTACAGCTCCCAAGGAACTGACCGCAACCGTTCCACCGCCCTCAACTTCTGTCCCGACACTGAACCCTACTCCCAGTGGTCTTGCCGCACCATCTTCACATCTGCCTACACCTACACCCAATGGTTTGACAATAACAAACGCTTCTTGTATGACCCCTCCACCTGGACTGTCTCGTCCATTAGACTCCAAGCCATCTGGTGTTCTCGCAGCACCTGTTCTTGCTCCTCCTCGTGGTATTGGTATTAATGGGGCTGTACCTTCAATGACAGGCTTCGGCAATCCCAAATCTAATGTCCTTGCGCCACCAAATACCTCTCAGAGTATTATGCCTCCTACACTATCTCCTACTGCCCCTCCCCATAACACCCCATCAACTGTATCTACTTCCCAAACCATACCTTCAACAGTATCTGTGCCTCCATCCTCCACGGCGATTTTTGAATCCGTACCTAACTCAACTGCTCCTGCGACCGACTCCGCAAGTCTCAACACTCCTACTGTAACCCAACCTCCCAGTGCCCAGCCCCAGTCTTCAACTGGAGCCCGCAACGCTATCGTCTTCCAGGCCTTCGACGACAATGCCCTGAAAGATCGCACGATTCAAACGCAAATCATCTTTGGCCGCAAAATGAACAGGCTCACCAGTAAGTTCACATGTGTCTTCAGGAGTTCTTCTCAAACTAATTATCTCCAGAGCCTTCTCCTGCACCTCTTTGCGTGATAACAAACCATCCTGCTCGGTACCGTGATCCACGTACAGGCCTCCCTTACTACAACGTCTACGCATATCGTGAGATACAACGCCTCACTCGTGGCGAATATCGATGGAGCCACATCATCGGTGCTTGGGTTGGCGGTGGAACCTACGCAGCAAGAGGCGTCCCTGAACGTTTCTTAAACCCAGATAAGAAGGATCCAGAGAAGAGGATCACGTCCAGCGAAATCGGCAAGGATAAAGAAGTCATCAACCCTTCAGAAAAGCTCCGTATAGGGAAACCAGAGGTAGCATCAGGGGATCAAACTCGTGGTGAAAAGACAACTAGTGGTGCACCGGGGCTTCGGATACCACCAAGTCCCGACTTCACCAAGGCGGAACAAACAAGTGCAGCATCGCCGGTAGTCGTTAAGCCTCCAAATACTGCAAGCACAACAGCCACGACGGCAGTAACGCCGGCTCCTATCTCCACTCCTGACCCTCAAGATCAAGTCTCGGCAAATCCTTTACCAACTGCTATGGAAACGTCCTAGACATAAATGCAACCGAACCAAGCAGTGTGGCAGTATAATAGAACGTCATTCCCGACAGTATTTCTTCTCATCAAGAAAGCCGTCGCTCTGAAGACGTTGGTATCATATATACGATTGTGACTACAGCAGCGTCTATCGTTATGTATATATAAGCTCACGACATTACAGAAACTGAAACTCGAGATATGACAACAATCGGGATAGAACAAAACGCGGATTGACTGAAATAGAGGCTACAAGACCGTATATACCTCGTTGGATTGATCAATTTTAAGGGTTGTTATTGTGTTTTTCTCGTCTATAAAGATTATGCCCTTTGCCGACTGCTACATACTGCAAATGTAAGCAGATCAAACGCGTTCTCCTATTGAGATATCGTTCGTCTCGTGAACCATACCATGCTTCTTTCTGATTCTCCAGAGAAATTCATTGTTGCACAAGCGTCTACTTCTCTCTGCCCAGATGCTCGCCAAATTACTAATGTCTCTTGCCTCGGCTGCTTGTTCAGTTGCCATGCCTGCGCCGACCCCTTTTATTTCCTTTGAAAACGCCAAAACGCAAACCCGCTGTTTTCGTGTTCATTAAGACTGAACATAAGTTTTCGATTAATTCCAATACAAAGCGCTGTAAAATGATGTTGATGGAGATGGGTGATAAGTATGATGATTCACAGATAGGTCGATTGTGTACCGTCAAGTCAAGAACGTAAGTGTATATGTATGCAGCCCACTTAGTTGGTGTTAGAGCCGATGATGTCAGCCATCCAGCCTAACTCAGCGGCAAAACTGTCAAGTCCTGTATCGATAGGAACACCAAGAAAGTTGCCTTCGCTCATTGTGAAGCCAGGGTCGCTTCGAGGCACAAAGGTTGGGGAATGCACCTTCGAGAAAGTCGATTGAGATTCCAAGATCTTGGTTCCGTGCTCATGCGATTCGGGAAGACTGTAGCACTCAAAAGAATCGATGGCAAGGGGTGTGTCAGAAGCAGGTTGAAATGAGAGAATCTCACTGTTGTTGTTTGACACGACGTCGTCCTCATCATCAGTAAGATCGAAAAAGTTGGTTCCTTCATATTCGGGAAAGTTTGGTGTTGCCGGTGACAGAAAGAAGCTGGTGGCTGGGTTGATTCGTGGGGGTGCTTGGAGCATTATAGGTCTAGGACGGGAGGGTGCCACGGCCGATGCACGTATGTCGTTGTTATATCGCAAAGATGTTTTAGATGATTTAGTAGGAACTAGACCGATATGGGTCAAGACGGATTCGGAGGAGACGGATCGCTTGAAAGGAGGTGGGGAGAGACCAGTAATATAGGCCTGGCCTTCAGATACTGCGGAGGAAGCGAAATTGTCGTCATCATCGTTTTCGTTGTCCTCGGCAACTTCATCGGGAATGATTAACGAAGGCCTTTCGCTGAGATTAGAACCAGGACGAGGAACATCATCAGATAAGAAGCGTCTGAGGGACTCGGGTGAGATATCTCTTGTACGGGTGCCCTCTGACGGTGTAGTACAACGGTAGTCCATGTCCTCAGTAGCGCTAGACATTTCGTTGCGAACAGGAGATCGACCACGCTCACCCTCCGGGCTGTTCGCCTTGCGGCCAAACAAGCGCTTCCATGCCGCCGGGGCTGGTGATAATGACCGAGAGGAAGCTTTGTGGTTTAATGAGGGAGAAGAGCCCACCCGATAGGGCATTTGGTTGGCTGGTACCGTAGGAGCGGGTTGAGGTGTGGTGTACTTAGACTCGGGGTTCATGGTCTTGAGATCGGAAGCACGCATAGAGTTAAGAGAAGCACTTCGCTGCCGGAGAGCCTGCTCAACAGGAACAGTCAAAGTATTGATGGTTTGGCCCGGTAGATATGGGCATGCTGTGGTTGAAGGCAAGGCTGGGTCGTGTGTTTCGACGGAGCCATCCAGCTCATACTGAAAGCCCATTGTTAGAATGAATGACTGAATTAAGTAATAGTGTATTAAAGGAGTGAATGAAGAAACGAATGAAATGGCAGCGAGGAGGTTGATTAAATGTGTTTAGGTGGTTGGGTAAAAGAAAGTTCATAAAAGAATGTATGGGTATTTGGGTTTATTGGTTTGACGCAAGGGAGAGGAATGACTTTGTTATGAGATGATGCGCAATGCAATGGCGAGCACCGAAGCGGTTGGAATAACATACGTAGTAATAATAGGTATGACCCATCTTAAGACCACCGTGCCTCTTGACTGCAGTGCCTGAGCTTGAACTTGAACTTGTTCCAGCGCCAACGCCAGCACACGTCGCAGAAGCCGAGACGGAAACGTCGTCACAGACAATGTCACGAAAAGAATAGCAACCTCTCCACTGATCACGGCCCCGCCGGGTGTCTCTCTGCATGGGGTGAGATTGGCTAAAATTGTCCCACGACCCAATAAGCCGCACGGACTGTGTCGAAGGGGGAGTTTGACTGGGGATGCTTGTCAGTGGCCGTCGTTCAACTTCAGAGCTATCGGGTGATGGCATGGAAGGGGAATAGAAGTACAGGGAAAAGGGCAGGGAAATTGCACCACACAGCCAGCCATTCGCGCTGGGGCCAAGGGGTAGGTACCAGGTAGAACAATAGCTGAGAAACAATTTGGAAGTCGTGCGCGAAGGGATAGAGCTGAGCAATCGTGGGGAGACCAGGGAGCCCATGGATCGATCACAGGGCTTCAGACTAGCAGACTTGCAGCTGTAATCAAGCCCAGCATCAAGCATTGCAGCCCAAGGCTGGCAGGCGCTGACTTCAGCTCAGCCTCTGCACGTCCACATTAAAAGAAGAAAGCATGCGACTCAAACTTTCAACTTTTCGCAGGCATAGTGTCTTAGACACAAGGGGGTTGATCGGGGGCCGAACCAAATTCAGATGGTTTTCATGCGAGGGTTACTGAAAATGAGACAATTGGAGCATACCACGGCAAATAAGACACTTCTTGGTACTGAGTACCGATCCGGGGTACAGGGTGGAATGATAGAATTCGATAATTGAAACACAAAAGGGAACGCTGGGAGATTGAGGCCCCAATGCGTGAATAGAAGAATAATTGATGAAGGAATCCAATGTTAACCGACTCAGCGGTTCCGTATAAGGCGATTCGCAGCAGGTGCAATAAGTAACCGAGTGAATCGGGTGCCGTCGACCAGCGAAAAAGAGGCGAAGGAAGGGAGCGAACAAGCAAACAAATGGAGAGAAAATGAAACAAAATAACAAAAGAAAGAAGAAATGATCCAAACTCACAGTAAAAAGGTGAAGAGAGTGGTTGATGGGTCCATGACGGGCGACGGGTAACGGGCCCTCACTTCAGTTAATATGTAGGAACCCGCTGGACGCAGTAGGGATTATTGATGAGCTTGGGGCTAATAAGGCCAAAGCAGCTAAAGATCCACGGCAGCGCCTATAGATGTTGGGGCCGTGAACTCGGACAGTTCGAGATTAAGCAATAATAGGAGACTGATGAAACACCATGAGGTGTTCGTCGCATGTTAGAGTCCTGGTACCGGCTGGCAATGATTGGATGTGAGACTTCCAGATTGCAACGAATTTGGCTACAAACCGATGACAGCCAATGACCTAGGGAGAAGCCCTGAGACGTTATAGGCAGTAGTCAAGCGCTGCAGCAGAGTCTTGGAGTGTCAACTTGTACCAAGAAACCGAGTGGTTAATGTTAGGTACAGTATGGAATGCGGCACAGGGCGGGCGCTTAAGCGCAGCGCGTGCAGGTGAGACGAGGGTATTCGGCTTCCAGGCGAAGCAGCAGTAACAGCCGGGCACGGCACAGCGACAACGAAGCGAAGCGAAAGCGGTCGCCGGGGCTGCTTGCTCAACTTTGCTTGCTCCTCGGGCTTCCTTGCTCGCTTTACTTCTCGGTCGCCTGTGACGCTCAAAGAAGAGTCGTGACCAGAAGGTGGTCGATGCTGGTAAAGGCGCGCAGACAATGGTCCCACTAATAGAAACGAGACACGAAAGATGAGGAACAGGCTCGTGTTAGTTTGCTTTTTGGCGGTCTGGGTCTCAGAATAGGAATGGAGAGAAGAAAAGAAGGGAGTCGGTATGCAGATGTAAATAGATGCAGAAGGAAGCAAGTTTGTGGAAGGAGAAAACAAGGTGAAACTCTGCTCCGTAGATGGGGGAAAATCAGGTATTGGATTTGAGATTGCGGAAAGAAAAGACCGGTCAGACCCAGTTGTAGATGGGGAAGGAAGCCATGCTCCTGCCTTCTCTTCGTTCTTCACATTATTAATTGCGCCTAACGTAGGTAGTTAATGGCTTCGCCAATCTAGCAGAAGCAATTATTTTGAGCCCGTCTATTGGAAGAGAGAAAGAGGCACACAGGCTGCATCAACAAGGACCTTCTTAGTTGCGACCTGGTTCACCAGTAACACCAGCTGAAAAATGATCGTGAGAGGTTAAGAGGCCAGAGAGGCTTCCAAACCTTGCACGAGGCGTCTGGGAGGAGTCTCGGGCTGTTTGCTTATTGGCCCTATTAGACTTGCGCTATGGAATATTACCTGCTTCTCCAAAGATTCCTGCCTTCAACCGATACCAATAGATAACACAGACGCATGCGGCTTTGAGGCAGATCAACACCAAAGGTAGGTGGGTATCTTTATTTGGAGGTTGCTGATCAACAAGTTGACAGTCCAGGATGTCTGAATATGGAGTAGATACATCCAGCAACGTACAAAGACACAAAGCAAGACAAAGGCACAATAAACGTTGTGCTATAGACAAACAAAGACACTGTAACAGAGACCTCAGCTCAGGGGAACAAGGGCGATCAATATGCACGGGCATCGCAAGATACAAGGGTTCCTAGTACTCGCTGAATTGGTCAGTCGCGATTGGTCAATCAAACCACCTTATGCCGCCATATCGGACTGCACCTGATGCGCTTGGCCTAAAGCGACTCTAGCTTTCAGCCTGAGGCAAAATGGATCGGTCGTCACAGGGTATAATATGGATCTTGCTGGGATTCTGGAACCCCTTAGCACTGCCGAGAGCGTCATAAAAGATGCTACACTTTGACTCCTGACAGAGCTGGCAGTTCGTCCCAGTTATTAACGCCAGAAGCTCCAGTTGCTAATTACCTTCCATATCTTGGCAACCTCCTCGTAGGGGAGGGGGGACGGGTGCCATTGGGATTGGCTAGGTTGGTCAGACAGATCTGCAATGCACACTCGTCAATATCGATAGTCGGATGCAAGAGCTTGCTTGTGTAATAAATATTTGGCCTTGCGATATCATCCGGAACTTATCAAGATGAGCCGCTCATTACCCCAGACAGAATCAAAAGCTTGACCGCGTCTAAAACAAATTGATGTTACGGATACATGTTCACCTGCTACCTCCGACTGACCTCCACCTACAAGCTCGAGCGCCTTTGCAATTAAAAATGAAGGGTCCAGTTAGTGTTAGCTAACTAGGACAATGAAAACGACCCGTCTGAAACTCGCATGGACTGACCTGAAAACCGGCCTGAATTGAACTAGCGGGAGGCACTCGAGGGAGGAAGAAAGAGGAGGGAGATTCGGCGGGCCAGTTTTCATGAGAAAAGACGCCGGACTCAGACAAAATGAGTCAAATGTACATGACAGAAACGAAAGCAGCAAAATACTACGTAGTAGATATGGTGATCCCGAAAACGGTTTACTGCACATGCGTTACGGTATTCTCGTTATTGGTATCTGTCATGGCCACGTCAGTCATCACCGTTGACAACCGTTCCAAGATGTCGACTTTTAACCTTGAGACCTGCATCATGCACAACTAATTGATTACACAGCTGACAATATGCATGCGATCAACTTTGTTGCTTTTTAACTTGTCTCGGATGAGGCCTAACCCGCCCGGCGTCATTCTCATCTCATCGCCCCTCCAACGCTTGGTTTTTTGTTGTTGTTTTTTTGTGCCCAAAGTGAATCACGTCACACGGTATTCACGATATCGGAGTCTTACCAAGAAATCGGTATTGCCAAGTCATACCTAACTTGCTTGTTTTACTTGCTTTTCCTGTTTCTTATCTCAGACCCGGTTTGCGGTGGAGGTTTGCTTCTCCCTCTCGAGCCTCTCTCCCTGTATGTGGATACATCGACCGACTATCGGGGAAAATGTTGGATCACAAATTTTGTATCTGTCTGACAGGCCGCCAAGACGGAAAACAAACAGCCATGTTCCTGGTTCGTACTTTATAGTGTTGTGGAACATCATGTTGATGTCTTCTATCTGAAGTAAGTGTCAAATGTCTTCGATTGTATAAACCATGTATTCAAACCAACCTCCATACAAAAACATGACCCCAAGGTAAAATACATACCTAACCAAGGAAAAATTATGTCACGATATACACACCAATATCTTTATGGTCTACGCGTAGAATATGCGTCTACAGAGTATATGAGTTCATGTCAAGTTCCTATGTTGTATTTGAGTTCATACACACTTCTTCAGGGTCTGACAATCGTAAATTGATATTCTAAAATGAATGTAAATTAGGGATCAGTAGTTATCACGCGTTGTATACATCCAACACATCAAATCATTGCTATCAACAACTCTGATATCCAGCTTCATCAGCCGAACCTATCGGCCCGTAATACTTGGTCGCGTACTCTAACCAAACAAAAGGCAGCAACTGATAATTTTCTGCATTGCATATTGTATAGATTACCTTCTTATACCGTATTTCCGGTTTTTGGTTTGTCCCATGAACCCAATTTCAAGGCTGGCTAGGCCCCGTCATTTCCCCCGCGTGGAAAACCTTCAACTGATCAAAGCGTTTTGTTTCGCCGTTTCGCATACCGCGGCAAGATAAGTTGTTTCCCGGAGCATGTTCCCTCTTGGTGTAGTTATCCCTATTATCCACATGCTATTTTTCGCACTCGTGTAAGACTCGAGTCAGGAAGATTGCTCATGGAGCTGAAATGTGGAGTGTTTGATATGGAAGGGAGCGTTGGCTGTGACATCCGATGACTGAGCAAGTGTTCGACATGATAGTCACGTTTTCACTTGTCATGTTCACTCACTCACGGTTTCTCTACACAAGCATTGACCCAATAAAGGATGTATATGTATATGTAAAGTAGATAGAAGAAAATGTGCTGAATACATCTGTTGTGTGGTAACTAGAGAATAATGTTCCCCTCCAAAACTACGATTTAGTATAGGGTAAGTTCCATCGCAACATCCAGAACGTACATATTGAACCTCTCTTCGGGCATTCGGTTTTATATTAAAGGCTTTCTCCATATAGTTTCTCATGTCTGGTCATTCAGGTATGTTTAACTTATGTGATAGAGTACTTGGGGAGGACAAGATAGTTCTCGCATGTGTGCTCTAAAAGGCATCAGGAAGTCCACGCCTCAACTTATGCAGCAACAAAGAAGAGTCCTCTCCTATACTTCAACGGCACGCCCAATATTCTGAACTTGGTCCAGAAGAAGAGTACTGTAATTGCACTGGCTGCAACGCCACGCTGGCCCACAGAAAGTTGACACTTGTTGAGCCATGGCTCTACGGATGGGGGATGAGACTCGTTACAATCCCAAACCAAACCACTAAGGTATATTGAACATCCCACAAAGACAACTCCATCACAATTTTAGAATGGTTCATAATAATAACTGTTAATAGTCTGCATCGTAAGGTTAAATATGTAAGTCAATCCGACACGGAGTGTCGTACCCATGCGCAAATATCCACCCGTCTCATTTGATTCCTCGTCGATAACCATGCCTGTTGTTGATTCCATAAAACTGACACACGTTGCCAATTTCCCCACGTACATGTGCTCTGCTGTAAAAGCCAGCCCCTCTTCTGCATCGCGCCTCCAACAGTGCTGGTACAGACCCTGATGTGTGTCTCTCACATGTGGAAGCTCCGTCCCTTCCACACCAAAGATCTCGGCAAGTTAGCCTCTATTACGGTTTTGACGAAGCTTCAGCTAAGGAGGCGGTGGTGGCAAACGCAATGATAATAGTTCGAACATAACGAATGTGGGGAGAAAGTATTAAGCCCAAGGAGTTGGTCCGTTGGGCATCCCATCAGAGCCGTGAATTAAAGTTGATAGCATTGCTGTAAACTTCGAGCCGTGGTCGGTGTGTCGATGTTGGAATGGTTGTCATGTCCTAGCCTATCCAACCCATAAAGAAAACCGGAACAAAAAGCGCCATTTGTTAAGTGATACAACCAGATCGCACACCGGCGATGCTCCCAAAAAAAATTCAATGATTACGTTTTGCTTTGTTGTCTCAAGCTGTGTGATCATATGCTCCTGATGCTGAAATAAATGATTCATATGTTGGTGCCGAAACAATTTTACTCAGCCTTTGCTTCAACCTTTGCCTTCTTCTGGCCTGGCTTGTTGGTTCTTGATCCCTTGTACTTGGTATCAAGAAGGGTATCCCAGAAGGTGAAGAAAGGCTGGGCGAAATTGGTCTTGATGCCATAGTGTTGGTGATGGATGTCGTGGTAGGCAGCGTTGTTACTGGTGACGAGCTGAAGAGGGTCCCAAGGGAATGAGTAACCGCAGTGATCGTCAACAGTTTTGATTGTTGACATAGTGAAGAAGATAATGCCCTGTCGCAAAGTCATACGTGTGACCTTAAACGCGACAGCAGCACCGAGGGTGTCGAGCATGAATCCCTCAACGGGATGGTTGTAAAGAGCACCGTAGGCGTAAGGTACATACAGGCGGTGATGACGGGAGTGGAAGTGGGCTGTTACATGGTTAGATTTTGCGAATCTCAATGGTGGACCTGCCATGGAGACTGGGAGCGCCTCGTCGGTACAAAACTTACTGTACATCCACTTGTTGACGTGCATCAATCTGTGAAGGAAGTATTGCCAAGTGTCGATAATGGCGGCGCCAATGAAGTATTGGATAGCCGGAATCATGAAGTAATAGATGGCCTTGGCCAATGTCATCTCCCATGAAGCGAAAGCAGGCTCGGAGTTGGCATTGACGAGCGAAGGATAGTAACCACCAGCGACAGCCCCGGCCAGCAGGGGATACGAGTCGAGCAGGTTCTTTGAAATGGCAGTCGCATTGAGACCGACGAGACCGAGGACAGTTGGGAGAGCTCTTTGGGCAACGCGAATGCGAGTAGCCCATACCGCAACGTCATACTCGGCCTGGCCAATCATCTCGGCAGGCTCGGACAAGGCGAGAAGAGCACCGGTGACGACTTGGATGATCTGCTGCAGAATAACATCACGGGCAACTTCGTAGCGCGAGACGTGGTTACGCTTGGTGATCTCTTCGGGCGTGTGAAGGCGGTATTGGGGGAACCAGTCAAAGACGTCGATAGCGTGGAATGTCAGAGACAGCGCCCAGTAGACGAAGACGGGCAGTAGAAGATTGAGCCAAAAGTCAGATACCCATGAGAGCAGATCGGGCTGAGGTTCGAGGCTGAATATAGGCAGCGGTGGTAGAGCTGTTTCGAAGAGTGTGTGGTTGAACGATATGCCAGGCGAGGCCATGGCGGAACCTTGAGCGAGAACGGAGCTGTCGTTGCCCATGACGGGTTGAAATTAAGTTGGTAGATACTTTGTTAGGTGTCGATGCGTCGCGTATAGTTGGTGATTGGTAAATGAAGGAGTGAAAGGTTATAGCTGTGCAGAGTCGCGCATACAGCAGGTATGAGATGGGCGATAAAAATCAACAAAACAATTAACTGAAGCTTGTTCAACAAATGAAGGTAGAGCTGGAGGATACAAGGAATTTGAGAAAAGGGAGTGTCGATGTCGATGGCAAGTTAATAAAACCCGACTAACGTAAACCTGAATTGGGGGGGGGAAGATTAGATTAAGGCGCGTCTGTCCAATCGCTCGCGCCGCTGGGGCCTCTAAAGTGGCGACCTACTTCAGGTACAAGCGAGAAGAGACTGATGTTAGTGATCCTTACAGTACAGACACGGAGGCAGCCTTGTGATGCGCCCTGTGTTATTCGGGAGCTTCGGAGGCGATTAGACTGTGCAACTTTCACTCCATGAACCACCTGTAATCAATCTCTTTATGTCAGTGCTAGCTATCAAATTACACAGCTGGTATAGGTGCTGGAGCTCAAAACGTCACTGCAGATCGAATGCCCTTTCAATTCTCGTTCCCAACTCCTGAATAGCGATACCTTGTCCGAGGTCGCCATATCGCATCATGTTCGGAAGTGGCGGATCAGCCCACGCGTAGACAATTTGCAGACATGGTCAAATCACATGTGTTAATATAACATCGGACACGTTCTTGTCATGTTCAAAGGGGGCGGGGGTTCATTATCTGCTATTGCTTAATGGGTTCAGAAAACGTATGAACATCGGATGGTACCTTTCTACCCATTTCATTTTGGCTTTCATCTTATCACCTGTTTATGTTTTTGGGCGCAGGCGAAGCCTTGCAAAGCCTCTCGTAGCTCATGCCACCAAGGCGTCACCGATATGTCATATGTCTGCTGTCTGGTGATTTTGACGCATCCGTATCTAAGCAGTGAGGGTCCGAGTATTGCGCTTACTTCCCTTCCTCAGTTTGAAGGATTTCTGTCCGCGCATAGATCCAGGGCAAACTTGACCCCTGACTGACCTTGGCAAGCGTTGAAGATCATAGTTTATTACCCATGCTTCCAATGGAGGTCACCGCGAGTTCCGAGTGTTAGGCCAAATTCCAGGCAACTCTGTCTCGCCGTGTAATTCCATTGGGCCGTCTAGCTTGTCATATGATTGGTATACAACGAACACAGTCTGCGACAGCTACTAGCCAATCCGTACACAGTTTGGTGGTCACTTCTGGTGCGTTTCGCTCATTTTCGCTCTACGTGGGGATCACCGAATACATCCAGAAGATGCCTTTGTAGCGACTGTTACTGCGTAAATTGTTGCATATAATTTTTTCATCTTCATTTTCATTTTCATCTATTTACTCTAGCTCTGCCTAGAGCTAGTAGAGATACCTAGTCAATATTACATGTTCTTTGTTTTGGCACAGCGAAATCTACTACCTGCCCCATTCACTTATACATCTCCATCAAGAAACGGAGAACAGAATACCAATTTGGTGGTTTCTGCGACCCACCTAGAAATATTCATTGGCTGATTAGTCACGGCAGCGGAAAAATTTTATGGCGCAAAACAATGCCTTTTTCAGTTTGCGTGCCGCTAATGTGCTGAAGCCCCCACTACCCCGCCACTGGCCTTAGATTTTTATTATCATCAGGCTCTGTTTCTCTCTTTGGCTTTGCTCCTCTTTGTCAATCAGCTCCTTTTCTCCTCTCTTCTATCCCATCCATTTTCCAAAGGTCTAATCAACTAAAACCGCCATCATGCTTATCTACAAGGTACGACACAGGACGAGGGCGCTGCTCCATCCTCATTCCCCCTGCGCACCCTTACCCCGCGCTCGAGTCTTCTATCATTCATATGATCTGTCGCTGATCGCTGCTACTACAGGATATCCTCAACGGTGACGAGCTCATCTCCGACTCCTACGATATCAAGGAAGTCGATGGCGTCGTCTACGAGGCCGACTGTGCCATGATCGAGGAGGGCGGTGTTAACGTCGGTATGTGGCAGCCCATGCGTCCAAGGGCACCGCCATTTGAGTTCTCTTTCTGATCTGACATGATATTCTCTAGACATCGGTGCCAACGCTTCCGCTGAGGAGGCTGCTGAGGAGATGGATGACAACGTCGTCAAGGTCAACAACATCGTCAGCTCTTTCCGCCTCCAGAGCACCTCTTTCGACAAGAAGGGTTACCTGGCCTACCTCAAGGGTAAGGATACGGCCTCAATAATTTAGGGTACTCCATGTCGCTAACAACAAACTCAGGCTACATGAAGGCTGTCAAGGCCAAGCTCCAGGAAACCGGTGCTCCTGCCGATACCATCACTGCCTTCGAGAAGGGTGCCCAGGGCTTCGTCAAGAACAAGATTCTTGCTAACTTCAAGGACTACGAGTTCTACACCGGCGAGTCCATGGACCCCGACGGAATGTATGTTCTATTATCGGCTGCTCAATCACTTTTTAGCTGGATCGCTGATCGTTTATTCACAGGGTTGTTCTCCTCAACTACCGCGAGGACGGTGTTACCCCTTACATCACTGTCTGGAAGCACGGTCTTACCGAGATGAAGGTCTAATATGTTTGTTGTGTTAGTGTCTGCCCTGTTTAAAAAAAAAAAAAAAACAGGTGGACAAGCAATTGTTTAGAATAACGAGCCACACGAACTTTGTTCTCGGCACATGGTATATCCCCGAGAAGCGGCGATGAGATGAACCAAACCAAAAAGAAGAAGATATGAGTTCCATTTAATCTGTATTCTGTGAGTGATGCGTAACGTTTCATGGATAGTGATTGATGAAAAGAACTCCATGCGCGCCCAAAGACGCTGATATATGTATATTTCGTGTTTGGTAAAACTTAAAATTGGGGTCTGGTTGCCATAGGAATGGGCGGCGGTTCGTCGTCGATAGGAGAGGTTGCTGCACCTACAAGAGCTGGCTTCTTCTTGGGTGGAGGTGGAGGTGGCTTCTTTTTCCCTGCCACGCCGGCCAAACCCGGGGATGCAGTTCCGGTAGCAACCTCTTGGGCCTGATCTTGAGCCTGGGTACCTTGGAGACGAGAGTAAGAATTCTGTGCCTTATCCATAAGACCGTACTTCTGGTTTATGTTGTTTGCTGTCCTTGCTCCAGCAGCAACTTGTTCACCATGACGTTGACGGAAGTTGTTTGCTGTTACAGCGGCTGCTCGGGCATCGGAGAAAGAAACTGAAGAAGGATCCTTCTGGAAGGATGAGGCGGTCTTGAGAGCAGCCTGTTTCTGCGCCCATGTAGTTCCCTCGCTGGGAGGTGGAGATGCTGCAGCGTTATTGTTCGAGGACGATGTGCCGAGCTTGGAGAACCGATTCTGCAGTTCGCTCATGTGTGACGGAGCGGGTGCTGGAGGGGGGGCAGCAACGCCTGGGCGTGGAGGTGGAGGCGGACTCGGAGATGCAGCAGCAGCCGGACTGGAGCGTCCAATACCAAAGCCGGGTACGGATATTCCTGCGGCGCCGAGGCGGTTGACCGCTCCTTGGTTTATAAAGCCATTGCCAGTGGGAGCAGGGCTGATGGCGGGTGAGCTCGATACTGTGCTTGCTGAGTTAGTCCTCGGGGGAAGACGTGGCGGTAAGCTTGGAGGTGCAGCCTTTCCTCCTCCCGCTCCTACGCCAGTCATGGCAGACTGATATGATGGCGGCTGCGCCGTCCGTCCATCAGCACCATCTCTCCTTCCGGGTGGCTTGGGTAAGTTATCCGTCGATAAACCGGTGGTGTTCACACGATACGGGCCCCGTGGTTGAGGCTGTTCCTCTATCTCCTCCTGAGGCTCAGCATAAATGGGCTCCTGGGAGGCCGGTAAGCGAGGATCCTGGTATTTCGACGGTGATGGAACGACCTTTCTCGTTGTTGCCGTCTCTGGTTTTGGCGCCGCGGGAATAAGGCCGGAACCGGTACGCTTGGGAGGTGGTGCAAAACTTGATGGATCCTTGAGATGTGACAAAGGAACAGAGACGTGATCACCTCGATCGCTATCGTCAGACTTTCCTCTCCCAACGAGACCTTTCTGCCATGGTATTAGCCTTCGATAGTCGGTAAGAAGAGGAAATTCCTACAACTTGTCCCCTCAGGCCACCGCCAGACTTTTCAGGGTGCCACCCATTCTTCATAATGTCTTTGTATTTACTTCCTGACATTTTGGCGGTCTGTGGACTCTGTTGAGCCGAGAAAGGGATCGATGAGCAAGGAGGGTGAAATAGCTAAGTCGTTGAAGGTTGACTTTACATTGGGCCTAAATCGCTGGGCACCGGGAGAGTGACGTAAAACCAAGCCACTGAGGGAAGGTGAGCCACAAACCGCGGGGTTCCTCAATTGACAGTTGATAGTGCTGACACCTTGCGATTCAGGTGTCCATTGTGTGGACTTGATGGGCAGATATGCAGTCGATTTAGCTGGATATATATCCCATAGTTAATGATTGAAGTTTCCCGTACTTCTATACACGCATATCTACACATACAAATCATGTACTTTAGTCTCTTCTTATGGCGACTTCATTTTTCCGCGGCCTAACGAACTAGAACCCCTACAGAGATTCTTACGCGACAGCACGCGTCCACCTATTAAACTACCCAACTTCTCCTCCAACCTACATTCATTCTTTGTAAGACACCAGTATGGCTGCGCAACAAAACTCAGACTATGAACTCTTGACAGAGCACTTTGGATATCCTCCAGTTGTATGCTTGATCCTCATAAGAAAGGCTCTGCATCGCCAGCTGCTAACATCCTTATAGTCCCTCCTCGACGACATCATCAACACCGTCAATGTCCTAGCCGACCGCGCCCTCGAGTCCGTCGAACGCCTTCTCCTCTCCATCCCACCACAATCACTCGGTTTCTCCAACAAACACGCCTCAAAAGACGGCACAACCGCTCTACCGCCAGATGAAGCCGCTAAGCTTGAAATTGAACATGGCACCCATCAGCTAGAAACGTTGCTCAACGCGTCCATTGACAAAAACTTCGATCTGTTTGAGCTATACACCATGCGCAATATCCTGACTGTTAAGCCGGATGATCAGCCATATATGCGTCTGGCGCATTACGAAGGGTTAGATTTCCCAGGATTGGAAGGCCCAGACCGCCCGACGACGGAATCGGTGACTGCGCTACGGAGGAGATTACAAGCTAGCCAACGGCTACATACTGCACTGGAGGCCGAGCGTACACGTAACGATGCTCTCCTTGGCAAGCTGCGCTCTGTGCTAGGTGTCGTGCCTGGTAACGTGAAAGCAGAGGAGGGACTGGCCGCGGCAGCGGCTGATGGCTCAGCCTTTGGATTTTTGCGTGATAAGGCGAGTCTGCAAGACGCTGGAGCCGACAGACCTATCGCGACAACAACAGAATTTACGCTTTCCCAATTACAGGCCCTTCGCGCCCTCTCGACATCGCTGCGCACACTCCTGCCCGACCTTGGCCCCGCGGATACAGACACATCAATGGAAGATGCCAGAAGTGGCTCCCGTACATGGAGACGCGAGCGCGTGGAATATGTTGAGGGTGCATCGCGGAAGTATCTTGAGACAGCGCGAGGCCTGGAACTTGGCGAGCAGGGTGAGGTGCGGGATGGTGAATGGCAAGGTGAAGGTCGCAAGATAACAAGAGGTGACGTCGAGGGATTGGAGCAGATGGCTGGGTTGTTGGGGCAAAAGTCAGCGACAATGGACACAGCTACTGCCAGAGGAGAACCAATGGATGAATCATGAACAAACCAAACATGTTTGGCACAGCGGGTTGAGTTAGTATCTTGAAATGGCGTACAGGTGGAAACGGGAAACCAGTCTAAATTACAGGCGATCATGGCTCTGTCATGTCTTTCGTGTATGTATCATGTGCTCGAAGCACAACCCTAAACATCTATTTTCTGAGGAATACCACCGCTGATGCACGTCCGATCTGCCTCTTTGAATAGGTACATGATCGTCTATTTTCGCAGATTTCATGGTATTTCGTTTATACACGTGCGTACTGCCTCAGCTTCTGGCTGTCTATCAAGCCATTGTGCTGAGCCAGGTACCAAAAGTGATGTCTCCAATACCTCTCGTTTGCCGCCTTATCTTCCCTGTCATGCAGCTTGTGCTTCAGTACAACGTCCACGACTCTCTTGGCAGAGTCTACCTCCCCTTCCTCGAGAAGTGCCTGTATCAAATCCTTGAGGCACGAGAGTGATGTAACGGGACGGCCAGATGCAGCAAGATCATCAAAGATGGCCAGGGCTTCTTTGATTCCGCCACTGATGGCGTGAGCAGTCATAACACGCTCCCAGAGCGTCTGGTCACCGGTCGACACCTTTGTAAGGTTGTTGTCCTTGAGCAGGGAGCGGATCTTGTTGATGTCTGGTGGATCGCGACGAAGCGCGCGCTCAATGAGGATTGTTATCATGTGTGGGGTAAGAACAGAGCCAAACCCGCTGCTGCGCATATGCTGCTGCAGAGCTGCAATGACGTCGTCAGAGCAGTTAGGAAGCCCATCGAGGGAATACAGCATCTTGCCGTATGTCTCAAGGTTGGGCTTCAGGCCTGCTTTTTCAATGTCACCAAAGACACTCTTTATAGCAGCAACCTGCTCTTCGGCGCTGGCATCTTCCATACGGCCTATATCAGCTTCGAGAAGAATGGTAAATGTGGCTGAATCCGGCTCGACGCCCTCTTGCTGCATGGAACGCAAGAGCTCATTGACGTCTGCGTTGTGGCCCATGCGAATAGTCTCGCGTATCAGAATGTTGTAAGTTCGAGTATTGGGTGCAAGCCCCTGCTGTCCAGCCCAGGCCAGAAGTTTGTGAGCCGCATTCGGGTCTGTGTGTAGTAAACCTTTGAAAGCAGCGTTGATAGCTTCGATAGTAGGCTCCACAGCTTGTGCTTGGGCTCCCTTTTTGACTGCCTCTTGCCATCTTGCTACCAGTTCTGTAAGTGCTTCGAGACCCTTCTGGTGCTGTCCAAGTTCAATCAGAGCTGATACACGTTCAGTCCAGATGACGGCATCAAGTTTTATGCCAGCCTTCACGAGTTGACTCCACAGAGCCTCAATCTTGCCAATATCCTTACACATCTTCCATCCGTGCATCATGCTTGTATACGTCTTGATTGTTGGTTCAACCTCGAGCGACCGCATCAGATCGAGAGTTTCCTGGACCCTAGCAGGCCGACGAATTGCGCACCACACGAATATCCAAAAGTCGAGGAAATCAGAGTCTTTGGCCAACTGGGCTTGGAGGCCTGGATTGTCATGCAGTTTTGTCGTCATTGCGTGCCAAATGGCGCCGACAGCACCTGGATTGCGGGCCCTGTAAGCCTCTCGTAGTTGCCTGTGAAAGTGGGTGAGGGTGCTTTTTGCCTCAGGATCTCTCCCCTGAGATGCAGTGTTTTCCCATGGGGTAACTTCGCCAGCAATCAATATTTTGGCAAGGGGCCATTGTTTTGTGACATATTCCTTAAGCGTGCTGAGTCTTGTGGAAGAAACGATGGATGGCTTTGACACAATAGCCTCGATGTCGGCCTTGGTTACCTCGTACTTGGACACAGATTGCACGAGGTTTAAGAGCGGCGAGATCTGCTTCGCGTAGTCCAGGCCTGAAAATCTCTGGTCCGACGTGATGGCTATGGTGGCCAAAAGGGACGGAATGATTTCCTGGGCTTGCGGGGGTGGGTATTGGAGGAATATAGAGGCCAGCGCGCGGCTTGCTTGCGTCTCTTTGAGTGTTGGTGAATCATCCTTGACGTACTTGGTATCCTTCACGACTTCTGCTACAGAAGGCAGCGCGAATCGCAGCCCTTTGTTAAACTCGCTCGGTCGTTTCAGCTGAGAAACATGTTGCCACATCTTGAGAATTTCTTCCTTTAGCTCAGTGCGTTGAGAGGATGTGTTCTTCTGCTGGGTGGTCCTGGCGCACATGTTGAGTATGAGATCGTTCCGAATGCTGAGGTCATAGATCCCAAGAGCACTGTATTTCTGTGCTATATCTAGGCTGTTATGATATAAACCATTTTGGATCATATAGTCACGCTCACTGCGGAGCAGTTGGGTTGTGGCTACAAAGATAGGCTTTGGAACTTGTCCGCTGAGTTCCCGAATGCTAGGCCAGATCTCGTGTTGGAAGATCTGGAAGCGTGTTTCTGGATCAGACCCTTTGGCCATGAGCTCATTAAGCCGGGCAACAATCTCAAGCTCATTCAAGATAGGGATAGGAATACTGGCAGAATGTGTGGTGACAGCTTTGTCTGCATCCTTGGGGCTCACAATCTCCTTGAACAGTGCCAGAGCCGGGTCTTTGCTGTATTTCTTTCCATTTTTGAAAGCATTGAACCCTTTTCTTGGTCCATTTTGTCGTGATTTCGGTTTCTTGTTGGTATTACCTGAGTATGAGCCTGACTTTGTTCCCACTATATCCGGGATCTCAGCTGAGGTCGAATAAGAAGATACAGCTCCAAACCGCTTGGCTGAGACCGAGGCTGACCGCAGCTGCGACGAGCATCTTGAACAGACTGTCCGAGATGCGTACATGTCGAATGGCCGCGAGGGGCTTTGGTGGTGTAATTACGATTTGTTGTTACCCAGGTCCGCTAGCGTGTTGAGGTTCTTTGGGTATTTTCTGGGTGAACTCAACGCCAAGGTGTGCAGCCAATCACATCTCAGTTTGCATACCACCTCGGTAAAGTTCGGTGTGTTCTGTTTTGTACCGGGTAAGTTACCTGTGATGTGAAAACGCGCCGATGAGCCGAATTGCAATTCACATCCATATTCGTATTGCTTCGTAGATTGTGGTTCTTTTGCATATCGGGTCTTTCTTTAAAATAACAATAGTTGCAAAATATCATGATCATTTGAGCGACATGTGCTGCTACTCATGGTATCTAACTGTTTACAAGGAAGCCTTGAAATTACCGTCAATTTCAATGATCTTCTCCACACTCTTCTTGTAGCCGGGCTCGTTTTGAATCATCTCGACGTACGCAGCCACCTTGGGAAATTCCTCCTTCCACGAACCGCCCTCAAAGGTAGCAAAGTCGTCTATTGCTGGCTCGGCCGCGATTAACGGAAAACTTATAAGGATGTCCGCAGACGTGAGCTGCGGGCCACAGATGTAATTTCCGCCAGAGGTGGCCAGGTGGCCCTCGATCATCTTGAGGTTGACCTTCAAATTGGGGACAATGAAGATAGAGAAGATGCGATTGGCAAGCAGCGTTGAGATAGGTCGAATGAAGAAGGGGACCTTTGTCGACTTCAGGGCTATCAAGAGTGAATCAGTAAACGTTAGTTGAAGAAGCATTGGATCAACATACCGCCAACAACGAGTCCCATGACCAGAGGGGGCATGAGAGTACCCTCAGAATAGTGAAGGTAGTACTGATATCTCATCCATGCTTCAGTCTCGCCTCCAAGCTTGCCCTCCATACCCGGCTTCCATCGCTCGGGCATCAGCTTCTTACCCTCGGGCACATTCTCTGTGAGATATTGGGTAATGAAACCGCTCTCAGCCAAAGTGACAGGCTCTGCGCCTGCCTCGGCACCTGCAGGTGTGATTTGAATCACAGGCGACTTGCCTAGAGGGTGGACCTTTTGAAGCTCTGGAGGCGCCATCATGGTCTCCTTGTTGCGGTGAAAGATCTCCAACTCATACGGCAGTTGAAGCTCCTGGAGCAACCAGAGAATGCGCTGGGATCGCGACTTATCAAGCCTGCATTGGTTAATATGGAAAAGAGTTTGGTTGAATGTAAGACAAGGCCTTACCAGAAGAGCTTGACGCTAGGTTGTTCGTTTGAAGCCATTGTAGAGTATGAATAGTGGTGTATATTTGCAATCGGTGTATTCGTAGCTGTAGAGTACAGGAAATCCGAACTGGGAGATAGTCCAATTTATGCAGTTTGTTAGTCGCGGCCGAGGTTCCAAGTATGCATGGGGAGCCGACATATGACACCCACGGACGTTCCCTAGTCTCATGGCCAATCCCTTTGGAAATGAGAAGGCAGATGGCTTGTACTGAACAGGGATTTACCGACGATCTATTGTATCTGGAGTACTTGGCATGCCACCAGAACGATGCGAATATTGATGTACTGCTGATAGTCCATGTTGCAGATCGTTCGGTACATTTGCCCTCACTATAAATCCTGCCTAAAAGATGTATCTGTGGCCAAATCAATAAAACGCAGATCAATACTGGAGTGAAGGACAAAGAAGCCATGACTACAGGCCATCTCTGCCCTCTCGGTTCCATAAGGATCCATATGTTGAGCCCCATTAGTTGGGATGCATCTCGAAATTCATGTCGCCATCCTTCCACACTTTTAAGAGTCCCGGAACACAGTGTCCTATGCCATTTCATACATACAACAAGCACGCCCCAATATAATTGGCACAAATCATTAAACAACCCAGATCCCCAATGATCATCTTCAAGGTCATGTTTTCTGTTTATAGCTTGACATGTGCCAACCCGTAAACAACGGCGCCACGTGGGGCAGCAGAGGCCGTAGGACGTCACATCCCAGCTTTTTTTTTTGCTTGTCCGAAAATGTTGGGGGAGTTCTTGGTATAAACAGGGGACGCGAATGACGTCTATCAACTTCACCTCTCCCATCAATCCCTAATCCCTTGGAAGCTGTATGTCTCACGCCATGATATAGCGGAACCGTACATAGCCTACAGGTCACCCACAGCCCTCTATTCCCCTATGATATATATATCCCATTCATTTTCATTTTTAGTACTATTTCCACCGATTTTGGCCGTTCATTGTTGATTACACTCATTTTGCATGGTACTCAACCACCAGCAACATGCTGTACTTTCTGCATAGGCGTAAGTTTCCAAGCTTCACCCGCCGTGTAACCGCTCTTTTCATTGAACTAACACTCATATAGCTTTTGTGGCCTTGGCAAACACTGTTGGTGCCGCTCCGGACGATCGTCAGTCCTCTTCAAACTCTCCTTACAGCTCAATCCAAGCTCTAACACATGCCCAGTCAAGCTCGTGACCTCGTTCTTAATATCCTTTCCACTCGCCGCTCTCCTCAAACGAATTCCCGACTCGAGACCAGAAGCCAAGAACCTCTTTGCTATCGGGTACGCCAACACCCTCCTCTCGATCTGTGGACAGTCTTGCTAACTCGTTCACCAAGCGTATCCCTTTTCTATCTTGTCGGCCTCTTTGATCTGTGGGATGGCATCCGAACACTAGCTATCAGTGCAGGCGGCACGTACTGCATCGCCAAATTCCTCCGAACGAGTCCCTACATGCCATGGATAGGCTTCGCTTTTACAATGGGCCACATGTCCATCAGCCATATCGCCAGGCAGGCCAACGACGACCCTTCGTCTGCCGACGTCACAGGTGCTCAGATGGTGCTTCTCATGAAACTGAGTGCCTTTTGCTGGAACGTCGCCGATGGCCAGCTTCCCGAGGACCAGCTCTCCGACTTCCAAAAGAAGAACATGCTCAAAGAGCTGCCTCCTCTGCTTGATTACACCGGCTGGGTGCTCTTCTTCCCCGCGCTCTTTGCTGGCCCATCTTTCGACTTTTCTGACTATCGTCGATGGCTCGATACGACCATGTTCGACGCTACCAATGTCGACCCAGCCAAGAAGCCCCCTACGAGGAAGAAGCGAAAGATCCCTCGAAGCGGTGGCCCCGCAGCGTGGAAAGCTGCAAGCGGTCTCTTCTGCATTGCAATGTTCATGGGACTTGGGGGCTCGTACTACCCTAGCTTGCTAACTTCTGAAATCTATGTCAAGTATGGTTTCCTCCGCCGTGTCTGGATCATGCACATGGTTAGTTTCACTGCACGACTCAAATACTACGGCGTATGGTACCTCACCGAGGGCTCCTGCATCCTTGCAGGCATGGGCTACAACGGTGTGGACCCTGTTACGGGCAAGGTCTTTTGGAACCGATTGCAGAACATTGACCCATGGGCCGTTGAGACTGCACAAAACCCACGAGGATATCTTGGAGGCTGGAACATCAACACGAGCAACTGGCTGAGGAACTATGTCTATCTTCGTGTAACACCTCGAGGCAAGAAACCTGGTTTCCGTGCTAGTCTCATGACATTCGGCACAAGTGCTCTATGGCATGGCTTCTACCCTGGATACTACTTAAGCTTTGTCTTAGCGAGCTTGATTCAAACTGTTGCAAAGAGTAAGTTTCCTCTATTGTATGACGATGCATGCGTATGATGCTAACACCTACAGACTTCCGCCGCCATGTCCGGCCTTTCTTCCTCGATCCTGTTACTGGTAATCCGTCGCCCAACAAGAAGTACTACGACTTCGCATCCTACCTCGCTACGCAACTTACATTCACCTTTGCCACGGCGCCCTTCCTTATCCTCCAACTTCAAGGTTCGCTGCTCGCTTGGTCTCGTGTTAACTTTTACGCTGTTATCTGGACCGTCTTATCTCTCATCTTCTTCAAGTCTCCTGGTAAGGCTATTCTCAAGAAGAAACTCGAGGAGCGTCAAGGCCGTGCTAGCGCTAAGCTTGAGCACTCCACATCCACAGAGAGCCTCAACGGCACGGATCCTATTCTGGGCATTTCCAAAGATCCGGAGAGTGATATTAGCGAGGCTATGGAAGAGATTAGGACCGAGGTGCAAATGAGGCAGAGAAGGGCCAAGGTGGCGATCGAGTCGCACTAGGCAGATGTCAAGACATGCTAAGACAATACGGCACACCGATGCAAGTCTATCGTAGCGACGGTATACACTACCTTGAATTGTCGATGCTCAAACGAGTATTTGAGAGTACAGACATAGTGTTGTTAGAGACACAGATAGAGAACCATGAGTTGATATCACAAGGACACGACGTCAATTAGCAGGCGAAAAAATCTTATTAACAAATTATACACCTATTCATTAGTCTATGTATATCTGGGGCAATATGTAATAATATCCTGGTACAGCCTGTTTTCCTGGTGCTGCTGAATCGCATGGTATCGTGAAATGAGTGTCTATGCTGTGAGTTCTCCATCTCATATCAGCGTCGCTGTCAAATCCAAACATAGTTGTACATGTGTGTATGTCGTGCAAATGATGAGTTGCTTGATTAGGTATGTATGCAAAAACCCATTATGGGTGTTCAAAAGAGGCCGTTTTGTCCAGGCTTTTCATGAAGATGAGAACAAGCATTCGTGAGAACGGTGTGCCGTGTCATGAATTTTGTATACTAAAATGAAAAGTCTCATGCCGTTGAAACGTAGAGGTATAAACAAAGATGAAAAACCGCAACGCTCAAAATGGCATGCTCAGAAAGAAATCGTTGGTCGTGGTCTTTCGACACAAAATGCATAAAGATCGTGAGTCTTGAAAAGTATCAGAATGGCTCGAGCAAAAATGAAAATAAATCGTAATGCGTCAATCGTTGAGATGCCGTGAAGCTCCATGGTGGATTTTGGGGTCAAGTCTGTCCGCATGATGTAGATCATGGAAATGGGTGTCTTCCGTAAAATATATCATTGTCCCCAGCGTTGCCTGACGCCAATCACGCTGAGCGCAATGATAGCGCCGAGGATTAGCAAGCCGATGATAGACATGCCTCGGTTAACCTTCCTCCACCAGATTGCACTTGTGAAAACGGCATCGTCCTGGCCGTGTTGTTTATTTAGCTTAGACGAGCTGTCGTTGCGCTCAACATCTTCTGACTGAGGAGCCAACTTGATGGGAATGAAGGCGGCAAACATCCAAGCTAAGTTACGTTAGAAAAGTTTCTTCTTAGTGTCGTGCTGAAACATACCTAATGGGAAGATGAATCCCACCACGAACATTGTTACTTGGGCGTTGCGTCGCCCAGTCAATTCGCTCCGTGCTTCCCATTCGGCTGCTGGAGGTTCCCAAATGCTATATTCAACAGGTCGTCGGTCTCGAACCAGGTGTGGCGACCAAATACTGGAGGTCTGCTTCTTGATGTTGCGCACAACTGCCATGACAGGATGGGCTGATACCGAGTTGACATCTATGGAGTCTGCATTTGAAGGTTGACGGGGGAAGTGATCGCGGGGTCGTCGTCGGGGATTGCGTATGTTAGTGACATTTGCATCTTGGCTAGGCGATCGGCTGAGTTGTGTCTCCGGTGCTTGACTATCAGTGTAGGCAGAGTACATGGACTCCATAGAGGGCTGGGCAGCCAGCCATTTGCGCTCGCCGCTACCGTAGTAAACCCTGCGATGCGTCAGTATAATTTGCACGGGTAGCATATGTGAAACTTACCTAGCCCAGGCAGGGACAGCAGCGTTAAAGCTGGCGGATGATCTTAGACTACGATCTGAGGCATGGCTTGACAGGAATCTTCCCATGCGGGTTCGTGACGACCGATGGTGAAGGACTTCCAAATCAGCGAGTCCGTCACCATCTTCGTCATGATCGCGGACTAAACGAATAGTACCAGTTACAGGATCGCGAGGCGCGTTTCGAGTATATGCTGCTGCTGGAGTTTCCAAAGAGTTACTTCGGGAGTGGGGAGGGGTCTCGACGTGCTCTTCAAGGCCGAAAAGCGAAGAAGCCATGCTTAGGACATGTCTGCTGTCTCTGCTTCCTACAGCACTGCCACGACGACCAGGGGCAGAAGAGAGCGAGAGGGCTCGAGACGCAGGTTCGCTGCCTCCTTCACTTTCTGACATCACTGTCGATAGCTGACCACTCCATTGATGGTGACGAGATTGAGCCCGGTTCTGCAGGTCCTGCCAAGATGGGCCAGCGTGTTGCAATATTGTCGGCGGTCCGACGAAAAGGGCCCGAGTCGCCTCCTGCGTGAAGATCGTTGACAATGAGGTTATCGATGCGGATCGGGATCGAAGGGTTTCGCGAGATCTGCGTGCTGCAAGAGCAAAGCTTTCTGAAGAGCTCCTCTTTCGTGGACGCAGAGGAGGGACGACCAGGCTTTCTTGAGAGAATTCGGGTCTCACACGGTGCTTAACGGCAACAACAGAAGAGGAAGCTGAGTGGCTGCCGTGCGTCACAAAGTTGACGTTACTGTCTTCCGTTTGAGGGCGAGTGCTAGCATATAAAGATGCCTCTGCGGAGGAAGGATCACCAATCAGTTCGATGTTGGAACGAATTGATGAAGGCGGTAGGCTAGTAAGGTCTGCAATGTTAACAGGAGAGCTGTGTCCATATGTTTTGATGTTGGTTCTCTCAGATAGAGTTGATCTTGTGTGTGCTGATAATGAGGATTGGAAGGATGTCTTTTGGTTGAGCCAACGGGAAGAGGAACCAGTCTCATGAGTAGGAGCATCATCCTCAAGCAGGGTGGGCAGAGGCAGTTCTGGTGGATAGTCTGTTGTCTGGGGCTGCTTTTGCTTCACGTCGGGAGTTTTGGGTACTTTACGCAGACCTCCAAACAAGCGGTAGTTCCATGGTGATGAATTGTCGGGGGTGGACGGAGCTTGAACCCGAGATGAAACAGATGGAGAACTGGGGTCCCGTTCCGTGAGAGGAGTCAAAGGCGATGTTGGACGGCTATGGCGATCGTCACCAATTGTCCCCATTGAACCACGGCCATAGGAAGTGTTGCCGGTTGTGAAAGAAGGAGGTAAAGACCAGAGAGATTCGACTCTTGATGACATTGAAGCATGTTGAGGCTGTATAGAAAAGGTCTTATCGGCATGAACCTGAATCGCTATCTTACGAGAGGGAGGTCTGGGCGATGCTGAGGGTTCTCGGGAAGGAGGGCGTGAAGCATAAGGAGTATGATCATCAGCATCGGTATCATAATGGGGTGTCCAGGGTGATGATCCATGTTCAAAATCCAAAGATGGGTATCGAGAAGGGCGCTTTTTTGGCGATTGGGAGCGCACTATACTTCGAGTCCGGGTCCTCTGCAGGGATGGTGATGGTGTTTCAGAATAAGAACTTGAAGAATGTATTGTTGAGGAACATGTTAGATCAAGCTCTTGCTCTGTCGCGATACTCGTATCAGCATGAGTAACAGTTTTTGATGTGACGGTGCCATCTGAAGCAATCCGAGGCGGGCTGTGAGGAACGACTCGAATTGCGAGACGGTTGTTTTGAGAGTTGCTACGCTCGTGCAATGCCTTGCGCGGCGAAGAGCTCGACGGTGAGACCGACATGCTCTACGCACAAGGCGACAACGGCTGTGCTTTCCAGGACATGAGACTACCAAAGACAACTTCCGAAACGCTTGCCCCCAAATTTGGCAAGACGATTAGCGTCGAGAGGGAAACTGGTTTTCCGAATCTTGTATATCGACTGTAGTTGCTGAACTCGTTCGGGGCCGGAGGTGGGTCGAGCAATTCGGAGGCCGACTCAAAGACCACGGCCGGGATATCGGATCAGATGAACAAGCAATTGAAGGCCCCAGAATGAAATTGAATCGCGTAAATGGAGCACCAGATGTTCCAAGAAATAGGATCGACCAAAGACCAAGTAATTCAATACGAAACAAGCTGGGGTTTGTCGAATTGTCGCGAGGTGGATCGTGTTGTTTGAGCGTGAGAAAATTAAGAAAAAATACTCGATCGAAGCGATTGAGGAATTGGATCGCCAGAAATGGAAATTACCAAGAAGAAGAGAAAGATCAAAAGCAAAAGCAGGCAATAACTAATTAGTTTAAAGAGTGTGTGGAATACCAAAAGGCTGAATGAGTGACTGGCCAGCGGCCGATTATAGTGAGTGTATGTAGGTTGGTTGGAGAAGACGAAACGACAATCGGAAAGAGAAAGACGAGAGATCCATGGATGGGATCATGGGGAAGTAGCGGGCGGGTAAGGTAGCTAAAAGAGCAACAACGGGCCTCCACATGCGACCATTGGTGGCCGAAGGAGCGACCTAGCGACCTGCCTCTGCCTTGCTGCCCTTGCACAACTAGCAGGAGCAAGAGCAAGAACAAGCTGTATTGCGGGTAAAACCCAGCCTCTGCTACTACCTTGTCCTTGTTCCAGGTCGTGCGGTAATACTGACTAAAAGGCTCCTTGATTCCAGACGAAAGGTATTGACGAGGGTATGGAACGACGACCCAAGCACACAGGCCCTCCCCTTACAGAGTCTAGAGAGTCGAGAGTCTCTTTCTCCCGCCAGGACCGGAGACACAGCCTACAACCAACTGGAATGAGTTGGGTCCGTGACGTGGAGTGGGTAAAGACGCCTGAGCCAGTGATTACAAGCGCCATTACATCCAGGCCTGCAGCTAGCGGTCCTGGGATATTACCTTGCTGCAACAGGGTTTATCCTGCAGACGCGGCGCGGCGATGGGGACCGTTGGAAAGAGGCAGGGGAACAGACGAGCTAGGGAACCTGAGGGAGATAGGGGCGCTCTGACACCGAGGATCAAGCAAGACAGGGCAAAGCAAGACACTGACACTGACACCGCAACTTTGGCGAAGCAGGGTTGGTTGATTAATTATCTTGGTTAAACACAGAGTTTTCTCGCGTTTGAATAGACACATAAGTGTGGAAAGACACAGCGAATCAACTTGGTAAGCTCTGGAGAGGAGATCTCCCGCTCTCCTTTAAAGACCAGCTGCGAACTCTGATTTGTCCTTCAAAGACACCTTGAAGTAGCTTCCAGGAACTGAACTTGGGGTTGTGCCGTTGTGGATCGGATCTGTCCGAGCTGGTTGGACCGTCGACGCTATTGCGGAGATAAGGGCTCTTGTGTGTGCCATCCAACAGCCCTGACTATGCTGTTCCAAGTTGCCAATGGTCTCTATCTTTCTGCACAAAAGCCAGGAGCTGGATAACTTTTAGGCAAGTATCCAGGCCTGGAGAAATTACTGGGACCACCTATGCCAAGTGGCAGGTCATCAATGGATGCTTATTTACGGATCACAGATGCAGCCAAGCACATAATGATCTTCATCAAGTCTCAAGACCAGAAGAGAATCAATGTGCATTCTCAACTTTGGCCAACCATTCGAGCGAATAGGAAGTTGAAAAATTTCGGTACAGCTGGCCTCGATGGCCGCAAACTGGCCATCTATCTAGTATTCCTCCAGGCGCTTGTTTTACCTAAAGTGCTTCAAGATGTCTGAGTTGGCAAGGTACATCGTTCATTGAATGTTTCTAATGCTTTTGCAAGTACCGTAAGAATGAAATAAAAAATCCGTCTCGGCGCCTGTCCCAATACACCTGCTGGGTAGCGCTTCTCGAAACCAAGACCTGCAGAAAGGTCAACAATGCAAACGAATACTCCCCACAAGGTCGCTGCAAGGGTTGCCAGATGCATTCTTTGACTCTATTCTAGGGATATCGATAACCATTCCTCAAGGTCAATCGGTAGCGTAACCAGACAGATTTTAAGCTTCAGGGCCGTTGCAATGGCTTTTACCGCGCGCGATCGAGCATTAACATCCGTCATTACAACAATTTACAAACGTGTCGGGCTCGCGTTGATTCTGCCGCGTCTCTCTTGGATTTAGCGTCCGTTTTAAATGGGTCTCAGAGCCTCCATCTCACCCGGGCCCCG
This sequence comes from Fusarium heterosporum, assembly GCA_013396295.1. NCBI lineage: Eukaryota > Fungi > Ascomycota > Sordariomycetes > Hypocreales > Nectriaceae > Fusarium > Fusarium heterosporum. Next base: position 135,093 of record JAAGWQ010000143.1, on the reverse strand, counting down.
GAACAAGGGGTGAATGGTTGCAGTTCATACCTTTCCTTTCTCGCTCTTAGGGTTTTGAAGGCGTCACGAAGTTGTCTCTTCCAGCAGGAATCAAGCTGTCAGGGGCAAGATACTGTGACTTTGCTTTTCTCACAGCATCTGAGATAGAAAGGACAGAAATTGACACTTTTACTGATCCCCATGATTTCTTCATGGCGCCTTCTGTAACCACAACGTCGTCTCACATTCACTCCGCCATGTCATCCGTTCAGTAGTAGCTCGTCCGGGTAGATACCGACAGTTAGCTCTGATCATCGCCACACCCTCATCCAAGACGTTCATCCCTCTTAGGGGTCCAGCCAGCACCGTCACCACGTCCGTCCTTGCAAAACTCATCGTTTTTAGCACTGGAGTTCCATTCGACCTAACTAATGCAGGTACCGTCATCCACCAGGATCTCTTGATTCACGACCTTGATCTCACTAGCCAAGGGGCATGGGTGGCTGTGGCTAAGCACGAGGAATATCCATGATGCTGCATTACCCAAGCATGAGTATTGAATGAATATATGTCACTTTTCATAAAGGCATTTATCTGGTAATTTAGCTATACTATCAATGTCTTGCTTGTCTACTTACCCACGCTGCCGTGTTGTTATGGGTTGTGTTATACCAACTCCACATCATTTCGCTTCTTTCGATAACTCTTGTGCCACACAGCTCACCGCATACAATAGTGCATCACCCCCATGAAGCGATATGCAGAGTAAAATGAAGACCAGCAAGACTGGGTAGAGGACAAGTGCCTTGACGATCTTTCACTAGCTTCCGTTAGATACTTGCACAACTTTTGTTGGATACTTTTGTAAGTTTGCCAGCCAGAACAGTACGTAGTCGATATTTTTGGATTGGCTGGTAGGCTTGGATAAGCAAACCCAGAGACACAAACAATAGTTGGAGAACAATAGGGATTGCCCAACATGGATGTGACAGATGAAGACTTCTCTTTCTTTGGTTGAAGCACGGTTCTTTTTACTAGTGATTTTGGTTAATTCTTTATAGATCTTACCTCGACTCGTCTCTTCCCTTTCCCTAGGTAGAAAAACAAAACCACTATAATGCTGACTTCTGATTGCCCCATACAAGATTCCCACAAAGGCTCTTTCGGCCCAACCTCTTTGACCTCGACTTTCAATTTCTTTCGCTTCCCCATGTTAGACAATTTATATCTTTAAGCAATACGGGTATCCTAGAATTATCCACGATTGCTGTCGACGTCGTAATGTCTACTGTGAGCTTGTCGGGGTTCGCACCGCCTCAGGCCGCAGCCTTGCTGGTGAGCCTCACTTCACCCAATTCCATCCACAGAGACACGTATATTTGTATTAACTCATACGCAAAGGTCGTTTATACCCTCGTCTATGTCATCCCCCTGTACTTCTCAGCTGCAACTAGGCCTTCGCCCACACGCTCGAGAGATGCTCCTGAAGCTATCCGCGCACGCATTCTTGCCGTCTCGCTCTCGACGGCCGCTTGCTCTCTCGTGACGCTGTATCTACTCTCGTCTTATGGCGCTATTGCCGTTCGTGAGCCCTTGCACTTCATGGGCTACTGGCCGCTAGGACTTGTCGATGCTGCTCGGGCTCTGTGGCTCACTGCCCTGTTGTTCGCAGGTCCCCTGTATGAGTCTCTCGTCATTGATGGCGCGGCTCATCAATGGCTTCGTCTTGAGCCCTTGAGGGATCTGTGGACTGACTGGCCCACGTGGAGAAACATGGTAGCGGTATGTTGTGTGCAATCTGAAACATTTTGATGTCGCTATAGCGATCCTCTCATATTTCTTTTGTCAATCATCATGTTTATCTCCACAGTCTTATTTGTTTTGGGCCACTTCCTTATATCGCTTCTCAAACCCATGTGCTAATTACTTTTGAAAGGGACCCATCACCGAAGAATGCCTCTTCCGTTCTGCTGGTGTTCCGCTACTCCTCCGCTCCGGAGCCAGCCTCACGGGCACCATCTTCATGTCGCCGCTCATCTTCGGTCTGGCCCACCTTCATCACTTCTATGAGTTTCGCATCACGCATCCTCGTACACCTCTGCCCGTGGCTGTTGCACGGTCTTTGTTCCAGCTTACGTACACTTCGCTATTTGGAGCATATGCTACTTTCTTGTTCTTGCGAACTGGCAGCCTACTGGCTGTTGTCCTCATACATGCCTTTTGCAACTGCATGGGCCTCCCTCGTCTTTGGGGTCAGCTTGACCCATACTGGCTGCCAGAGGGTGATCCGTCAGTTGCTTCTTCCAGAAAGGTTTGGACTGGTGTGTATTACGTGCTCTTGGTGGGCGGCCTGGTAGCTTGGTGGCAGAACCTGTACTCTTTGACCGAGACATCAATGTCGCTGGCCGAGTTCTAAGATCGTTCACCTCATGCATTGTATCGGAAACTCATGATCTAATGTTTTGCATGAACAAAGAGAAAAAGACTGATCACTCACGGGCCACGCTCTGGTCCCTCTGACATATTGGGCTAAGTGCTTGCAGAGTACCTAGAAGGCCGGCTCTGCTTCACGTCCGTGCGTGAAATGAGCTTCGGACGTCAGCGTAACTAGAGTACTAGACCATCGCATCCTCCGAGAAAATAAGATAAAGATCGTATGGCTGTTTCAGCGAAATTCGAGTAGAGATTATATTTAACCGATAATATCCACCTGTTAGGCTGGTATCTGGAACCCTGGCAGAGATCCCGGCATTGAGAAATCATCTCCGTCACTACTTCTAGTTCCTCGCCTCTGCCGAATCGTTCCTCGATCCCTAATTTCTGCATCTCCCCCCCGTGATTCTTCCCGCTGGTCCCTGCCAGTAGTATCCTTACCCTTTGACCGGCCAACAGGAATGCTTCCTTCGGCGAGTCCATCATCCGGGCCTCTCGTGTTCTTCTTTCTTGGCCATAGGCTTGGAAGGGCAATTTCCTGGAATCGCGGCTCAACAGCTCGCTCGTCAAACCAACGGTGGAGGCGACTCTCAATCAACTGCGCAATCTTAGGAACGTCCTGCAATCTAGAACGACTGCCAAGAAGACTTCGAATAGAAAAGTCCAATCTGTAATCGTCCAGGAAGTTGAAGATCATCCTTGTGGGGGTGGATTGAGAGGGGTTGCTTGGTATAAAGGATATTGAAAGCGTACCACTGAACCTGACCACAGAGACGGCCAGTGCGACAGGGAGAACAGCAGAGAGCTTCTTCGGGTAGTTGAGAAGAAGTTTCGTTTCCACAGCCAACGTGAGCATGTCGCTTAGATCGACGTCCATTCGCGCCTGCAGACGTGTGCCATCTCTTGCGGCTTTATCCGGATCGAACTTCTTCCCAGGACCCAGGCTCACTCCATCTTCGTCGACAGGAATGATTCGGCAATTGCTCAGAATTGGGAAGTCCTCGCCAAGACTCAACTCTGTAACTCTGATCTCATCGAGAAAATCTGGTCTTGATCCTCCATTCATAGCCTTACTGAGCGAGTCCAAGATTGCATCATCATGTTGAGCATCGTTACGAAACTGGGCAATAGTCTGTCCGATAAGAACGTTGAACCAGTCCAGACTCTCAGGTTGGTGGCTGTCGACATTGTAGTATGTCTTGCTTAGGATTGATCCAATGGTAAGTGCAGGAGGACTCCTGAGGACAGTAGACTTCTTGCGACTGAGCTCTCTATCTTGGCGATTTCCAGGGCTTCGTATACTCAATAGCGAGCGCTTGTGGGCAAGTGTTCTTGACCGTCTTTCAGTAGCTCTCAGAGAAGCTGTAACATCTGGCGAGGGAGGGTCACCGAAGATGAAGAATTTGATGAAGGCAGCCAGCACCAGAACTACCGAGAGCTGCCCGACTATAAGACCCTGGGTAAATGATAGACTATTCAACATGTTATGTCAGCCTTGTTGAGCACTTCTCATGATGCAGGGTTCTCAGGTTTCACTTACGTCGGTTCAGTCGACTGGGGACAGATATCGTCAGCCATGGCTTTGATTTGAAAATCAGACAGGCTACTCAGAGCTATCAGAGCCTATAATTTGGTGTTTCGGAGCATTTAGCTTGAAGTGATCAAGAGAAGAGAGGCAACATTTTGACTCTTGGTATTCAATATTGCTCTGATGTCACTAATGATGAAGGAAGTTGTGGCCATTGAGCAGTTAGCTTTTGTATTATGTAAGGTGTCATGGCGGCAGTATCGAAGTTGTGGGGCTAGCCTCTCACCTCCAGAGGTGTCCTTGTTGGTAACAACAGCCATCACCGGTAATCGCAACAGTGAATCACAGCTTAATTACGACTTTGAAATCGAGGAGTCCCTACCTCTTATCAATTCATCACAGCAGCCCTTCACTCACGAGCAAAAAATAATACGTTACGCGGCCTCGGTGAGCTGCCCAATCATCACCATGGACGTCGCCCAAGCAGTCTCAGGGTATATCAACAAGGTGGTTGCGACGAGCGATACGTCGTCTGCCAAGATGAAAATCCTTCTACTTGATAGGGAAACTGTTTCTATCGTTTCAACTGCCGTCACACAGTCGGCCCTTCTCAATCATGAGGTCTATCTCATCGACCGTCTTGACAACGCAACTCGCGAGAAGATGAGGCACCTGAGGTGTCTATCTTTCGTTCGGCCATCACCTGAATCAATCCAACTGCTCATAGATGAGTTACGGGATCCAAAGTATGGTGAATATCACTTGTATTTTACAAATGTTGTCAAAAAATCATCTTTGGAACGCTTAGCTGAGGCTGATGACCACGAGGTGGTCAAGCTGGTACAAGAGCATTTCGCCGACTATAATGTTATTAATCCGGACCTCTTTTCATTTGGCTTTACTCTTCCACAACAGCGCATCTGGGCTGGAGGTCCAGATACGTGGAATCCAGATTCACTGCAGAGGTGTTCAGAAGGTCTTGTCGCTGTACTGCTCTCGCTCAAGAAGAAGCCCCTTATCAGATATCAGAAGACAAGTCCCCTAGCAAAGAAGCTTGCAACAGAGTTACGATATCTGATGACTCAAGAAGACTCCCTGTTTGACTTCCGAAAAGTCGATACACCTCCCATTATGCTTGTACTCGATCGTCGCGAAGATCCTGTGACGCCGTTGCTTACACAATGGACATATCAAGCTATGGTCCATCACCTCTTGGGAATTCAGAACGGACGCGTGGACTTAAGCGAGGTTCCAGATATTAGTCCAGAGCAGAAGGAAATCGTTCTATCCCAGGACCAAGATCCCTTCTTCAAGAAGAACATGTTTCTAAACTTCGGCGATCTTGGTGGCAACATCAAAGATTACGTCGGTCAGTTTCAGTCAAAAACAAAGAACAATGAAAACATTGATTCAATATCCGATATGAAGCGTTTTATCGAGGAGTATCCAGAATTCCGCAAGCTTTCTGGCAATGTCAGCAAGCATGTTACCTTGGTGTCGGAACTTAGTCGACGTGTGGCAGCCGATAATCTATTAGAGGTCAGCGAGCTGGAACAAAGCCTAGCTTGCAATGAGAACCACGGAACTGATGTGAAGGTATTATTCCTTCCAACTGATGATTGACCGATTGCTGACCCGAATCCAGAACATCCAGCGGCTAATCCAATCACCAAACGTTACACCAGAGAATAAAATGAGCCTCGTCGCATTATACGCTCTTCGCTACCACAAGCATCCCTCCAACTCTCTGGCCATGCTTGCTGATCTCCTTGTCGCTGCTGGAAATGTGTCTCCGCGAGAAGCAGAACTGGTCGGTAAGCTGACGACGTATCATACGTCTCTCCAAGCATCACAGTCTCAGGGTGGAATTTCCGAAATATTTGAATCGGCAGGTATTTTTTCCGGTACCTCAAGTCGTTTCAAGGGCCTCAAAGGAGTAGAGAATGTCTATACGCAACACAGTCCGCTTTTAGAGACTACTCTGCAGAACTTGATCAAGGGACGGCTAAAGGATCAGCAGTATCCCTTTGTTGAGGGCGGCGGCTCCACCAAAGATAAACCTCAGGATATCATCGTATTCATTGTTGGCGGTGCAACTTACGAAGAGGCCAAGATGATAGCAGAACTGAACGCATCCAGTCCAGGCGTGCGGGTTGTTCTGGGTGGTACAACAATTCATAACTCAGCGACGTTCCTAGAAGAGGTGGATGATGCTGTTAGTTCATGGCCAGAGAGTCGGGGCAGGAGATAGACAGGAAACGAGGGTAGACAAGAGCGTTTCTGTTGCAGCGATATTGGTCAATTATGTATCGATTACGTATAATTTTGAATCCGATTCTAAGATACTCTAGTACTGGACCGATTGGTAGCGATACTTCACTCCTTCATCAAAAGTTAGGTGCGATGATGTGATACGGCGCTGTGATTGGATGAAACCTTTGTCCATTTAGCGACTTTCTGACCAGTACTCCGAATTTCAACCATTTTGTTAGTCGTCATGGAGGCAAATTTTCCAACTTTCAATATCATGAAATGCGTTTTTTATTGAGACCAAGGGCAGCCGTCCTGCGGCACCAATCGTCAATCACGAGACGACGGTATCTTGCAACTGTATCGGGCGATTCAAGGTATGTGCAGAGTCTCAACTACTCATTATGGCGTCGCAAACAATCACTAATACTCCACCGCAGACCCTACGATGTTGTGGTTATCGGAGGTGGTCATGCTGGCGCCGAGGCGTGTGCTGCTGCTGCGCGAGCTGGCGCACGAACAGCTTTGATTACGCCCAAGGTCGACAACCTGGGAACTTGTTCCTGCAATCCGAGTTTCGGCGGTATCGGCAAGGGCACAATTATCAGAGAGATCGATGCGCTGGACGGTCTGGCCGGAAGGATCATCGACAAGTCAGGTGTACAGTTTCATACCCTGAATCGGAGAAAGGGCGCTGCTGTCTGGGTTCGTCAACATAACCGTGTGCTGCAGGAGTCAATTGCTAATCGAGTTTGCAACAGGGACCCCGCGCACAGATCGATCGTGACCTTTACAAGAAACACATGAAAGCCGAACTCTCTTCCTACCCGAACTTATCAATCGTACTTGACAGTGTGTCCGACATCGTCCTTACGCCGCAAGACCCGATCGACAGCGCATCAAGTCGCATTGCTGGAGTGCGCCTCGAGTCGGGCCAGATCCTCCCAACAAGCAAGGTTATCATAACGACTGGAACCTTTCTCGGAGGCGAAATACACATCGGTTTGAATGCTTATCCGGCAGGCCGTCTTGGCGAGGCAGCCACGTTTGGATTAAGCAAGTCGTTGCGCGATGCAGGCTTTCAACTCGGTCGGCTCAAGACAGGCACACCACCACGAATTGACCGCGACAGCATAAACTTCGACATTCTCGAGAAGCAGTATGGCGATGACCCACCGTCTCCGTTCAGTTATCTCAATGAGACGGTGGCAGTGCAGGAGCAGCTCACTTGCAGTGTGACATATACAAATGAAGAGACGCACAAGATTGTACGTGACAACCTCGATAAGACAATACATATCAGAGAGACAGTAAGAGGCCCGCGATATTGTCCCTCTCTCGAGTCCAAGATTATCCGGTTCGCCGACAAAACACGACACATTGTTTGGCTTGAGCCTGAGGGTTTTGAAAGCCGTGTGATCTATCCAAATGGATTGTCCATGACTATTCCTGAGGACGCCCAACAGCAGGTCTTGCGCACAATCCCTGGCCTCGAGAACTCCAAGATGCTCCAGCCTGGATATGGTGTTGAATACGACTATATCGACCCACGTGGTCTGAAGTCAACACTGGAGACAAAGGCTATCAGCGGTCTCTACCTGGCGGGTCAGATCAATGGAACAACAGGCTACGAGGAGGCAGCTGGCCAGGGTGTTCTTGCAGGAATCAATGCAGGACGCACATCCAAGGGTCTTCCAGGGGTTTCTCTTGCACGTGGTGATGGATATATCGGCATCATGATTGATGACCTTATCACAAAAGGCGTCACAGAACCGTATCGAATGTTTACTTCTCGTAGTGAATTCCGCATGGCAGCGCGTGCTGATAATGCCGATTTTCGATTAACATCCAAAGGACATGAGTGGGGTGTCATTTCGGACAAGCGCTGGAGCAGTTATTGCGATGAACGGCAGCAGATGGATGACCTCACAAAGGCCTTGCAGTCAGTGTCGTTGAGTCCGGCGCAGTGGATCGAAAAGGGGTTCCATCTGAAGCGCAACACTGCCCGTCGAGATGGTGTCGACATGCTGCGACTTTCAAGCACAACTACCCGTATCGAGCTCGAGCAGCTCGCGTCGGTTGTCCCGAATATCATGGACTATTCGCCACGCATCCGAAATCGGGTCGCAATTGAGGCCTTTTACGCTCCCTACATCAAAATCGCTGAGGCGGAGCGTAGGCAGTTCACAAACGACGAGAACGTGCGTATTCCTCTCAACCTCGATTATGACAATATCCCTGGTCTCGCTCTATCGGAAAAGGAGGCACTCAAGGTTGCAAAGCCGGAGAACCTGGCTCAGGCGAGACGTGTTGAGGGAGTGACTCCGTCAGGCAGCCTGCGTCTACTCGCATACGTTCGGCGAAAGCCTGCTCGAGACGTGTTGCTAGAGGCGGCTGAGGTTCCATAAAGGTCAAGTGTATGCATGTGACGAACGTTGTGTGCATTACGGAATTCAATGTACGATTATTAGAGATGAAAGCATGGATACGGCGTTTTTTTGAACTGGGTGCAGAACAAAGGGCTTATAAGCAGACTATACGGTATATATGTAGGTGTCATAGTCTCAACTTCTTTGGGGTAAAATGGTAGATGCAGGTCCAATGTGTGTTTTGAGTTCGGATTTGCTTTTCTCGACTCCTAAGATGTTGTTACATAAAAGGGGTATACATAACACAGAACAAGCTCAAAGTTACGGGCCTCAACCGTGGATCTCTGTCCTTGATCGTCTCATTTTGCCTTTCACTAGCTCCAGATCAAACCGTCATACCGTTTGTGTTGAGGCTATCTTGCCATCTGCCACTAGATTGGGTTATGCGTGAGAGCTCTAGGGCTTTTTGGGGGTCTCCTTGTTGAGAATCTTAACGGCGTCCTTTGTGTAGATATAGCTCGCACCGCTCCAGATGGTAGTTCCAGAGACGACATATCTAGACAATATTAGCGATGTCACGACATAAAATGGTATGACCAAACCTACTGCATTATTGTCAAAGCGGATGTCAAGTCGTAGGTCAAGATGGGTGCAGCGGTGGTAACTCCAACAAGGGCGAGCTGCAGGAAGGTGTTGTATTTGCTAATTGTCGTAGGGCGTACTTCAGCCGATGGAAGCGAGAAATCCCAGTAACGAGCAAACGTTTTTGGCGGTGGGAGTGAGATCCATCGATAGTAGATTGCAGAGATAGCAAGACCAACGTCACGGCCAAGGATGATACCGGCGCACCAGACTTTCATATACATTAGCTTTGGGATGTCATGATGAGCCAGAATGGGGGAGAAACGCACTGGGCAACGCGCCCTTGACAGCAAGACAGATGGTTAGAATAGTCATGAGCGTTTTGTCGGCCATGGGGTCAATGACCGTGCCCACGACAGTCTTGCTATCCCACTTCCGTGCAATCCACCCGTCGAGCAGATCAGTTATGCCCGCATAAGCGAACAGGCCGACAGCCCAGGCATGCTGGTCATGTAGGACAAGGTACCCGATAACGGGCGCGGCGGCGAGACGAGTGAAAGTCAAGATGTTGGGCAGTGTGTATATGTCTTCGTGGAGGACGGCGGCAGGACGTGATGGTGCAACACCGGGCTGGGTCGCAGGCGGTGGTCTGTATGTTGGGTCAGCACATTCGGTCGAATCTAAAAGCCCAGACTCACATCACATGTTTATCCTCTGGCAAATTATTCTGGGCTTTATGGTCCAGCCAGGATTGCGCCTTGGTGAAGAAGAGGCATCGCGAAGGTGTTGCTATGGTTGGTCTCGGCGCAAACCTCACAGCAACAGGTCTTGCACGCGCAACACACCTCGTTGTCACCCGCCAAGCCAATCTCGCAGAGAGACTCATCACTGCAATTGACTTGTTCTTTGGATGATCGGGCACTGCCCAAAACTCTCTCGTCAATCGCTTAGAATCGCCTGCAAAGATACCCTCTTTCGCTTGGATTTGTTGATGGAGTTGAAGCTCAGTTCGGGAGAAGCCGATAAACCCCGCTAGATATCCCGGACCCCGCTCAGTTGAATTAGACGTCACCCCCATCTTGATGATCATGTGAATATTATCCTCACTCTCAAAGGCTCTTCTACCTTGCAATTTTCTGATATGTACCTATAAATAAGACGCTAGTTCTGGCTGAACTCGATTGGATTTCACACAATCCAAATGTTGGTGTTTTTGCTTTTGAGTTCATGCAAGTCCGTTGAATCAATCATCAAACACAAAGCTTGCTCGTGTTAGCATAACGTATTCCACTTTATGGTTCAAAGTCTCAGTCGATAGTTCTTAATATTTGTTAGAGCAAATGTGCTAGTCAGGCGAGAATCACGTATCAGATTGAGGAATTGGTCAAACAAAGTCGTAAACTTCAAGCAACCGACCTGCATCAAATCAAAAGCATGACATTATGTCTCTGACGAGTTCATTTGGACCATAATGTGACCCATGTTTACAACTGGCTCTCGTCTCCAAGCTCTCCAAACGATGAACTTGTCACATCAGTTGCCCTCTCTTCCGGAGGCGTCGTAGTTCTCCAACGAGAACGAGAACCGTCTTGAAAAACATTGTCGGCCTTTCCGAGATGACGGAATTCGATCAGTTTGGTCTAAATAGGTACATCCCATTCATTGAGGGGAATGGGCGTGTACCTGTCTGTATACGTGGCAGGACGGCATAGAATATTGAGTCTCATGGCTTTGTTGCGGCTTCTTCAGTATCGAGTAATACAGACACACTCTTGATTCCTCGCGGGGTAATTGTCGTATAGCTTCAGCCTAAAGCGCCGTGTAAGCGGTCGTTACCTACTGGACAACGACAAACCGTGGCTGTTTTAATGAACGTCATCGTTCCCCCTCCTGCACATTGGACCAAACAGGCCGCTAATCTGCTGGAACAGGGATTAAGTACAGTACTTGGAACACAAATGTCACTGAAATGGATCGTCTTCCGAAGCATTGCTGGTGTACATAGTAAAATGACCATGATAAGAGGAGAATGAGGCAGCCACTTCTTTCATCATTTGTTATTTAGGGTAGGCGCCACGCCAGTGAATGTTAGACGCGGGTAGCTACGCGCCTACACGTGACTCCGCGTTTCAGCTCAGTTGATAGTCACGGACAAGGATTCTCGACAGGGATGTCAACTTAACTCAACGACACCAAACAAATAGAGACGTTATTAACTTTGAACTCTCCTGATTTAAGCAAGAAGAAAGAAAAACACTTTTCAAACCGTCACCCGAAACTCAGTTGAACCGATCAAGATTATCTTCTGGGAACCGCTGGAGTCAAATCACAAAAATGGCTGGATCCCGCAATGATCCTGTCGAATTGGGGAGTGACATGGACGAGGATGAGGCGTTACGCTACGCTATTGCCCTTTCGCTCCAGGAACAAGAAGTCGAGCAAGAGAAAAGCTCGCAGATCCCGAGCGCCTCAACCTTGACTTCACGCCGGAATGGGACTGGTTCGAGCGGGGCTGGCCTCAGTTTGCTTTCGTTCGATCGCAAGAAGATGGAAGAGGAAAGGCTGCAGAGGTTAGCCAAGCGGCGCCGCTCGACGACAGATAGCCAAGATACTGTTGAGGTCCCGCCATCGAAGAGAATGACACCCTCGGAGCTGCCAAGAACTGTAGCTGGTTCTTTGCCTCACAGCTTGCTACCTTATCCCAACGGCGTTGTCAAACGGACGTGGGCAAAAGGTTATTCACGAACGTCGGAGGACATCAAAATTGAGGAGGTATTTCAGAAGGAACACCTAGAGCTTGCACTTCTTAGCTCGTATCAGTGGGATGATGAATGGCTGGTATCCAAACTCGACTTGAGAAAAACCAAGTTGCTCCTCCTGGCATTTGCCGACAATGAAGCCCAGGTGTGTATCAATAACCAACCCTGACTCGTTCGGGAGATACCTCGCTGGAATCCTCGAACTGGATAAGGCCCAAAGACTGACGATGAGCTCTTGCCCAGAAATCTGAGATGCGATCAAATGCGCCACCGGGCATCAAATTCGTCTTTCCGGCGATGAATGGGCCTGGGGCGATGCATTCCAAGCTCCAGTTGCTAAAGTACCCCGACTATCTTCGAGTTGTGGTCCCGACAGCCAATCTTGTCCCTTACGACTGGGGCGAGACTGGCGTCATGGAGAATGTTGGTAGCTGGGCCGAGGCGCTTTTCGTAGTGCTCATTGTACAGGACGACGAATTGCTAACGCTTTCTCCAGATGGTCTTTTTAATCGACCTGCCTCGACTAAAGGACTCCGCGCTTTATCGGCCAACCACTTTCAGTACCGAGCTTGGCCGGTTTCTGTCAGCAACTGGCGTTGGTGAGAGCATGATAAGCAGCCTTGGTAATTACGACTACTCGCGAACCAAGCACCTTCGTTTTGTGTACACCATGTAAGCCAATCAAAATTTGTAATGACAGAAGATCATGGCCTGATGTCCTGATCATCATGTTCTGGATCCCCACGAGCGATTCGCTGATACAGCTACTAGCCCCGGTGGACATCAAGGAGATTCCTTGAAAAGAATAGGTCAGTGGACGTGCATGGTTTCGACGACTCTTGCGTGCAACAATGGCTGATGTCGTCCAGGATACAGCGGGCTGGGTACCAGCGTGGCTTCTCTCGGGCTAGCCACTGATGACCCAATCGAGGTGGATTTTGTTGTGGGTGCCATTAACGTCGCATACCAGTTTAGAGAGCACTGATACTAACAATGGGTGATTACTCCAGTGCGCCTCTCTTGGATCACTCAACTACGACTTGGTTGGTGCCATGTACAATGCGTGTCAAGGTAAGGAGATTTCGATACTGTGTACCCCCCTTGATTGTTAACCCCACACATGTAAACGCCCTACCATCATGCGGCCATCATGCGGACTGACAATTTTGACAATCTGTAGGAGACAACGGCTTGACGGAATACAAGTCAAGGGTAAACCGAGCGGGCGCGGCCAAGAACAAAGCGCCGAATCCATGGAAAGACAAGCTAAAGGACTGTTTCCGAATATATTTTCCGACAGACGAGACAGTTGGCAGGAGTAGAGGTGGGCGTAATGTGAGTGTGAAATACTGATGCTGAAACAACTGGACGATCCTCACATGCGAGGAACCATGGCCGAGTGATAAGCCAACGCTAACTCTTGAACGCGCTGATGCAGTCTGCGGGCACCATCTGCATCCAGCCCAAATGGTGGCGCTCGCCCACTTTCCCCACCGAACTGGTGCGGGACTGTGTCAACACCAGAGATGGACTCCTCATGCATAGCAAGATGATCTTGGTGTCGCATACCGAAATCCAGACGGAAGCGGGAAGTCAATTGAAAACGCGTCCGCAAACGCGACGGGACCCGCGGCAACGCGACCAAGAGCCGACTAGTATCTCAGGGGAGCCGAAACCGGCAGAGACATGTCTTGGCTGGGTATATGTCGGTAGCGCAAATCTGTCAGAGAGCGCATGGTATGTGAGACCCTTATCCTTCCCCTTCCCCCCTCTATTCCCTTTAAGACATGGGGAAACTTGAGACAACAAGGCAAGAAGCGAGCCTCAACGGTCAGTGCAATGGTGCGGTTGTATAGCGCGCTACTAGCTGCCTCTTGAGGATATTTTGAGAATGTCTGGGACGGAATCGTGATGGTGATCTTACGAATCTAACGCTGACGGATGCGGCTATGCTACGCCGAACAGGGGCCGCATTGTCAAGGACCGAGCGACAGGACAGCCTAAAATGAGTTGTCGGAACTGGGAGAGTGGTGTTGTTGTGCAAATTGCCAACCGCAAAAGCAGTAGCTTCAGTGGCAGCACTGGCGCCAGCGCCAGCACCAGCACCAACGCCAGTACCAGTACCAGTACCAAGGTCAAGGCGGAAGAGGCCCAGGCACGGTCATCAGTGCAGACGGGGAAGACCTCGGGGGAGCCGGACAAGGGATGTGATACGAACCAGCATTATCACAGCCAGAATCACAGCCAGAAACAGACACAGAAGCAGAAGCAGAAACAGGAGGTAGTCATAGACACAGACACTGACAATGACACGGACGACACAGACACTAACATTACATTTGAGGACACCGTCCCAATCCCAATGCAACGACCAGGACGGCGGTACGGCACGGGTGAAGAGCCTTGGTTTTACAGTGCCCAGGGCTGATCGACAAGGGCGCGTTTGTTGTCTATTTTGGGGGTAGTAAGCGATCAGATGAAGAATCATAAGGCGATAGGACAAGTAATGTTGAGCACGGCAGTTGGTAATTGCTGGCAATAACCCTGGCGTCTCAGTTTAATATGGTGATATTGTATAGTTGTTGGTGGCCTCTGCGCAGCGTATGTTCGTGTTTCGACATGAGTTTGGAGGGATAGGAATGGCTATTAAGCGACAATACTACTGTACCTAGCCTAGGTTATGACCCAGATGACACTAGGGAGGGAGGAAGACGTAATCGCGAGATGGTACCATGACGGTGCGATACGATGCGATGCGATGCGATAGGATGGAGTGGCAAGAATAAGATGGGGACGTTGGTTGAGGGGAGTTTGAAGATTGCAAGACGCAGCGCAAAACGGGCATCTGCAAAGCCTCACTTGAAGATGCATGGAACCTGGAATTGGAAGGAATTGGAATTGGAGCTGGAGCTGGGGCTGAGGCTGGACACTAGGGGTTTCGGGGTTCTGCGTGCGAATCATATCAGATTAAATCACGACCCCAGGACCAGGTATCTCGGTACTTGATTTGATGACAATAAAAGCCATGCAAATGGTCCCAACTATGACACACGATTACAGAAGTCAATTGCAGAATCCCATCCAATGACAAAGCTGAGGTTCCTCCTTGTCGGCTCTCCCACTTTTGCTGCCCTCCCTTCCTCGACATGAAGCCACAAAGGGAAAAGCGTAAGAAACAAGGGTGTGCGAGTGTGACAGACCAGATGAGAGCGAGGACTAGACGCAGCAGCCAATCACGGTAAACGGCAGCGATGGCCTGCAGAGCGGCAAGTGCATGGACCAATGAGACAAATTTAAAAGGTACCTAGGAGAGGGAACGGGTGGAGAGCACTAAGAGCGCCATAGAGACCCACGAGGCAGGCACCAAAGCCAATGCCGGAGGTCGCTGCATACCATGTCCTTGTTCAAGTGCATCCTTGACCATGACCATGACCATGACCATGACAGCGTTTTTTTTCATTTTCATCATTTTCATTTTTTCTCCAGTCCATGTCCATGTCTTTTTTGTAGCCTTTTCTCGTTGCCGTTCCTCAAGGGAGAGAGGTCCAAGTATTTGCTAATGAGGTTAGGTTAGTAGTTTGGAAAACTGGACTTAGAGATGTCGGTCCGGGGACAAATGTAACCTAAAGAACATGGATGGAATCATCTGAATAAGGCTGCAATATACGGATATGAATCCGTACAGGCCATAGGGTAATTAATTACCAACTTGGTGTAACTGTGCTGTGTACTCAAGTGCCATGACAAGACATCCATGATACGACATGGAATATGCCATGATGCAGTAGGTATCCATCATCTCTGAACTCAATTGACGCGCGGCAGGAGGATAACTTAAGGCACGGTAAGCTACCAAAAGCAAGACATAAGACACAGCCTAGAGGCTAGAGACTACTGTAGAGACTAGAGCCTAGACAGCTCGTCTAAGAAGCTCGCCTAGGATGAGACGAGAAACGGCCCAAAGACGCTCGGCAGGGATCACCCAGGCACTAACACACCCCCCAGTCAAGGACCAAAGACATTGGAAGCAAAGATCAACGAAAACGGATAGAGTAGAAGATCGGAGGTACCCAATTCAATCCAACTCGTTAGTTAATTACCTACAGCAACGACGGCATTTTCCTTTGGCCGTTTCGAGATGGGATATGATGGGCAACATTGGAGCCCAACCCAATCCAATCCCAAAGCAAGGGCCTTTTGTTATTTTAGTCCCCCCTCCATGATTCAAGAACGTATCGAAATTGCACTGCCAGGACTGCCTGCGACTGACACTATCTTGGCTCCTCTAGTACAGATTTTGACAACTCAACCTCGAATGATCAACGACAGTAAGGACGTTGGAATATACCGTGTCGACCCTTCAAAAGCTTGTACAGAAACCCCACCTGATATAAATTCTGTATCCACAACATCTTCAAGTAGCAAGGGTACAAAACAGTAGAGTTACTGCATATCTACATCCTGTGCCGTGTTATCTGGTGCAGTCAGGTATCATAATCTGCATTATCTGCATCATGCTAGGCTAGATATACGTACCTTACTGTGCTCAGGTACGTAGTACGTAAGATGGAAGACCCTTGAATGATCTTCACTAAGGTTTGGACATCGCATCTTAGCTGTCGCAAACTCTCAGGCACGTGCTTGGGATTTGATGCACTCTTTCTTTCTTTTGATAACTTTTCATTTTTGATTCCATTTTGCGAAACCAGGACCGCAATCGCAAACCTCGAGAATACGCACGAACCAGCAAGTGGTCTTTGTCGAGTGCTTTTTTTGTACAGTACAGGGCTAGCCACGTAAACTAGCAACCTAGAGGTTAGCAGTGCGTAGACTGGAGTCCTGACAATGAATGATATGGAGACGGCGCATGGGATAATTACTTGGGTATGGGCGGTATCGGTACGATAATTATCATCGCAAATATCATCCCCGTGCACAGTCTATACACTACTGGGGGAAAACCGGGATGGAGTAGCTATTCCAGGTTTGAAATGGGAACGGTTGCGAGTGGGAAACCACTAGTTCGCTGCATGCTATCTTGTCTCTGACGATTGTCTGACTCGATGTGCAGTGTGTTTCCCTTCTCGATTATCATCGTCTCTCTCATTCTCTCACACGCGTGCGTGCATGCATGCATGGATAGAAAGATGGATGGATGCAACGCCGTCGATATTGGAAGTGCAGCGTAAAAGAGCGAACCCGGAAACAAGACGAGAGGAGAAGCGAGGTGAGCCAGAAAAAACACCACCCAAGGAAGGAAAGGACTCTGTAGTGCCATCTACTAACCCGAGACAGCGTTGCCGTCGGGGGCTTGGTGCCGTCGTCGGAAGTCTCGGCCGCCTCCGGGGTTCCGGGCGGGGAGGGGTTGAGCCCAGGCGACAGGGAAAGAACGAGTCTCCCCTTTGTTGGGTTGGGTTGGACTGGGACTTAAAGAAAGCTATGACCATGGCCCCATACCGTAGATGGTTAACATATGCCATGTTAGCATACCATTCATTCATTACTGTCCATGCAATGTAGTGAAATAGTACTATTACCTTACCTTGCCTTGAGACTTGGCTGGCATAGCCATGTTTGCCATGGCTCTTGATGGAATTAAGTAGGTATTTCTCTGGTTGCTCATCTTGTATCAAGATTCGTACTGACTGGATGCAATACAATACACCAGACCAGTAGACGTGGTGTGTCATTATATAGTGCAAGATGGCGTGCCTTGCTTGGAATGTGGATATTGTGGCGTTCAGGGCCCCCATCAGAAAAGAGCCGGCCGAGAGGTTGACAGAGAGTGGCAGAGGTAGGAGCCAGCTGTGATGGTTGTCACCAAGGAAGGCGGTGGTGCTTTGGCCCTTTTCTCTGTTCTGTGTGTGGCTCTCATGTTTCCCATCTTCTCCTGGATAGCAGGGTGAGGGCTCTTTCTGTTATCACTTCAGCAACAAGAGCGTGTACAAGTTTATCGGCATTAGTCTCCAGAGGAAGAAACCTAAAACAAATGGCATTGTTCCAGAGGATTCTCTCCCGCAGCGCCAAATGAGACACATCACATTACACGGCAAGATAGACGAAAATCATAGCCAAGGGACATTATGATGGCATATCCTCAAGAAAGAACGGCATGGTGCGTCACTGATAGGTACATTAGCACACGCAACGTGCAACTCACCTCACCTCACGGAACAGAAGGAGAACCCAAGGGGTGTGCCAGAATTCTTTCCCCAGGCCTGTCTGGAGTAAACCAAGGCCCACTTCGCCTGCTAGAGACCCCCCAAAGCAAGCAGAAAGGAGCAAGATTAAGGTCCCGTCAAGTTGGAGAAAAGGTGGGCAGATCGATCTAGCAATTTTGGCCTTGCGAACTTCGTAGTCAAGAGTTTCTTTAAATTGAAGTTAAACATGCAAAACTACGATTCGTCAGAGTTTTGATGTATGTTAAACAAGTCAGGCATTGAATTTGTCTAGAACAAAGCAAAACGCAAGGTCAAACTCTTGGAACATGGAAATCAACCTGCTTCTGTTCTTTCTCCATGGTGTCCTCTACTTTACCTCAATCCTGCTCCTCCCGTCTCCTCTCTCGGCCGCATAGTAGATCCATCATCCAGCCACCCCATGAAAAATGAGAGGTGTGGAGTTGGGCAATGAGAGTGACGGTCACGCACCCCGAGGGGTACGGTCACGCCGCCCGCAAGCCGCAAGGGGGGGTGTTACCTAACTTGGGCCATGAGAAATGGATGCCGCTTTAGACCATGACAGAAGAATTTGGACAACCTCCGCACGATTCCCGTGAGGGCTTTACCTAATCCTTTTTGTCTCTCATTCTCTATATGGTCAAACGAGCGTAAAACATTATAGGTAGGCGTGGTTCCCATTTTCTTCTTCTCTTGTTCTCATATTCTTCACTTCACATTGATTCACTCGTTGTTTTCTTCTCAGGTCAGTCGGTTGGTTGGCCAGTTGATAACAAGTGCCCTCATCGTGGCTGCTTTAATCTTTTTCTTAAAAAATCTTGTATGCCTCTCACCTTCTTGTTCTCATTTCCCCATATCGAGTCACTCGCTGCTTCCTTTTCTTCTCGGTCAGTCAGTACGTTGGCCCGTTGATAGCAAATGCCCTCTTAATCGTGGCTTGAAGTGAGAGCCGAGGGCTTTTTCT
Organism: Fusarium heterosporum; assembly: GCA_013396295.1. Lineage (NCBI taxonomy): Eukaryota > Fungi > Ascomycota > Sordariomycetes > Hypocreales > Nectriaceae > Fusarium > Fusarium heterosporum. The sequence goes on along the minus strand of JAAGWQ010000143.1, from coordinate 116,050 downwards.
ACCAGTTCAAAGCCAGTTGTCCATTGCCAATTAACATCATATACCGCCGACGGCCCGACTTCATTGAATTGCACTCTCAGGATATGTCTATTTTCTTAACTATAAATATCCATCAACATCCCGCAAAACTTGATATCATACCAAGACAAGCTCAAACTCGAACTCAACGCCCGGCTCAAGCTCAAGCTCAAACTTGACTTCGACTTCAACTTCAATCGCAACTACAACCGCAACAACAACCATAACCACAACATGTCTAGTTCACCACTTCAACCGACCTATCGGGGGTTCATCGACACCACCCTCGACGCAACAATCGTGTTCGAAGCGTGCCTGTCAGGTCGACTGAACCATGTCCCCCGTCGACCACATGACCGAGAACGACAGGATTTGATCAAGAGTGGCAACGTCTTCGTGTACGAGGAGAATGCTTCCGGTATCAAGCGATGGACAGATAGTGTTTCTTGGAGCCCCAGCCGTATCTTGGGAAACTATCTGATCTATCGAGAGCTGGAGAAGCCTTTCCCACCGGGCGAGAAGAAACGCGCCTTGAAGAAGGCTAAGAAGGCTCAAGGTGGTGTCAGCAAGCCACCACAGGAACACCGACGATCTGTCGGCCCCACCACCGGCCCCGGTTTCGGCCCCGCTCTTGGTACCGTCCTTGGTCCCGCTTCCGCTCCTCCTCCCGGCTCCGACCCTATGGACGAGACCGACCGCGCTTTGGTCGGCTCGCTCGTCGACTCCTACGACTTCAAGCCCAACGGACTTGTTAAGAAGACTATCAGCATCACGTTCCGAGGGGTACCTCACCATCTCGTGAGCTACTATAACGTGGAGGATGTCAAGGCTGGGCGCCTTGTCTCACCCAGCAACGACATGGCGCTGCGAGGAATAAGTCCTCGAGATGAGCTGGTCAACCAACAGAACTTCCGCGCCCCACCAGGGAACGAGAACGGGGTCTTTGTCCCTGCTCCCGTGCTGCCGGTGCCCATGTCTGTGCCCGTGCCTGCGGCCATGCCTGGCTTCCAGGGCTACGACCAGCGTATGGCCTTTTACCAGCAGCAGCAACAGCAGCAGAACCACCATCACCACCACCAACTCCAGCAGCATCATCAGCAGCAACACCAGCAACACCACCAGCATCACCAACAGCAGCACCACCAACTGCAGCCGCTGCACCATCACCAGCAGGAGCAGCAGGAGCAGCAGTACGGGGGATACGGCCTGGCACCGCGTTTTCCCCATACTGGCGGCTACGTTCCTGCTCCCCTCTACCAAGCGCAAACGCAAGCGCATAACTGGGGGACGGCGGAAGAGGCGGCTGAGTATGAGGAGGAACCGGTTCAAAATTATTTCTACTCATGATATCCCCCGGTTACCGAGAAATGTGGTGTTTTTCCTTCTTTGTCTTTTAGCGTAGTTTAGTGTATTATATATTTACTTTATTCTATTTTAGTTTCCTTGATGATATCCGTTATTGGAGTTTATGGTTCTCTTTATGACATCCTAGTCTATTTTAGTGTACTTGAACACACTTTAGTAAATTGTCTCATCAATGGGAGCACTATTAGTAGTCATTCTGGACGTCATTGTATCGAGCAAATTGGGCGGGTCAGGTATTGATTCAAGAATAGGTCAAGGACGAGTTTAGGGTAATCTAGATTTTCTTGCTCTTGACTAGTTCCATCGTCTTGAATCAAACGGTCTCCAAAGTGCTCTCTCCCATGACACTTTATCAGACAATATTATCACACACCTTCTTCTCAGCTTCCTCCTTCAACGGAACACGCTTAATAGGACTAGTTAGATCTTTGAGGTATTCTACGAGTAACTCGGGATGAAGAGCTACGCCTTCCAATTTCCCCTTCAGCTCTCCCTGGGGGGACCTCTCAATGATCTTCCGGATCTTGGTAGAACTGGGTGCGTCAGAGGGTCGTTTCTCCAGGTTGCAAGGAAGAAATCTGACAGTTCCTCTTTTCTTCGCCCGTTGTTGACGACATACGGAAATAACATCCAGCTTATTTATGACTTTAGTCAACTCTGTTTCCGCTGCTGTTTTTCGATTAGCTTCTTCCATTTCGTAGTTTTCGAGTGAGCTCTGACCTGAGTCCCGTTGGCCTTTGAACTTGACCCGTATCTGTTGCTCGAGCTGAAATCCATCGTAGCGCAGCTTCTCCCACGGCGTGCAGCCAGCAAGTTGTCTGAGAGTGTTTGGGTAGCGAAAGTCGACGGGCCGCGAAACATCGCTGGTGATGGAGTCGGGACAATCCCAGCACTCTGGATTGTATCCGCCATCGCCGGTGATGGCATCTGGGCCGCAAAGTAGCATAAATTTGAGCTCGATACGATCCCTCCTCAACTCTCTGACCAAGTTGGCGCGGAATTCTGGCCAGCTAACTTCAGTGTTATCGTACACCCAAGCCCAGTCTACTGGTATTCCGTTGCCGCGCCAAAGATTGACTCGTTGCTCACGGGGGAGGATGATGGATGTGTCCTTGTCCTTCATTTTCATCTCGAGACGATCGTCATCGGTCACTATAATGATCGCCGCGATGATGTTGAGGTCTGCTCCTGCATTGTCGAAGACATGCTTAAGCAGGTCTAGGTGTCCTTGATGAGGTGGGTTGAACGATCCAGGGAAGAGGAGAACGTGGTTCACGCCATGAGGTTGAAGAAGAGGAGGTTTTTTTGCTGTCGCGTTGTTGAAAGGCCGATCGGGTGGATGTGAAGTCTGAGGATCGATGGATTGTAAGCGTTCGATATAGCTTGCGAGGCGTCTGGAAGACATGGTGTATTCTTGAGACCTGCTTTGAGGATGTGGAGGAGAGAGATGGGGATAGAGATGAGAGGTAGGCAGACAGTTTGCAAGAAGCGCACTACTTGCATTAATGTATCAAGTCGAGCGAACATACGCGTAAACATGAACTGGCTACAGATGGCAGGCAATTGACGACACCTGCCGTGAATGATGGTGGTCGTTGGCACAAGAACAGACGTCGTTGGTAGATGGTCATGCTGCAACTGACCCATTGCTCCTGGGAACAAGCCTTCTCACGACTCATAACAATAGCATCGCAAATATCTAGTTTGGAAATATCTGAGTATGTAACTCACTACATCTAGCGTATGCAGATTCTGGATAGAGTGGAATGAATCTGACAAGATGTCCTCTGGCGAGAAAGTGGTCAGACATGAGAAAGATGCTGCTAAGACACACCTGGTTTATCTTTAGTTTTATGAATAAGGAGGTAGATATAAAGTCCACAGTCACTTGAGTTTGAATGCAGTTGCTCTGTTGAGTTACTCTGTACAATGTAATGAATGTTTGGGTATCTGTCAAGAACCAGATGAAGCTGATCCGCAAAACACTGATCAGCGTACTACGACAAGGATAGCCTGATCAGCAGTAGTAAATTTTGACGTAGAAATCATTGTATTGTACAATGTCATCTAACGGGCAATGGTAGAATTGTGAAGTTACACATGTCGCTCCTTATTGCATTGCTTTGAATTGTATCCAGAGCTGCAGAACTGCTGTGAGTGGCGGCGCACGAACAAGGGTATTAATCCTCAAAAACACTCTAAAATATATACTCTGATAGTAGTAAAGGATGCAATATCAAGCATCGATCTTGGAAAGAAAAAGTGTTTAATCAGTCACTGGTGCGCGAAGACACGGTCCATTGGCCCGAACCCCTCATGTAAAAGACGGTGTTTACAAAGGATTAGTTTTTATGACAAGGTCTTGGTCGATCATAACAAACGGTCGCGAAACCCTGTCGATATCTGAATCAAGCACGGAGATGGTTCGTCAATCAGAAGGGAAAGCCGCAGGCACAGCTGCATGGATCGACACCACACAAATACCACGTACTTACTGTATGCGCACAGCATGATATACAATACGATGAGAACCGGATAGATGCAGAAAAAGTGAGATTTCCGCTCAAAGGCGTTAGATGTTATGTTGGTGACCATAAGTATGTATGTATGTATGCATGCCCCTACAGCTTCTCCAAAGTCTCTTGTTATGCAGAAGTACGGTCAGTCATGCAGAAGAATCTTGAATCAAAGGCGGTGAAATAACAGGAAGGGAAGAAAAAAAAAGAAAAAAGCACGGTAATGCATGCGACAGAGAAAGGTTTGTCCCGCTCATCTCGCTGTGCCATAAATGGAAACATGGAGGCCAGGGGCAATTGGCTGCCGACCATGCCATGCCATGCCAGCTCTCTACGTAAAAGATATGGGGTAACGTCACTACAAGTCATGGCATGCCCTGCCCTGCCCTGCCCTGTCCTACTAGCATCGATCCGCGACGGGAATCTCACCCGGCAGGGAAGCATTGATGAAGATGCTGTTTGTGCTCAAAGGATGGTTTATCAGCATCTGGACAACAAAACCGGCAGGATAAAACCCGTCTCGGGAACGCGAAGAGAACAACGAGATGGACACAGATGGGACAGTGGAACACATGACCCCTGCTCTTGGAGGGTGTTTTGGCTCTGCTCCTATTCGTCGACATGACGAGTAGCCACGGCAGACAAGGCTTGGGGCGGCCTAGTTTAGCCCGAAAGCTTTTTGGAGATTTTGCTCTCTGGCGTCATGGGCATGATGGGCACGGTTTGATCATGAGAGCGAAGAGGAGGAGGAAGAGATGGGATGGGCTGTTGGGTAAATGGGTGCTTGATGGAGATTGATGCATGATGAGAGACAGCGTTTCTGACCAAATTCGAGGCCCACGACCCGGTAGCTGAGCTTGTCGCAATCTTGGAGCTATATTTGAAGCTGGACCTGGAGCTCCCATCACATCACAGCTTAGTCTAGCTTGGACCAGCTCCCGAGTCGCCTTGATCCATGTCTACCGGTTCATCGACCGCGCATGACCGTTTAACAAACAGCAGAGCCGTGTCTTCCCCGGGCCGTCGAGTCCATCCATTCATGGGAATCACATCAAAGCAAGAGTGTCTACTTGGTAGAGCGTCACTCGCTCATCCATGTCTCACTACCCACTTAGCGCCCACCGCTTCCCCTCCCCTGGCAGTTTTCCCCCATGCCCACCGATCCCTGTCCCATCTGTCGGTCGAGCCCATGACGAGCTAGAGTGCATATTCGTACAGTATGTACGGATGCCATGTTTCTTTTTTTGTGTACTGTAGAGAGGGCACAGCAGTGTAACAAGCACTTGATCTATTGGATCATTGCTTTTGATCACGCCTCTGCTCTGCTTTGCTTTGCTTTGGACAACGCATTTCAGTTGCATCGAGGTTTTGTTGTTGAGAAACGTTGCGGTTATCCTGTCGTGAAGGAACGTTTATCTCTTGCAAGAACCATATCGATTTTTGAGATTTCAATTTCCATTTACAGTTCCATCTCCAGTCCCTTCGGTGTCACGTTATCTGTTGCAGCCTCTGGCACGTCTCGCATATGATCAAGTGTGCGTGCGTGCGTGTGTGTGTGTGTGTGTGTCCCTTGCGTTTGCCTTTGCATCTACTAACCGCGCATATTCACAGACTTTGCGAGTTGAGCCGTCTGATTCACGATATCGAAATCACCATTTACGCATAAAGAAGCTCGCGGCGTTATCGCAGACCGACTCGAACTCTCCTGACCTGAATAGTCTTGAATCAGGACAAAGCCATTTAGAGTGGATTCTCCACTGACTGGCATTTTTTTTCTTTGGAGATTTTCTGGGGTGGACACAGGATTGGGTGAGGTGGTATCCTAGTCCGCACTAAGGCGCTGGAACCTGAAGCCGAAAGGGAAAGGGCTGGAAAATTGGCGCCATGGATCCACGGCATCCGTCCAAGCTTCCCTTTCCGCCGTCGCCATACGCTGCTTCTGCTTCTGCTTCTGCATCTGCTGCTGCTGTTTCTCCTTTCCCTCAAGGTCCAGATCCGAATCAAGCTTCTGCTTCTCCAACAGCATCATCACAAACCGCTAACGGCGTCATTCTTAATCCACCTGTTGGAACCGTCCCGGCCAGCGCAACAGCTGTATCCTTATTTTCCAACGACGCCTCACCTCTCAACCCGTATGCCATCACGCGCCCCGAGTCGCATTCCCATCTTCACGTTCAAAATCAAAATTTGAGTCCCGATCAAATCCATGCGTATGACGCCCATAATTTGGCCCAGCGACGACCTTCCGACACGACTTTCTACACTCAAACGGCCGGCCACATAAGCCACGAATCAAGTCTCGCGCGTTCCCAGATCTCTTCGGCTATTCATCCACTTCGAAACCTCAATCGCGAAATGCCGCCTCCGACGTCGCCTCCCCAACCGGGGGCGAAACCTCCACAATCTCAGCAACAGGCGCACAGCATGATGGGTTATGGACCACCACCACCGCGACCACCACCTCTAGCTGGTGGACCCCCAATGTCTTTCTCTGGTCGCGAGCTCCCGGCTCTTGGCTCACTAGCGAGATCTGGCAGTAGCAACAGCTCCATGTCGATATCATCAATGTTGGGCGGTCCGCCTCCAGCCCTTCGAGAATCGCAACCTCCGCCATCGCATTTTCCTCCACACTCTGGGGCGCCTGGACCGAACCCCGGTTTCGCGACCGCGATGCATGCTTCACCGCGAATGCACTCAGCAGCTTCCGACTATCCTCCGTTCCGTCGACCCCAGACGCCTGATCATCAAAGACCTTACGAGCCTAGAAACTCACCGCCTACTCATTACTCCACTCCTGAGATCCCGCGTTATAGCACACCGTCTACATATTCAAGACATCCTTCAGGCTCTGCAGATCATGCCAGAGAACCAGGCAGATTACCTCCTGGGCCTCCACCCAGGCCCAGTAGCCAGCCCAAGGCCTATTCAGGTATGCCCAGGCAAATGGAGATGGGCCGACCACCTGGACCTGAAGAGGCTTATGGAAGACGAGATGAGATGGGTCGACCTCCGCCCGGTATGGAATACAATCCTGAGAGAGTTGGTCTTCGACCCAACCCCTACGAAGATCGGTATAGAGCAGAGCGCGAACGAATGGGCGAGGCAGAACAACGCGAACGAGAGAGAAGAGACCGCGCGTATTCTGGTAGCGACTCAGGAAGGCACTCGATACATCCTGGTGACTACGGGCACCGCGAGCCACCTCGAAACCCTTTACCGTACAGCCGACCGATGGATCGCGACCCTCGTGACCAGGCTAGAGACCCTAGAGATATGCGCGAGCGAGATCCACGAGAAGCACAATGGGGTCGCCCCGGCCCTGATCCCAGTTATCGAGCCCCCATGGATCATCAGCGACCACACCCTGACTATCCTCCGTCTGCCGCGCCTTATCCTCCTCATGGTCTCGCTTATCAGGGCCCGCCCCCCGATCGATATCCACCAGCCTCACATCCTCCGCCTGGTCAGAACGCTCCTCCTGGACCCGCGCCTTATGACTCTCCCGATCGAGCCCGAATGAGTTTGCTACATGCACAGCAACAACCCCCTCACCGAAGACATGAAGAAGGAGGACCGCCACCACCAACAATCGCATATAACGGAGCCCATGGCCTTGGTCAGTTTGAGTCTCCGCGACATCGTAACAGCGACGATGCGTCAGCCCCGAATGGCCAACGCAATTTACTGGCAATACAGGAGATGAACCGCAAGGGTAGAATATCACCTCTTCCTCAAGCTGTGCAGGGCGCCCAATTACAGCAACCTGGCCCAACGGGCGAGCCCGGAATCAAAAGCGAATTTGGTCGCATGTTTGCTGGCATTGGTAATGGAGTCATGGGAGTTTCAAGCCCCATTGCATCTGCTGCTATGCCATTTACAAATGCAAGCCTGGCCAAGCGCGAAGATCCAGAAAATGTGACACCAGATTCAGGCCCTGAAACGGGAGGCAAGGGCACCAAAGGCAGAAGACGAAAGCTTAAGGACGATGATGGAAAAGGCGATGATGACAGTTCAGGTCGTGTTACACCGGCTGGCAGGGCAAAGCGTCCCAAGACTCACCAACATCACCACCACCACCAGTATGTTGATACGTCGCTCTCTCATGAGTTTGCTGACCGTCATAGTCACCCACACCACCATCATCATCATCCAGCAGACGCTACGCCATTGAGTGGTGTTGCACCTTTTAAGAACTTCAAAACAGGGGCCCCCGCGAACGAAAAAGGACTTCCCGTTCCACATCACCACCACGCTCCTCGGCCGATGCATCCCCACCAGCATCAACCAGTGAAACAGCCAGTAGCAAACGCCGCTCCGATCATCCCCCCGAAATCGAAATTGATTGTAAAAACAAAGGCCGTTTTGGAGTCAGTCTCGGACCTGCCGAGACACCATCTTGGAGATTTCATTTACGAACCCCGATTGAAAGCAGCTAGGCTTGTTCCAAGCAATTCCTCACATCGTGCCTTTGCTTCGAACCCGAAGCCACTGCCCTGGGAATTAATCAAGAATAAGGAGAACTGCACTCTGACTGTCAAGGTTCCTCGAATCCATCTGTCACCTATCGCGAGAGAAGAAATTACCTCACGAGGGTATCTTTGGGGTACTGATATTTATACCGATGACTCTGATGTGGTTGCTGCATGCATACACAGTGGTTGGATCAAGGGAGAGTGGTCTGAAGATGTTGACAATTCGGTCCTGGATATTGATCAGGGAACTACTGATAAGAGACGTAAGAAGCATGTGAACCCGTCTGTCGATCTGGACTCTGAATGTCTCATCACTGCACCCCCCACGAGTGGACCTATGCCGATCCCTCCCCGACGTGATCTGCATGTCAACATTCTCATCCTTCCTCGCTTGGTCAGATACTACCCTTCCACACGACACGGGATTACGAGTCGAGAATTTGGCGGGGAGTACGGTCATCGCCACTCAGTTCACGACGGGATCAGTTACATGATCAAGAGTGTAAGATGGGTGGAGAATGGCGCACAACCGCAGGCGCGACTTCGAGGTAAAGCTCGACGAGAGCGTATGCGCAGAGCCATGTGGGAGGTCAAGGGAGGTACCGATAACACCAATGGACTTGAGACAGAGCAAGAGAAGGATCCAAATGGACGACTACGTGGAGAAATTTCGGCCACATGGAGAAAGAAGGATCCCGCACAAGACGGACCTCAAAACAATGGGCAAGATGTTGTCAATGACGATAAGGGAGACCAGCCCACGAACGACGGCAAAGCGAGCAAAGGGGAGAATACTCAACGGCCCAAGGACGTGGAAATGGAAGACGCCGTTGAAGTGCCAAACGTGGAGACGAATGCGGATGTATAAGTAAACATCTTGAACATAAAAGGCGTTAGTGTTATGGCATTACAGGGCCAAGGAGCCATGGTCTTGTAGCATTAGAAATACCCCTTTTGATCATGATAATAGCAACTTTAATCATAAGGCGCCGGCCTTTGAGTCTATGCGTCTAATTTTGATACAATTTTGTACAGTTTGTTTTGCCACCTAATCTTGAGAAGAGAGGTTTTGTCAAGCCATTATTCCACCACCGAACTTTTAGAAATCTGTCACCCTTCCGTTGTAAGACCAATCGCCCGCTCCGCCCCATCGCAAAGGCTCATTCTTAGGTCCTCCGACCTCTCCAGTCTTGGGGTTGGTCTCGCCCTCGAACTCTGGTGGGGCACCGCGACGGTAGGCCACATTCATATCGTCCAACTTCTCTGGCGTTGTTGTGTGTCTAAGCTGCGACGTAGCAGGCGTCGCAGCAGCAGGTGTCTCCTCCTGTGGTTGAAAAGCAGAAGACACAGAGGCTGCGCGCTGCAGACGTTCGAACTCGGCTTGTTGCTCAGCGGGCAACTTGGGTGGTCCAGGGCGGTTCTGGAAAGTCGACGAGAGTCGTATGGTGTTTGGCGTGCGCAAGAGCGGGATGCGGCGGGTGAGAAGGCGAGACATGTTTTCCGTGATCGATTGTTCCGGATTGTATGTTTGGGAGTTTGGCTCGGTTTCGAAGTCCGTTGATATTTAGGTGAATGGGTTAACGTGGTGTTTGGCGCAAAGAGTGATGTGAAATGGACGGATGGCGATGGCGAAAGCGATGGTGACGCAGATCAATCGTAGGAAGAGATCGGGGGAGAAACGGGCCGAGGTTAGATTGGAAATTCTGGGGACTCGATCATGCTGGGTATTAAAAATCACAACTTGGGGGCAATTTGTGAGTAGAATTGAGACCTCGAGAAAAATGAAAGATATAACAGTATACATGAGGGTTAAATATCATCGCTCAGGATTCAGTTTTTATTCTAGATTTCCTGTCGTATTGGGGATAAGGTATTAAGCAAGTAGGGTCTATCGGACAGCTTTCAGTTTATATACTAGACTGGGGCTTTGATCAAGACCCTGACGAATTAAAGAATGCACTACTACTAGACAGTGCGGCCCCTGGCAATTAGGCTTTATCTATGTAAGGCTGAGAGAGGCAGGGGGATGGTTATTTAGCTACTTTCTGATGTCAGTGTGGTTGACGAAGACTTCAAGTAGGAAATCTTGGTTGGCTCAAGTATAGAATTGGAGATGCGTATGAGGAATGGCATACTTGTGGATGTCATGACTGAACAATAACTCCTCAGAAAATCAATAGTTGACAGAACAAGGCAAAAGAACCGAGACTGCCATGACAACGCGTTGGTGTCAGCACATCCAGTTTGATAGTTGTATCTAACTATTTTATGTGTACACACACACTCAAGACATGTGAAGAACCTCAATGTTATTACCCACGGGATCAAGAACAAACGCCGCGTAATAACCAGGTCTATAATCTCTCAAACCCGGCTTTCCATTATCGACCGCTCCAGCCTTGCTGCAATACAAGTCAGTACATAGGGCTCACTACGGGAGGGCTCGACTTACATGGCAGCCTCGTACCACTCATCGACATGTTTCTGACTATCGCCATCAAAGGCAACATGAACAGGAGCAGTCCTGTTATCCATGTTGCCGTCGTGTTTCTTCAGGTTTGTGGCTCCGCCACCGAGCCAGAAGTCGGGGCCTTTGTTCTTCTGGCCAAAGGCGCAGTAGTAGGCCCCAGCAGGACTTTGGGCCTCGAATATGAATTCGTAGCCTATGGGTGCGAGAACAGCTTTGTAGAAGTCCCGCATCTCCTCGTAGAAGTCGCCGGTAGGGAGTGCCAAGTGACTGATACCCATTGTGAGGTTTGTGAGTTGAACGTGAGGGAGTAAGTAAGAAAGTGATGGTGGTTTGAATTGATCTTTTCGACAAAGGGATGTGTATGCTCTTATATATATCTATTTCTAGTATCCCAAAGCTGTGGCTGAATTCACGGTGGTCTTTAGTATTTCCCCTCTGACCTGTGAACCCCCTCGCCGTCCGTGGCGTTGTATAGCGACAATCCGACCCGGACTTGAGACAAAGTCCGCAAACTATCCGACTGCTGTACAAGTGCCCCCTGGCATTTACCATGCATGGATGATGGATTGCTACACAGTGACTCACACATAAATGATCTGATGAAGTACAGTCCGCTTCGATCTGAGCAAGTCTTGCCAATGACAGTGGTTATTGCGAAATACCGGTATTGTTGTAGCTGCGTCGAGTTTAAAGTTATGGTCCACAATAATAAGCGTAGGGCTATGTAGCTGATTTTCCTAATTAGGAAAATGAGATTTGCACGACAAGAGGAATGAACAGAGACTGCGTATCAGACAGAGTAAAATGGATTCCGAAGTGTTCCATTAATAATACAATACAGAATGATCCATGTGGCTTTGTAATTCTTGTTTCCATCTGCTTCAGCCCTCGCTCCAATGCCGTGTAAGTGAAGCACGCGGGCCCTCGGGCTCCGTAGGATGATTGATACCGAACTCCAGCATATAATACATGCACAACAAAGATGGGAATGAACTCATCATAGAAATAGTAGACAGATCGAGTGTTACAATGTTGCCCTCTTACCAACGCTGAGGAACCTGAGAAGCATTCTCGTGTCTACTAAATGGCTGTATTAGTGGAACTCATAACAATTGTAGCAAGACTGGTGGCTAGATTGCTCAAAGCCTCACAGCACAATGTCGGTCAATAAACAAACCGAAAAGAAGCCTACCGACCGATGACAAAGATAGCTTACTTATTTCCAACGGATTCAAAGTGAGTAAGCTGCATTGAAGACTGAAGTTACGCAGATCCGCCAAGTCACATGTAACTCAAACTTCATAACTATCCACACGGGCCACAACGAAGCCCATTGACGCCGCTGACACACATCGCGATCAACAAAAGTACAGGACGAAAAGAATTTGCTTTGTTACTCTTGGCATGTTATCGTCTTCCTTGTCTCCAGCTACATATAGACATACAATAACAGACCCGACTTCTAGCCAATCTAACAACAGTAGGATTTAAAAGCAGGTTAAAGTATTATATTTGGGGGCTGTACTCTTAATATGCCTTTTCTACTCGCTCGTATAGAATCTTAGCCAATCGTCTAAAACTACAGAAGCAGACCTTGCAAAAGGTCCTGCGGAGCTGTTTATGGATCTGACAGAGTCATCTCTAATTGCTGATGGTCGAACTAGAGCTGTACCTAGGCCTCAAAACACCATGTCAGCCTTACCATGATATTGACGACACCGCCCAAGTTTGATATACAAGGTTGAATGGTAACAATAGAGCAAAAATAGTCTCTGGATCTAATAGAATCAGAGACCGGGCCTCGGATCATCATCCATTACACTGCAGTATCCAAGATCAGGAAATGCTTGAGAAATGCTGTAATGCATGACCACGTTACCCAACGTCTTCTCTAGGACTTATCAAACAATACAGCAACTGCTTACCACCAACGATAACTAGGCCCGTACGCCATCCAATTACTGTCTGCCAGTTTGCGGCCCTCTGCCCTGATTGTAGACCTAGTGCTGACCTGATTCCCAACAGCAGTGCTTGGCCTTATACCGACCCCAAATTTAGCCAAAGGCTGGAAACACTCACCTTGGCAAGATGCACCAATCTTGTTTATGCTGTGATGAATGGCAGCACAGCAGATGACTATTGGGTTATTCGATGAAATTGCGGTCACTGACGATGTTGCTTCGTGGCGTAGAAAGCGGGCATGTAAGAAATAGGTCAATCAATCGGGAAGTAGTTGCGGACATGTGCGTAGGTAAATACTCCCTACTAAAGTATAACATATAAAAGATACCACTGGGCTGCCTGAACTATTCATTGAGATATCTCGACACGATATACCGTCTTGTTGAGACTCAAGATGCACTTTTCACTCTCTACTGCCGTCTTCTTCCCTTTAATACTTCACTCTTTAATCGCGTCTGTGTCAGCCACGTACTGGAATAACACCAAGAAGTTTGACCTCACTATCACTTGGGAGAACCATGCCCCCGATGGCTTCTCAAGGAAGATGTTGCTCGTGAACGGGCAGTCGCCTGGACCGGTGCTTGAGATATACCAAGATGATTTGGTCCAAGTCAAGGTGCACAACCAATCACCAAAGGACATTACCGTTCATTACCATGGTGAGTATCTATACTTCTGGACATAGTGTTATAGAACTGACGGATCAGGTATTGAGATGAAAGGCACGCCTTGGTCTGACGGTGTTCCTGGGGTGACCCAGCATCCTATCAAACCAGGATGCAGTTTCACTTACAAGTTTAAAGGAACACAATACGGTAGTTTCTGGTACCATTCTCACTTCAGGGGTCAGATCGAAGACGGGCTATATGGAGCAATTATCGTTCATCCTCGAGCTTGCGAACCGAGCCCTTTCCACTTGATATCCGACGATGCGGGGACTTTACAAGCGATCAAACAGGCTGTGAAACACGTCAAGCCTATTGTGGTTTCTGACTTTGTGCATCTCACATCGGATGAGAAGTGGAACATGACATTGGCAGCTGGTGTTGAGGATTCATGCTATGATTCGATCCTCTTCAACGGCAAGGGCAGAGTCGAGTGTCTCCCCCAGGACGTGATTGATTCGAATCTTAACGAGATTCAGAAAAGCTACCTCAAATTGGTCCCTGGGCTTACATTCACAGACAAAGGGTAAGTAGTCATGGGAGTGTCGTCAAGTTTGGACTAACCCCTCGTAGATGTCTCCCAGCCACTGCTCTAATGGCCCTCGCGGGCGGACAGGGCAACGAGGAAGCCCTCCTCCCAGGAACCTTTTCCGGCTGCAAGGCGACTGAAGGGCAAATCGAGGTGATCAAAGTTTGCAACGAGGGCTATGGCGCGTCTACATGGGTCGCTTTCGATGTGGTAGGGGCCGTCAACTTCGTCAATGGAGTCTTCTCTATTGACGGCCACGATATGTGGGTGTACGCCATGGACGGAGCCTACATCGAGCCTCAAAAAGTCCAAGGTCTCGGCGTTTCCAACGGAGATAGGTACTCCATCATTGTCAAGATCACCAAGTCGGGCGACTTCAAGATCCGCTACAACTCCAACAGCGCGCCGCAGCTCATTACAGGCCATGCGATTCTCTCCGTGGAGGGATATGGAGCTGCTCAGGAGGCTGAGCCATGGATCAACATTGTTGGCCTGCCCGTGTCAAAAGAAGTGGTCTATTTCAACCAAGCCGTTGCCTTTCCCTTCCCGCCAGTATCAATTTCACCTACTGCAGATGTGACATTCAATCTGAGCATGGAAATTAAGGGAGCGTCGTATCTCTGGGCTTTGAACGACACTGGTCTTCTGTCAAAGGATCTCGACCAGGGAAGGCCTACCTTGTTCCACCCTCAGCCGTACATTCAAAATAACGTCACTATTTCGACCAAACTCGGCCAATGGGTAGATCTCGTCTTTGTGGCAGCTCTATTCCCCCAACCCCCGCATCCTATTCACAAGCACGGCTCCAAAATGTACTTGCTCGGCGCAGGGACAGGCCTGTTCAGATGGAGCTCGGTAGAAGAGGCTATCAAGGAGATTCCTGATCAGTTCAATCTTGTCAATCCGCCTCGGCGTGATGCGTTTCTGTCGGCGCCTGCGGAAACAGAACCATCTTGGGTGGTTGTTCGGTATCACGCTGCTGATGCCGGTCCGTGGCTGCTTCATTGCCATATTAACAACCACATGCTGGGTGGTATGATGATGGTGATTCAGGACGGAGTTGATGCTTGGCCTGTGGTGCCTGCTGAGTATGCTGAAGGTGGGAATGGGGAGTGATATATGGTTGTGCTGACCGTTGCTTGATCTTTTGCCTTCTTATAGAGACTAGCTCTCAACATTTTCCTACTTTTTGATAATAAGATCACCATGACTTGTACGGTTCTTGAAGTGCTGTATTAATGACATTAGTAGTGCACTTGAACATCATGAGTCAATGTCTCTTTTCTTGCGTAATCATTAGAATTGATCATTATTAACTATAACATCAGCAGTCGTTCATTCATTCCTCAGAACAACCAACCAACCACACTCTTGGCCTTTGCCTTCCATCCCGTCTCCTCTATAACCTTCTCCTCAACCGTATACACATCAGTCTCGAGATCCATCTCGCTCAACTTGACAAGCTTTGTCTTCTTGACATACTTCCAGACCACGTACATGATGAGCATGACAGGAAGCTCAATGTAGAAACTGACGAAGCTGACGCCGTCGAATGTGGGACTGAAGCAGCTCCATCCCTGCACGAGAACGAGGAAGCTGTTGAGAATTACGCAGATCCAGGGGCCATAGGGGTATGTCCAGTTCTTGAAGGGAAGTAGATGCGTCTTGCCTTGAAGAGCGAGTGCGCGGCGGAATCGAATAGATGTTATACCAATGGAGATCCAGCTCAGTTGGTTGGATACACCGACAATGCTGCATATTGTTAGATCATTGGGCTTTCAGGACTTGAACAAGAGACTCACTTCTGTAGCCAGGACCACAACTGTCCTGCTCCGATGAAACTGGAACCAAAGCAGAGACCAGCCACGAATCCAGTCGCAAGCACAGCGACCCAGGGTACTCTGTTCCTGTTGAGCTTGCCCAGAACCTTGGGCGCATGGCCTTCGTGAGCCAGAGTGTACATCAGTCTCACACCAGCGAAAAGGGCGTGATTTCCGGCGGAGAGGACACTGGTGAGAATGACAGCATTGATGACACTTCCGGCAGCTTTGGCACCTGTCATCTCGAAAACGAGGGTGAAGGGAGAAGTACGGGTTTCCTTGGAGTCGAGATCGGGGTAGTTGTATGGCACATTGAGACCGATCAGGAGAATCGACAGGATGCTGGTCGTTGTTAGTAATTGTCATCCAACGCACGGCAATGGGAGAGCGCACTAGAAGAGGAGGATACGCCAAAAGACGTTCTTGACGACCTTGGGGATGTTCTTGGTAGGATCCTTGGTCTCACCAGCCGTGATAGCAATACTCTCAGTTCCGCCATCTAAGAACAGTCAGTTCATATTTCGTCAAACCGAGCAATGCCTCGACTTACAGGCGAAAGAAGCAGTGACAAAAACAGAGGCAAAGCCACCGATGCCGCCAACAAAGGGCGCATCAGGCAAATGCCAGTATTTGCCACCGATGTACTCTCCCGTAGAGTTTCCACCACAGTTGACAACGATGCCCATGACAATAAAGACGACAATGGTGATGACCTTGAGCAGACTGAGCCAGTACTCGAGCTCACCGTAGGCCCGGACAGAAATGATGTTGACACCAATCAGAACGACCCAGAAGATGAGACTCAGGGCCCAGCCGGGGAAGTTGTCGGTCCAGTACTGGAGAATAAGCTGCAGGGCGACAAGATCTGAGGCTGTCGAGACAGCATCGTTGAACCAGTAATTCCATGTAAGAGCGAATCCAAAAGCATCATCAACAAAGCGACTAATCTCGTTAGTATCATGTAAATTCCATTCAGAGCAGGGAAGGGTAACTCACCCAGCAAAGGTACAGAAACTACCAGCAACGGGTATAAAAGCGGCCATCTCCCCGAGCGCCAACATGGTGGTAAAGACAATACCACCCACGATAGAATACGCGATCAGAATGGACGCCGGACCACCAGTAGCAAGAGACTTGCCCGTGCCGAGGAAAAGACCTGTGCCAATTGTACCTCCAATGGCAATCATCTGCACCTGGCGCGCCGACAGCGAACGCTGCAGCAGATCTGACTGCGTGGGCCGGGCATAGCTGTCGGGGTAGTTCTCGACATCGTCGACAGGCAATTTGCCCGTCTCTTTGGACTCTGGTGTTGAAAAGTGAGCCATGTCTTTGCGCGTCTGTTTAACAGGCACTTTTAGAGAAACACATCTCAGGATTCAAGCTTATAGATGTAGTATATATCCTGATCCGCCGAAGCGAGGCACGAGGAATTGCGTGCTCAGAGGCAAATCCACTACGAAGGCGTCCAGGAGTTACAGTTACGTACTGCAAAGAAAGCAGGTGGTATTCTTTTGTTCTTTTACCAGCCTCCCATGTCAATCAGATCGCCAGTCCCAGAGCCAAATCCGCTAGATTGAAGTGGAAGGTGACTAGGCTCGGAAGTATCTTGTTAGCACTGAAATATTGGTGTAACGTCGTATTCACGCACAACCTCGATGAACCATTAACAATTTATCAAAGTAAGGTATATAATCAACATGTTTGTTTACTTGTAATTTATCGCATTCGTACTCCTTCTCGACTGTCAAACTGTTCATCTTGTTAACAGTCAATATCCATACTGCCGACAGAATTTGCTATAGCCCACACCGGCCGCTCCGACTCGAGTTCCACTTTCGGCCTGTGTCCCGGCGCTTATCAATATGTAGGTACAAATCGAGTATTCTCTCCACTAAATACAGCTACAAAATTTCTTAAATTTCTGCCTGTTAGACGACTGAAGGATTCTGGATCCTACGGCGCAGTCACTAAACAATGTCCTGAACAAGCAATACCCTCAGCTGCAGCCCTTGTTCCCTGTGCAATCATATAAACGACAAGTGTCGCCATTATCTGACTTGTTGATAACATTCATTCAAATCGTGTCAGCTTACAACATCACTCATACAATGGATGTCCTTGGATCGAGTCTAGTCTCGCCAAGCCGGCAGCAACCCATTGCCAAGCTCATGTTTCTGCGCCTAACATGATCGCTTATTTCCTGTCGCTTAATTCTTCAAGCTTACCAGTTTTCTTTGCGCTATTTGGCGCCTGTCGCCTCTGTATATAACGTTTACTTGGTAGCCGTAGCATGCGATAGCGAAAACCCCTGCTATGTACCACGATCTACAGATATAGTGCATTAATATCAACATCATATCATTTACAATTCGCCTAAACTGATGTTCGTTTTTGACCTTTTAGATTCATCAAACTTGTTATCACTTACTATTTATTCTCCAAACCCACCTAATTTAGCGACAGAATTGACACAGCCAGGTGAAACTCGGGAATAGTTTGAAGAATCATGCATTATTTTTAAACACCCAATCCTGTGACAGTATCCCTAAGCCATTTCGATGCAGATAATAGACCTTATGACGCGCTGAAAGCTCGATTAACCATAGGGGCGCATTTGCTTAATCAAGCACACCAGCACCCAGTATCCATCCCAACCCGCTCCTTTCAAGTAAAAACAACATAAATCATGCGCCAGTCCATAGTCATATTTGATCGCGTTCATGATTTGCTGACTCGTGATCTGCCCCGAGTCTTGGTGAGAGGATCCTTAGTGGTACCCTTCCCCTTTGTGTTGACCTTCTTGGCTGTCCCTTTCTTAGCTGCAGCCTTTGACGCGCCCTTTGATGTGCGCTGGGCGTTCATTTTGTCCTCGATCTTTTCGAAGTATGCATCGACATGCTCTTGGGCAGCCGACTCCATGTCGTCTTGGGACTCCCAGGTACAATGGTTCTTGTCATAGCCTACCCATTCCACATATACCTGATTCTGGCCCCGGTGTGTTCGATGCTTTCGGATGGCAAAGACTTGAAAGACGTCTGGATCACGGGGGTTCTCAGGTCGGCCGCCCCTCACGGTGCGCCAATATGCGAGAAGGGCTCTGAGGTTGTCTTCGTGGAAGATCTCTTCGGGTGTCCATGTGCGCTCGCCGTCTTGCCACTCGATGCGAAGTTCAATCTTGTCGCCGTCCCAGCGATGGTCCATGATGCGCTTGAAAACGTATTTCTCATCGTCCTCCGCGTCCTGTTCCTCGTCCCTGTCCTCGTCCTGCCCCTGGAATTCGTATTCATCCACCTGTTGGTCGCGTTCCTCTTCCTGGTGCTCATCATCGTCGGCCGCTGGTAATTGATCGGTATTCTTGGCTGGTGTCGTGTTTGCGCGCGAAGATAATGAACTGCGGGGCGTTGCTTTCATTGCCCAACCTTTACGGGTTGCCTTACTAGAGCCCGTGACGGCAGGTGATGTGTTGTAGGAGGATGGTGGTGGAGACCCAAGTTCGGGGGATCCTTCATCCCTAGTAGATTGTCTTCGTGAGGCCACAAGCTCAGTGACGTCGCGTAAAATGTCCGCAGTGTTGAGTTTCGGCGTAGGCGACGCTTGCGATGAAGACTCGATGGCGCGCTTCTTGTCCGAAGGTGGAGGCATCGTGATGGTACTTCGTCGGCTTCTACTGATGATGGTGATGTCGCCAGTGGTATCGTGCGCAGATGGTGCAGAGGAAACGTTACTTAGTCTAGAGCGCTGTTGTGGAAGCAGGTTAGCAGTTGGTATCTAGCGATAGGCAGTGCCAGCACAGCAGTGCGCTTGCAGACGGGAGCAAGAATGAAACAAGGGTGAACCTACGGGACTTCGACCCTCTGAGTTTGCGATGCGATCCATGGAGTATCTGTTAAGTCGCTGCCGCTCTTTTGGGGAGTACGTTTTTGATCGCGACGTGGAAAGAGGCATCGAGGATGGCGGTGGTCCCTCGGCCGGCTGTTTAAGCGGTGATGAGAGAAAGTTGAGGAAGGCGTTCATGGTGATGAAAACACGGGAAGGAGCAGGCAACAGGGACGCAAGTAGCAAACAAGGCACAAATAACAGGCGGTCATTGATTTTGTGGATGAAACGGGATTAGAGCAACGACTACGGGGCGGGAATGGGGGAGTTGGGAGGTCTTGTCTTACGTTAAGGGAAGGGAAGGGAAGGGAAGTAGGTATATTGTTTACTTTTTGTTTGCATGTGTTTACAGCCGTTACAAGGTCCTAATAAAACACTAAAACTAACCATGATGCGGACCATGAGCCGACGCACACAAATGGTCTAGCGCCTGTCTCCACTTTTGAGAGAGTGCCGGGCAATGACAAATTCTACACCAGTCGTGTTTGGTCATGAATTACCAAAAAGCAAAACTTCATCCAACATTGACGTTAACAGCAAAAGTAAAGGGTCTGGCCGGGGATTGAACCCGGGACCTCTCGCAAGCTATGCTGTAGGGTTTTCCCTAAGCGAGAATCATACCACTAGACCACCAGACCGGATCATTTCACGTGATGCTTGGTGTAAGATGTTGAGCAGTCGCGAAATATGAAGACATTGTTTGCGTGAGCGCATCTGTTGGAACTTGAGATGGAATTAATTAGGGCTTGAGGACTGAGGCTCTGAATTAGTAGATAAGTTTTCCTGCATGTTTTGATCGAGCGGTTGGACATAGGATTTGGGAACTGATGCTGGGAAAACTTCTTTCTTTCTGTCTGTCTGTAGGGTAACCGCTCCTGCAACATCTGAGATCTAGGAGAACAATAAAGGTATGTTATGAAACACAGAAGGGGGCTTTCCAAAAAAAAAACTAGTTCATGGATCATTGCTCGGATACGAAGGGTAAGGCTCTAGAAGAATTATGGGTTATTTATGACATCGATGAATGATGTGTGTTTAGTAAAGCGCATCACCACCTGTCAACGCTGTAGGAACTCTGAGCAACTAGTCAACACCAACAAAGTCAATGCCCTCTTCCAACAATCAGAACATACCAGTGAATGCTTGCTAACAGAAATGAAGACGATTCATGTGTTATTTGAATCACTAGCATCATTGTTTGGCATTGGCGATGTGAACGGTGATGAACCGCATGGGAGTGCTACAAATTACTCGGGATAGCATGTAGATAAGGCAATAGTTCAATATAGTAGACCCTTACCCGAGGGAACATTGGGTAACGAGTAGGTATACTTGTTACCTCTAGAATAATGACTAGCTTTGTGTCTTGTAGACTAAGCTTCGAAAAGATAACCCTATTGTGTCTTGATCACCGAATCATCAGCGAAATCCATACGTAGACAACCTTCCGCATCCGTTCTAAACCCACCGCCCATCATCGCTTATCTGAAACCCGGCACTTCAAACGCAGCTTTCCATCAAACTCAATGATCCCTCCAACGTGGACCAGGCCATGTGGAAAATCGTACGATGTGTGGAGATGCAGCCCGAAAAGGTGATCACGTGAGGAGAATCCGTTGCTCGAAGTGCGTGTAAAGAAGGATGTCGATGGCATATTTTGGCGAAAAGTTCCACATGGTTTATGCTATTCGACTTGCTATACTCTACCAGATGACGTAAAGTATCCAATCATGTGCACAATGCGCCTCGTTATGATGCTGCTAGCATCTCTTTTGACACCTTGAAGGCCCAGACCGTGATCTGGGGTGCGGCCGAGCCAAGCAGTGGTCCCTGTAAAGGTTAACGTTACTCGTAGGGCTGGAAAATGAGAAATATCCCTGCATATCAGGCACTTAGAAGGAACGCTACTGATGTGTTTAAAAGGTGGACGTCTGCCCTCTAGTTTTTAGATTGACTTCATGCGGCCATCTGTACACTTGAGCGGGGGCTGTACTCGCGTTATACGGCCCTCTTAAGCTATCGCGCAGTCACAGACGCAGGTTCAACCATAATACACAACTTCAGTCGCTTTCATTCAAGGAATAGTAAGTTAAATATCATTCTATCTCAACGCCAGTCGCTCCCCAATTATTTCTTGTCAACAAGGTTGTAAATCTTTTGGATATCCTGCAAAACTGCCTCGAAGTCGATCTTGAGATCCTTGAGCAGACCGTCCTCGAAACCAAAGACCCAGCCATGGACGATAGGGTACTTGTTCTGTGCCCATGACTGTTGGACATCGGCAGACTTGATAACGTTGCGGCACTGCTCAATGACATTGAGCTCGACCAAGCGGTTGTATCGAGCACCCTGGTCCTCAATCGCGTCAAGCTCCTTCTCGTGGAGACGGTAGACGTCACGGATGTTTCGCAGCCAAGGGTTGAGAAGACCGAGATCCTGGGGAGTCATGGCCGCCTTGACACCTCCGCAGCCGTAGTGACCGCAGACGATGATGTGCTTGACACCGAGATGCTTGACGGCGTAGTTGATGACACCCATGGCATTGAGGTCAGTGTTGCAGACGAGGTTGGCGATGTTACGGTGGATAAATGCCTCGCCAGGCTCAAGGCCGCAGATCTGCTCTGCGGGGATACGAGAGTCGGCGCATCCGATCCAGAGGTACTCGGGAGCTTGGCCAGCGGAAAGGTTCTTGAAGAAGTCAGGGTTGACCTTTGCCTTGTTCTCGGCCCATGCCTTGTTGTTGTGGAAGAGCCGGTCGTGGCTCTGCTGGAGATACTTGGTGATGTCCTGCTCAGCCATGTTGCGCCACGAAGTGTTTTGTGAGGTTGAGGAAGAGTCTGGGTCTGATGATGATGGTGTTGAAGAAGATTTGAAGCGCGATTGAGCGAAACAGGCAGGAACGGAATGAGAAGCCAAGCGATAAGAAGCAAGGGATGATATGGAAGACGAAAAAGAAGAGGAGGCCGAGAAGCGGAGAGAAGAGGAATAGAGCCGAGAGGAAAACATTAGAGGCAATCAATGGTGCGATAAATGGGTGTGATAGTGGACAGCAGCACCTGCAGTAGATCCTTTCAAGCCTCTGTAACACGTTGGGGCCCGGGGGCTTCTACACTGCAGCCCAGACGGAATATTATAGGTATAGCTTCGCTGGAAACTCGGGCGGAGACGTAGAGATGCCGAGTTGTTGAAAATATTGGGGGTAAAGACGGAATTTGTTGAGTTGACGAGTGGAGGAAGCTTCTCTTCTTTTCTTCTTCCGTGCCTGTGCCTTGCTTGCTCATTACCTTTAAGCTCAAATTGGTTGGTTTATCTCCAGCCCCATAGACTAAGGTAAATTTGATAGCAGCCGAGCCAAGGTAGGTTTCGGATGATGGGCCCGTTGAAAGCCGTGATGCAACTTGTATTTGACGAGATATTCCCGAGCAGACCTGGACAGTTTCGGCAATTGTATAGGTATGTTTTACCGTGTTTTTGGAACTTCCAGTACTCTGCTTTCTGTGGCCATGCGCTGCTTGTTGGTACGCGGCGTGATTTGACAGTGGAGGGAGGGCTCCCTGGAACCCGGGGCATATCATGGATGTTGTCTCCATTGAACCCACTGCCGACCCCACGTCAACAATTGTATTGGGTGCGTCATCGAAGCTCAATTGCCGGCTCTTATCTGGTTCCTTGTCTGAGCACGCACATCACTCATCTTTTTATTATACCCGCACGTGAGTCACAAGAGTTGAGATGGACAAAGTTGACGATTGTATGTGTAAACAAAACACCAACTGCAGTGGCTCTTGATAATCTTGTCTATTACAAGAAAGATTATTGTAATATGGCCGAAACAATCCAACTGTCCACCGCCGATCCCCCACCAGATTTCGTCCCTTGTCTTGTCCCCAAATGAGGAACATCAGACATCTAACACACCTAAGCTTGAGCTCGTCTCTCGCAGAATGCTTCATACCAGTTCCTGCACTCTTTTCCTTCTATAGTCTCCCAAGCCTGGTTGAAAGCTAGAGACTTTTTCGCAAATGACTCCAACATGGCCGCAAACTCCTCGCGCTGACACGCCTCGCGTGACTGTTCTTCAATAAGCTTCTCCTCCTCCTTGAACTTGTCGACATCATTCTGGCGCTCTATGCACACCTTCCGCATGGACTCAAGCATCTGGCCTACCTTGCGCTTTCTGTTGAGTTTGTCTCTAAACTTGTCTCGGAGAGGATTGACCATGTTGACTTCTAGAGTGGTTGACATAGCCTGAACCAAGTCCATGTCTGTTACGTCAACTTCAATTTCAAGAGAGGATAGTGAAGGAAGCTTCGAGAGGAAGCTGTTGATCGCCTTTTCCGCCTTGGTGATGTCGGCCTGGGTGGCTTTGCATTCTTGATCGCAGTGGCCATATTCCTGTTTCCTCAGTGTGTATTGCGTGTCGCATATGCCCAGCACCTCCTCCATTTTTCTGAGAGCCTGTCTCTTACCGAAAAGTTCATCGTAGCAATTTTCTCGCTCTCGCTGAAGCACATAAACTCCAGGAAGCCCATCGTCCCGGAAGGACCGCGCCGCCTCTTTCATCTTTCCCGTGAAATTGAACAACGGGGAATGTTTGTCCTCAACACGCCGGCGCTTACTGTTGGGCTCGGAGCATGATTCACTCAGGGAGTCGTCGGCTTCGGGTGAGATTGCATGTGTTTTGCTGGATTGGCCAGCAACAGGACTAGTGGGAGGTGTGGTCGACGCAGTACTAAGAGAGATACTTGGATGTGGGCTTTGCTGCTCTTGTTGTTGATCTGATGAAGGACTGGCGAGCCTCATAGATTCGTTACTATCCGGCTCGATAGTGTTGGTCTGGCAAGGAGGCGAGTTGTGTGTCTGTTGCTGTAATGAAGCTTCCAGAAAGGTCTTTGGATCTCGGTCCCAATATTTCGACTTAGACTTCACCATTGCAAAGCGAGCGAATTCGCAGGCCGCCATGATGATATGCATCCCACTCATATCAGGGCTTTCTGGGTCAACAGGGCCCTTCTAACCATTGTATGGTTAGTAGAGGTAAGAAGCACTCGAACCATCAGTACTTACGGCTTCTACGAACCTGAGCCCCATATCCTCACCATGGTCGCGTTCAATCCAGGAATTGAGTTTCTCCTTGACTGCCTTTGAGCGACCCTGGGAATAGCAAGGGTCATAATACTGGACCGTTACGTGTCGAGGGATGCGTTGTTGCCAGTCTTCATCTTGATAAGTGGCATGAACAAGTGACCACTGACCTTGATCCGCAGCATCAAGAATCGGAGCAATGAAGCGTTTTGATCCGTTTTTAAGATTGAAGCTCGGAAACTGCACGTCTAAAAGCCTGGCTGGCTGTACGCAGACATCACTAGGAAAGCTCTCTTGGAGAACACTCAACATGAAGTTCATGTTCTCTTGTTCAATGGAATTGCAGTTGATTATCTGCCAGTTGCAGCTGAGGGTTCTGGCACAAGGCTCATGATGACTAGACGTTGGTGGCGTCTTCAGGATATTTTGGATAGGGTTGTCATGATGCATATGCCGAGGGTTGACAAGAGTGCCCCGAGAAACATTGATGTTACCGGCTGAAGAGCGAGGGGGCAGAGATGGCACGATTGCGGTAGACATAGTGTCGGTATAAGTAGGAGGAAGACTTATTGAGTGGTTGATGTTTGTGGAGCAGGCCGTTATGAAGAGGATATAAGTCTAATATATACTCAACTCAGGCCTGGTAACTTCAACAGAAAGACGACAAGATCACGGAATGAAAAGATTCCAACACTAACTGAAAAGTAACAAGTGGTAAAGAAGCCTGGTCTCAGAACAAAGAGGTTGGCCCTAACAAAGAACCAACGTTGCCAATCGTACCCGTCAATAGCCTGTGTTACAAAACCACATTTCACCAATGAGATCTCGAAATCCTTGCTTTAGCCCATGGGTCATCAGGTGAATATCTAACACATGTTAGATAAATGTAACTCTATACGATATGGTGACGAGAAGTAACTACGAATGCTAACATCTCGCTGTCCTGAGGCAAGAAAAAGCAAAAAATGAGCATGTACTAAACACTTTCATGTTAGGTGGCAGAATGCCTTCAGGAGAGAAACGAAAAAGTCACCCGCGGGGCTACTTGTGTAGAGATTGGTCCATCAAGAGCTCGGCTGGAATGATCTACAACCAGGTGTTGATTGTTTGTTAGTTTGGTATGAGTCTTCAGTCTTGGCTGTTGGTTACGACCTTCATATTTCTAGATTTCGATTTGTTACTAAGTAAGTACGTAGTATGTAGCATTGTTGCCTGGGCTTGTTACCCCGCTGCCGCTCACACTCTTTGTCATGCATGGAATCTGTGTTGGAGCGAGGCTGCTGAGCATTGCGAGCAGTTTGTATGTGAGCAGATAAAAGCAAGGTGAGAGAATGTTTGTATAGACGCTTGGTCATCGTTAAAATATCCTTTAATGTATAACTTGACACGGTCTATGTTATTCTCGGTCGCTATCGTTTGATTGCTGTCTTAAGCTGAGAGATCCGATCTGGGACTGAGCGATCACGCAGCCACACAAATGACCCCCTGGTTACTGATCTACGGGAGGGTAATAGAAAGAGAAGAAAGGTAGCAACATTGATGGATATAGGCCCTCGTCCCAACAAGTAATAGACTGTCACTTTAGGCTTTGTTGGCATAAATCCGAGACTTATTCAGAGCAATTATACTCGTCAGAAAGATAGATAGTATGCATACTAGAGACCGAAACTGCACAATAACAATCATTCTGTTGGTGGGTGACATCGACCTTCGATCCCTAGCTTCTCACAGCTTGTGGCGGGGGAGCTACGCTACAGGCAGGGATTATTCCGGGGAATGGGGTAGCAGTTGTCAATAGAAAAAAGCCGTTGATGGACGTCATGGCCTTTTAGCTGTTCCTGGTCTGGTACGGAGTACCTATAGACATTCCTGCCATGTCCGCATCATACAATATCTCATCTCCGCAACTACTTGCCTTAGGTACAGCCTGTCAGCCTTAAACACTTGCTTACCAATGGATGTTAGCCAACAGCATCGTGCATGCCCAAACAAGCCGCGCGGTTCATCGCAGCCCATCCGGCGTCCATTAGCGACGTCCCTTAGATGAATCCCCCAGCTACTCAGTAAAGACACCCGCTAACCAAAAGATTTGTACTCCACCGATTCGCTTAATCCGTCTTCTCAGATTACAGCCAAGAAGAAAGTCCGCTTGTTTCCCCATTATTAAGCAGAGCAAATCTATGATGCCCAACCCCGGTCATGAAACTGACCGCCGACCGCCCGAAGTCTCCGAAACCATGATATTTCCTTCCTTCCTCCCGCAGCTTCTCTCGTTCTCGACACTCACCCTCCGGATTTAGATGCGACGATAGAAATCATCATGCCTCGACAACCGGTGTCTTCACCAGACATCCTTGCCTCGTCGTCTGACCAGCGTCTTGGCCACATCCTCTACGGTTCTATCCACGGAAACAACAATGCCAGCACTCCAGAGCCTTCGAAGCCCACGAAGCCAGGCACGCGTGCCCTCGCTCCCGACCTGTTGCGTGGGTTGCTTATGTTAATCATGGCAATGGACCACATGTCTATTGCTTTGAATACCTGGGAACACGGCACTGGTCGCCAGACGGAGATGGACGGTGTCATCGTCAAGAATTGGAACCGACCAGCCGCGTATTTCGTCCGCACGTTGACGCATCTCTGTGCCCCTGGTTTCACTATGCTTCTCGGTGTTGGTGTTGTATATCTCGGTCGCTCGCGAACGAAGCTGGGATGGTCGACGATGCAAATCGCAAAATACTTCGCCGTACGCACCCTTGTTCTAGTACTGATCAACCTCATCCTCGGATTGATACTGTCAGTAGGAAAGGTCTGGTTTATGAACTTTGTGCTGTTTGCTCTGGCCATCGATTACCTACTTGCAGGCCTGCTCTGGCTGGCGATGCACTCCACAGAGCCATTGCTGGCGCGAGCCGTTACGAAAATGTTCCCTGCTAAGCAAGACGACGAGGACGAGAACGAGACATTGCTTGGGCGTGAGACACGAGATGTGTCTGAATTTGGAGTCAGGGTTTCTTGGCATGCACACAATGCGTTCCTTGCAGTACTGGGCCTAGTGACTATCTGGTGGAATATCTGGCTGTCACCCAACCACGGCCACTGCGAGGTCAAAGACCATGCATCTTACCAACTAAACGCTTTCTCCGCAATCAATGGGAGCAAGGATCCAGACAGTCCTGCCGTGTCGCACAACCCGTGGTTCGGCGTCTGGTTCTGGGTGACATTGACAGAGCGTGTCATGTCTGTCTTCCCACCTATGGCCTGGGTTTCCTTTGCCATTTTGGGTCTACTTTATGGACGAATTGACACTTCACGAACATGGAACGCCCGCGTGTCTTCACTCTGCAACCTTGTTGCTGGACTCGCCTTTTTCCTCCTTTTCGTCTTCACACGAGTCTTCCAATTTGGTAATCTATCTGAAGGCTGCCTACAAACACCCGAGCACGCCAAGCATCCCAATAGCAATCAGTACCTCGTCTCAGTGCAGTCGTTCTTCTACATCATGAAGTACCCTCCTGATGTTGCTTTCTGGGCATTCACTATGGCCGGCAACCTTTTACTTCTTGCCTTCTTTGGTGGTATTCCGTCCACTGTGGCCAAACGTTTTACGATTCTGCTTGACTTTGGTAGAGCGGCTCTCTTCTTTTACCTTTCTCACATGTTCTTGGTCTTCATATTTGGAGCGCTCATGGTCCGTTGGTTCGGCCATGACACTGGCAGAAACGGACAGATGAACCCTGATTCTACTCGTGGCATTGACAACGTCTTTGCCTATCTCGGCGTCTGGGCCCTCTCGATGTTGTTGATCTGGCCGTTGGTGAGGTGGTATAGCCGATTTAAGGCCACCAAGCCTGCTGACTCTATCTGGAGGTTCTTCTAAACGTTGTTTTCTTTGCAACACTAGTACCGATCGACTAGGACTATCATTTATCTGTTTATGAATAAAATTGTATAAATTACTAAATCTTAAAGAATGCACACTGGTCCCTCTGACTCATAGAGTATCAAACGTTCATCCTCAAGCAATAGGTTGCTTTGGTTATTCCAGAAGTCGATGTAAGTCTTGTGAAGAGTATCGCCAGAATTCGTTCACATGCTGTTCGCCATTGCAAATAAGATGCCACTCGTTGCAGGGGCAGCGACCGTAATGAAAGTAAATATAATTGTCTTAGTATTAAACTCAATGGGGCCCTAGCAACCGCCGCATACTCATTCTTGTAAATGAACAGAGTCACAGCACTTTACAGAATAAGGTATCTTGACCTGGAGCGTCTGGGTCTGTTTCAATACATTAGAAATATCAAGAATGGCTGGGACGCGAGGCGCGAAGCAGCCATTTGAGTTTACTTGAGCCGCCGAATACTTATATCGCCTCTTGACCATTGACAGTTCTGTGTAGACTTGATGGCTGGCTGGTACCCCTGGGAAGCTTGTTTGACAGATGTATATTTGTTATATAGAAAAAAGTTAAAAGTTGACAAAAGAAAATGATTTAATTGACAATTTGACTCAAGACTTGGGAAGATTAAACTGCCAACAAAAGTCTTCCCTGATGTAAACAACCAATCCAAAACTCCTGGACTCTGCCATAATCCCTGCTTACTCTAAAGAGTGCCGTGTACCACTGGTCTAAAATACATTGTAAACTGAATGACGTTGGTGAGAAACCCATCATCACGATTTCCAAGTGAATCATACTAACTCTGCTCAAGAGTGCTTGCTGGCGTGGGACTTGTGGGTAGTCTCAGCAGTTTTCTTGGTGGTCTTCTTGTCGTCTGACTTCTTCTCGTCAGCACCAGAGTGCTTAGGCTTCTTCTTCTCGGTCGTGGCAGCCTTCTTGGCAGCCTTATCATCGACCTTCTCGGCGTCGTCATCAGATTGCTTCGTAGTACCATCGTCGGTCTTCTTGCTTCCCTTCTTCTTGTCATCCTTGCCAGAGTGCTTGGCATGGGAAGTAGTCGCGGCAGCAGCGTCGGCTGAAGGGGTCTTGGAGGGGACGCTGGTGCTAGTCTTGGTAGCATCGTCGTCACCAGAGTGCTTCTTCTTCTTGTCGTCCTTCTTCTTGCCGTTTTGCTTCTTGTTCTTGGTCTTGATGACCTCTGGCTTCTCCTCAGCACTCTCTTGCTTGGTGCCAACCTTGGTACCAGGACTAGCAAAGGTGGCCGCTTGGAGAGGCTCGTAGTGAGGCTCGTCATCATCGGCATCGTCGGCATTACCACCGTCATCTTCAGCGGTGTCATTGTGCTTCTTGAGGGTGCCAATCTTGAAGACAGGGTGAGGTGCGATAGGTTCATCATCATCATCATCACCCTCATCATCATCATCGTCGGACTCGGCCTCGCGCAGGTGAAGAGCGTGTCTCCTGCTGGGACCCCCGCTCAGGCCCTTGGGGTTGACGAAGCCGGGGATAGTACTGCCCGAGTTGGAGGAGGTTCCTCCTTGGTTAGGCGAGAACTTGATCTTGGTGCCAGCTGCATCCTTGTTTCCAGTGCGGTCATCAGGGCGCAGAGCGTAGTTGCCCTTGGGGGCGGCAAAACCTTGTGGTAGGACCCAGGCATCAGCGCCCATGAGGCATAGTGTCAATGCGTAGATAGTCTTCATTGTGAAGGTTGTTTATCAGGAAAGATAAGTAAGTATTGGAGCAGATAATAGAGAGTGTATAGAGTAGAAGGTAGAGAGTAATGAGAGTGATTGGGCTGATGTGTCTGAGGAATTGGGGCTTGAGGAGACTTTACAGGATATCTTATACAGAGCCCAGGACTAATGCCCATCCCCAAGAAGACACTATCCATGTCGTGATTGTTACGCTCTGAAAGTTAATATTCGCTGAGGAACGTTGATCAGGGTCGGGACCTTGCATGGGGCTTGCTTGATAGACATGGCGTCGTAACTCGGCGCCGCCGCAAAAGACTAGCCACAGTCGATCCTGACGTGTAAGTGCTGTACCTCGAGAATGGAGCCGCTTTATTCAAGAGTCCATGCCATTTATGTCATTACTCCTGCATGTGGCGCGGCTAGTCCTCTTAGTCCACCTCTGACATATAACTCTATTCCATCACCGGGTGTAGACTAAGGGTCGCCTTTAACCTGTTGCAACAACAACTCGACCATTCTTGTCTATTGTTTGTCTCGGGTACCACGATTAGGTTGCGTTTACCCCGATCCGCCACAATAGGTGCTTAGTAACTTACGTTCCTGATTAACCGCGATTTCCGATGTCTGGAATGTAGGGGACTATGAACAAGCATCGATCAATGTCTAAGATCCGAAACTTCTTCGGACATATGTACATCCTGACCACGTGGGTAGATAGAAGTGGTTGTCTTGTTTATTGTAGCGAATAAAAGAGACGTAAGTAGACTGATCAGCAGAGGGCTTGAGAAGCGTCACAGGCTTACAATTACAAATCAGTGAGTGAGGGCCGAGGGGATGGTTGACATCACATAGAGTCCGGACATGCAATGGTATGTACACAAGTAACCTGAGCACCAGCCCAGCAACACTCGACTGGTATCACTTGCCATTATGCAGCTCTATCATCAGACTAGGACAAGAAGGCTGACTCTATATACAACTCCGGATGTCCGACTAACATGGACAATTGAGTAGCAGTCTATATTGGTTGTACTGTATTATTGAAAATATTT
Source organism: Fusarium heterosporum (assembly GCA_013396295.1). Lineage (NCBI taxonomy): Eukaryota > Fungi > Ascomycota > Sordariomycetes > Hypocreales > Nectriaceae > Fusarium > Fusarium heterosporum. The sequence continues at coordinate 84,625 of JAAGWQ010000143.1, read as the reverse complement.
GGGTGACGGATCGCAATGGATGATCTGGTTACTGGAAGTCATGTATGCCTCGCAACCCATCAAACGACCTAATGGTGTCGTGTTGGCTCTATTGGCCTCGATTTAGGCCAATATCGAGGCGCAAGCAACAAATGAGGTCAAGATTGAAACGTCAAGGCTCTCGTCCCTGCAGCAATTTACTAGAGACGAATAATTGATGCAAGTGGTCAAGAAACCATGCAGGAGGCCCACCCTTCACCAGTGATAAATACAGAGAACGTTCAACCCCAAGGCATCGCTCTCTCCTTCAAAAACACAAGATCAGACAAGGAAAAACACACAGGCTCAATTCGCCATGAATCCTCTTAACTCCATCTTTTCCTGTCTCACAGGTCGAAGTGTCTCTGCTTCATTTCCTCCCGTCCGCGAAATCATCAAAGACCAGAAGCTGCTTATCGCTACCCAACCTGTCCCATACTCAGACGATGCAGCCGATCAATTTGTAGCCATACTCCAAACGCATGAAGGTACTCGCGAGGAGCTTCACAAGCGATTGAAGCAAATTGTTTCCACCAGCGGGTGGACCGAGAGTCTTGCGGAAGCCATCGAGCACAAGATAGAGGTGCTGCTCAAAGAAGGCGCAAAATTGGCAAAACCGATGGCCGAAGCTGTCAGCAAGGCAACTGCTACAGCATGGGAATTTGCGAAAGAGCATCCTGTCTACGCTGGTCTCATCGCGGCGGGCACGATTGTGGCTATTGGCGTGTTGGCGGAGCTTGATCTCATCTGGGTGTTGAGAGCCCTTGGATTCGATTCAGTTGGGCCCAGACTCGGTACGTTATTGAAACTATGGTACTTGAAGAAATTATTAATTTACGTGACAGGTAGCTTCGCAGCACGATGGATGAGTAGAATTGGACAGGTTCCCAAGGGTTCTATCTACTCGTATCTGCAGAGACTGGGAATGAAGATTGTTCAGTGATCAGACGTCAATGAGCAACAAGTAACACGCAGCTGAGACTAAGTCAGATTACTGACATGAAATAACATTCCTTATCAAATTGATTTGATTGAACATCTTTACTTTTGAGCGACAGTGGATAGACAATTCATTAGCAGTTAACTTTGGTAGGTGAGGACGAAGCTGAAATATGAACATCCAGCGCATCACATTGTTTCCTCTCATCTCAAGATATCAACATGACCTCTATCAAGAATGCAAAATAGCGCCCTCCAAAGACCAGAAACCGGACGGTACTAGCCGAAGATCGGCGACACTGGAGGAGCACTCATCTCATCACGACATTGTCCCGACCTTACCAATGCTACCCCGTCGAATACATGTTACCCCGCCCATTCACAGAGCCCCTCCCCCACGTAACAGAGTACCTCTCTTCGGTCAAACGCCCGAGGTCCAAGGAGTTACTATAATAAATATCAGGCTGCATAATTTCATCAGACACATCGACTTTTGCATCGTCATCCATTTTTGCTCGGGTGTTATCCATCAGCCATGCCTCTCCCCACATCATCCATCTACGAGCCTCCATCGGCTGGCTTCACAGGCTTTCCTTCCAGGAGAAGTGTCGTTCACAGTACAGAGGGAATTGTAGCTGCTCCTCAACCTCATGCGGCGAAATGTGGTCTTGAAATTCTCCGAGCAGGTGGCAACGCTGCCGTAAGTTTGCTTGTCAAGTCTTTCAATGAGTGATGTGTTGCTGACATGAATAGGATGCCGCTGTTGCAGTTGGTATGTCAAGTTCATGACATGTTCCAGACATGATACTAACAACCGTAGCCGCTGGTCTCAACGTCACAGAACCTGTCTCTACCGGCATCGGGGGTGACATGTTCCTCCTCTACTTCGATGCTGCCACCAAGCAAGTCAAAAGCCTCAACGGCTCCGGTCGCTCAGGCGCTAAACAGACTCTTGAGACCATTCGTGAGAGCCTCAAGATCCCCAGTGACAAAGTTGGCGAGATTCCGACTCACCATGTCCACGCTGCAACGGTTCCCGGAGCCGCAGCCGGTTGGGTTGATACCATTGAGAGGTTCGGCAGTGGGAAAGTTAGTCTGAGTCAAATTCTTGAGCCAGCCATCAAATTAGCCGAGAATGGATTTCCTCTTACAGAGATTGCTTCTCACTCGGTAAGTGAATTCACCTTCAGTTGGTACACAAACTTACCAAAGGTAGTGGCAAAGTCAAGAAAAGCTTCTGCGCAATGCTTCCCCCAATTTCGCAGAGATGCTCAAAAAAGACCCCTCCGCAAACGACGGTGTGAGAGCGCCTCGTCCCGGTGAAGTATTCAAGAACCCGACTCTGGCAGAGACCTTCAGAACGTTAGCCAAGGAGGGCAAGAAGGGATTTTACACTGGTCGCATTGCAGAGGAGATAGTCAAGGTCGTGCAAGACCTCGGAGGATATCTTGAACTCGACGATCTGAAGCATCATCTCGAGACCGGCACGCAGAATACGGATCCTATCTCTGTCAAGTTCCGGGGACAGGGTCTTACAAGTCAGGATCCCGATGGCGGCATCGAACTCTGGGAGCATCCACCAAATGGACAGGGAATCGTGGCGCTGATGGCTCTTGGTATTATTGAACAGCTCGAGAAACAAGGGAAGATCCCTACATTCAAACCTGAGGATCACAACTCAACGGCGTATCTCCATGCCGTTATCGAAGCTCTTCGCCTTGGCTTTACTGACGCCAGTTGGTACGTTACGGATCCCGACACCACTAAGGTTCCGACCGCAGGGCTGATCTCGCCTGAATATCTCGCCGAGCGTGCCAAGATCTTCGACCCTTCGAAAGCCCACGACGGTATTCAGCCTGGAAACCCCGATTTTATATCCCCCGCTCTGCGGAGTAGCGACACGGTGTACTTCACCGTTACCGACTCAGCTGGCAATGCTGCTTCCTTTATTAACTCGAACTACGCTGGTTTCGGAACAGCCATTATCCCTAAGGGTTGTGGTTTCACGCTTCAGAACCGTGGTGCCAACTTTTCATTGGATGAGAAACATCCCAATAAGCTTGAGCCGCGCAAGAGGCCTTACCATACCATTATTCCAGGCATGGCGACCAACATCAGTGATGGCTCTCTTCACTCCGCGTTTGGTGTTATGGGCGGATACAACCAGCCTCAAGGAACAGTGCAAGTTCTATTGAACCAGGTGCTCTTCGGTCTCAACCCCCAGCAAGCCCTTGATGCGCCTCGAATCTGCATCGGTGCTGGTATGCCGGATGAAGGTAACGTGTTGGATTGGACAGTTCACGTTGAGGAAGGTATTTCTGAAAAGACTGTCGAGGAGTTGAAGAAGCTTGGCCATAGTGTGGTGGTTCTCGAGGGCTGGAAGAGAGGTATGTTTGGTCGTGGTCAAATCATCAGATACACTGTTGACCCCGATGGAACGCCTGTTTGGTCTGCGGGCAGTGATCCTAGGGCGGATGGTGCAGCATACCCCCAGTAGATATGCTTTGCTCATAGAAGATAAACACTTATCCAGCTTCTGTTGAATTAAAAGCATGTGAAATGGCTTTGTGTACTTATGACCAGCGGTCAAAAGATCGTAATGCGTCTCCTCTGCATCCTCTCAGTTTCCAGGTCTCCGAAATCATCGGCGAATTCCTTGAATCTACCCTCGTCCAGGTCCCCCAGCAGATCTTCACACGCCACTTGAGTAACTATTCGGTACCCGAAAAAGTATCTCTCTAGAAGAAAAGGTTCTAGTGCACCGCATAGTACCCACAACTCATAAGTATCTTTCACTGAAGACGCCAATCGTATCCTGCAACCACGGGAGCCTAGGTATCGACCTGGGAAAGGCGAACTTATGAATTTATCATCCAGAAACACAGCCCAAGCTTCTAAGATTGCCCTCCTATCGTGAGGATGCTGGGGATCTTGAACTTCTGAAAATGAAGTATCAGCGTACACTCCTTTGAGATGATGAGGTACGAATCCGCCAATAGTGACTTTCTCGATTCCTTTCACTGAACAGACGACAGGGGTATTATCATTTCGAAACCAGTCAACCACCCATGATGGTAACGTGACCTCATTTTCAGACCTGGAGGAGCCGTGGCGGATATACGAAAGTACTTCTAGATTGTTTTCGAAAGTTATGATGCGCCTTGTTGTTTCCATAAGAAGTCTGGCTGGACTGTTTTCCGTCGAATAGTTGGGAACGATACCGTAGCCAGGGTAAACGAGACCAATCATAGAATAGATCTTGTCTCTACAATCTGAAGCCTGGCTTTTTTGAGTGTACATGAGAAGTAATTTGAGATCGGATGTTTTCCGCCACTCGGTCGCGGCTAGTAACATCCTCAGCACCACAGTGATAGCCTCCCGAACTTGGGATGGCTTATGGCGAGTGTGTCTCAGCTCTTGAAGAAACTGGCGTTTGCGAATACTATCAGGCCCAAACAGGATCTCCAAAGTTACTGTGCATAGTTCTGGAAGTAGGCCTGCCAGGTCTGGAAGGGATATCGCGTAGTACCCAAGTAGAAAAGTTGGAAGAGAAGACACAATAAACTCTTGAAATACCCATGCTCTCTCCCACCAAGGACTTCTGAGTACATCGAAGAACCCAGCCAAGCCCTTCATGAATGATTTTTCGGTGAATTTCATACGTAGATACTCTCGGAGAGGTTCGCCTGTGGTTTGCGTCCAAAGACTATCCTCAATCATGGTTCGCCATAGCTCAGAAAGCCACTTCAGCCCCTGTCCTTCTGTCCTGGTCGTGGAAAGACAAATGAAAGTCTGCTCTGCGTAGCGATAAATATCTCTCATGAATCCTACCTGATGAGACCTTTCTGCTAGATTGGCTTGGTTGATGCATATTTGATCCACCCATAAGAGCAACTCTTGTTGTTGGTGTCGTGTCTTCCAATGATGGCGAACCACCGTCAACGCATGGTGAAGATTGGCAAAGACGTTACATCTGACCCCGTTCACGAGAATGGCCTTTGTATTGCGTGCATCGCCTGCACAATACGAGAGAGCATGGTATCGTCTCCACAGGCTGAACAGCTCCATACTGGGCAATAACTCGCATTCGACGAAGCCGGACCCTGAGTCGGGCAGGATTTTGAGAAGACGAATTTCTCTTCCGGTGGTATTGAAATCATCATATGGGACCTTTGAGAGAAATTCGCTATTTTCGGGTGTGCAAAAGATATCGTGCCCTGGAGGCTCATTGGCCTTGATGGATGTTGGCCGTCCAGTTGCTTCTGCCATGAGCTCAGCCGGGAAAGCATGCGACATTTCAGAAATGACTATAGACGCGCTTTTCCAAGTTTCAACAGTGCAAACGTGAAAACGTTAGGATGATGAAATAAGAGTGTCCAAACATGTAATATGGGAGGTAAGAATGCCTTGTGAGGCGAAGCTCGTGATGCGCATTGTGATTGGATACTATTTCCACGTAGTAATAGGCAGTCATGACAACCTCAATACTATGAATATTGCCATCTTGATAAACGGCAACGTTATCAATTTCTCTTCTCGTCCCAGCAGGAAGAAATGCTCACACCTACCACTTATCAACAAGAGTCGTTGTGTTCTGAGTCCGAATTAGTTGCAGTTTTGGTATCAGGGTTCAGCAATATTAATAGACAGAGATAAGCCTGGGGGTTTCACAGTCTTCCATTAGAAAGAAAGGTAGCTAGATAGAATTACAGGAAGGGACAATATAATTTCGAGTCAGACCAGTCCCCTTTGTCCGAAAAGTATACTATCTTCTTGGCCAATTGGAACTTCCGAATTGTTTTTCAACTCGCTCACGACTTCTACGCGTCTATTCGTTATCAGGAGTTCAACGGCGACTCCGAACGTAATGCGCACAAGTGCGGCACATTCTCTTGGCTGTTTCATAATTTTGAAAAATACAACTCTAGTCACCAAAGCTGAAGGTATCTATGCAGGGGAGTTGCAATTTGAACTAGGGTTACCAGGCAGAACAAACGCAATGTGCCAGCCAACAGTCCCTCACAAGGCTTTCATCAACTCGGTACTACGTATGCTCGCGATCTCGTTATGACGCTGTGGAAGTTGCAAGAATTAATTAGAAGAAATTTCCTGGCACAGTTCCTCTGCCGCGTGAAACATATAAATACACCCAGCAAGACCATTGTGTTAAGGGCGACTGTGCAGACTACTATCAGCCATGGCCAGGGCTGACTGCGGTTGCTCGCTCGAGCAGTATTTTTCTGTTTTCACCAAGACTGACTCCATCAAGACTATAAAAGTCCTCCAAGACCTACTGAAACCCAAAGATAAGCGCGGTGGCGCGATTAGATTTCTGAAAACCCTCGAGGCATTCCCCCCCGGCTTCAGGACTAGACGTGGCATACCAGGCAACCGTCTCCTTGACTACAATGACGTATTACAACAGGAAGGATTTATTGAGATGGCACACGAATACATCTGTGTTCGTGGTAAAGGTCTCGTTCACTGGCCTACTCGACCTTGGGAAAATCATGATAAGTCGCTACAATACCCTCGAGATAGTTACGAGTAACTGCTCCCCCTTCCATCTTGGCCATGCTGACATGTGGGAAACACAGAATTTATGAAAACGTTATATGGCTTTTTGCTAGGAAAAACACCTTGGCTATTAAAAAGAGAATACGATCGAAACGAGGGCCCGCTAAACCACAGCAGTCTATTCCAGATAGTGAGAGTCCTGCATCGATTCCACCAGATGACCTGCTCTCGTCGGATGGTTCATCGTAAGTGGTCTGTTACATGTTGTCTGAGGCACGCACTTATATACCCAGAACAACTGATGAGAGCGTGAGTCCTTCCCTCTCTTCGCAAAGCACTGTTGCAGATCAGGATATTGTACGAGATGCACCCCGAGACGAGGCACGACCGATCCGTTTCAGGCAAGAGTGTAGCCCTGATGAGTTGGCTGAAGATGTAAGACCAAGATCCATCCCAAATGTCAAACAGCTTCCCTAATATTTAATCAGCATTACCCACAACCCCCAATCCCATTTAACGTGCAGCAGCAACATGATGAACAAGATAATGTCGGAGTCATCCTCGGTCGGCGCCCTAGCCTTGCACCTAACAACCCTGTGCCCCCAGTCTTACCCATAGTGTCTACTGCTTCGACAGGAACTCAAACATTCGACCAGGACGGACAACGCCCACCCAGGGATCATCATGCACCTCCCCCTTCATCGATGAATACAAATGGCTGCTCACAAGAGTCGGGAAACTCAGCTGGGGCCAGTCAAGGCAATCGAACGCATCCGCCAAGCTCAATTGAGCGGGTAGAAAGACCACAAAGTCCTCCTCTGGCACATCCAAGCAATGCTAATGGTGAGAGAGAATGCACAATTGAACTCGTAGTCAGCTACGATTCCTTGCCTGGTGTCAACATCTTGCTAGAGCCAGAAAGGGATATATTCTCGTACTCTTTGAACCAATTGTTCGAAGGGACGTACTGGCAGGCTAACTTCAACTGGCTCATCGTTTTCCTTCAAGCACCCAGTACAGCACCAGGAATACCACTTCTGACTTATGTGGAATATGTTCCCACAAACGATGAGAAGAAATTTCAAGTCGTGCTTCGAAGGTTCAAACAGCATGTTGAGAGCCTGAGGTTTTGCTACAATCAATTGAACAGGGATGCTGTGATTGAAATTTGTTTTGAGCCGTTGGTACATGGGCACACGCATGGCGTGCAGTTTGATGCTTGGACCAGCTATATAAACAATCATGCTGCCAGACGTTAGACGTCTGTTGACACATTGGAGTTAGGGGTGAGGACTGACATGGACTTGGACTTATAGACATAGACATATAGATAGACTTATAGACTGACTTATAGACTTAGACATAAAATTGCGAGATCGGTTTCATATATCGAAACGCTGTCATTGGAGGTTGCACTAGCTACTTTGCCTTGAGCTGCTTCGCCCTCATCTGGGAGTGAGTCTTTGGTCTCATCTTTCTTACCCCGAAGCCGGTAAGCTCGTAAGTAAGACAGCATGAAACAAAAAACGATTTTAAAGTATGTAGACATCGGTTACACCTTATGGCTCATAGGCTATGCTTCAACAATCTGTCTAAAGCTTCGATGTGCGAAACAAATAACCGCACCATTCTATTCCTTTCATTTGCTGTACATTCGTCATCTGTCATACAGAGGTATCCCATCCCGTATTACATCATAGGTATTTATACACTCGACCGGTCCGCTCAAGGTGGACAGTCGCTTATTCCTTCTGCTCAGGCTCACCCTCAAGGATGACCTTCTTCTCGTCGAAAAGCTTAGCCAGATCACCGTTCTGGTGCATGGAGACAAGAATATCGGTGCCGCCAATGAAGTCCTTCTCGACGTAAAGCTGGGGGATCGTGGGCCAGTCGGAGTACTCCTTGATGCCCTCGCGCAGCTCGGGGTCCTCGAGGACGTTGAAAGCGGCGAACTTGTCGGGGTTGACGCCCTGGAGACCGAGGATCTGAATAGCGGCGCGCGAAAAGCCGCACTGGGGTGTCTCGGGTGTGCCCTTCATGAAAAGAACAACGGGGGCGGAGGAGACGGCCTTGTCGATGGCGGATCGAGTCTGGTCGGAGAGAAGGCGCACTTGAAAGGGAGTGAGAGGAGAGATGGGCGCGCGGAAGACCGAAGCTGTGGAACGGACGGCGACCGGCCGGGCGGCTTGTCGGAGGGACTAGGCGTTGCAGGTTAGTCGCCGGTAGATGGCAAGATTCTCAGGATTACATACCGAGGCTACTGTTCGTGCAAACATGTTGACGGCTGTGAAGAGGGAATTGGTGGTGAGAGAATGGAAATGCGCAACGACAATTGATGGAGATGGCGGAAGTTTTGGACGGGATTAGTGATGTCAAGGATGTTCCGATGCCGATCCCCGGATGTCAGTGGCGTCGACAGCTGCTCCGGCCAATCAGAGATGATGTAATTGGAACAATATAAGTCTACAAGGCATCAGAAGATTTGACTATGAACCGGAGGATAAACAAAGATTAGGTAAGTTGCCATAGTATTTTAGACCAAATTTGCCTAAGCCTTTTTGTCATTTAGTCTAAAGCCGTCAATTCTACTCTGTAATGATAGTTCTGGTGCTGCCGCCAGCACCGCCACCTTGAGGGCTATGCATGTCTCACCTCATAGAACCAGATGGTTGGTCTATCTATAAGTAGGATCATCGACTAACCAGACATCGTGTTAGCTGCTGTTTGCCCAGCTGAGTTCATCTGGATGCATGTAGCCGCTCGGCTGTCTACTACGTAGGATAATTCTCTACAATGTGCGGCTGAATGTTAGGTACCTAGGTATTACTGGGATAAATGCCACCCATAACTCTTTCAAGAACTTCTCTTTTGGTATGTTTATAGCTTTCGAATTCCCGACGGATATAATGAAAGCAATGTCTGGGCGTGAAATGGCACGACAGCCATTCTGGCTCAGCAAAACCGCTTTGGTTGTCTTCCTTCTGATCTTTATCGCCTGTGCTACCTGTCTCATTGCCCTCGACAGGGCTATTACCTCTCGCAAAGGCCTACCACTAACAATTTCTTCGAGTTCGTACTCGTGGACCTACGGCCCAACGGCCGTCCTCATCGTTCTCCTGAGTCTCTGGAGGCGCGTCGACTATTACTACAAGTTGAGAGAACCATGGCGCCAGTTACAGTCCGGACCATCGGCCGCCGATGACTCCCTCTTACTCGACTATATCACGACTTTTCAAGTTACAAGTATTGTCCAGGCTTTGAAGCGCCGCCACTATGCCGTCGCCGCCACTATTACGGCATTCTTCCTCCTCAAGTTCATCATCCTTATCTCAACCACGCTTTTTGTCGTCAAGGAAATAAGTGCCGAGGGGTCATTGAATGTGACGATGCAAGATACGTTTGATGCTGCTCCAGTATGGCCAACTTATGAAGCATTCATATTCGGTGTACGAGAGAGTGAGCAACAGAGTTTGATATTCTCGGGTGGATCAGACAGTTCCATCTGGAAATACTTAAGCAGGTTAAACAACGTGACCACGCACGACACAAGTTGGGGACTATCAGATGACCTGGCCACTCAAAGGTTCGCTTTTACAACAGGTACATCTAATGTCACAAGACTTGAACGTCCCGTCGACATCTTCGTCCCCAAAGTATCATGTGAGGACGCTACAATATCAGAATCAGAGAGCATACAGTACAAGAGCCCTGAGATCAGGAATTTCACCTTCACTTCAAAGACCTGCGCCAATGGTGGCATCATGGTACAGCCATGTCTCGGCGATAGATACGCAGATACACCACTTCCTAACGATACTTACAGCCCATGCCAGCCAAATCCCCATGTCTACGGTTCATACCGAGTTAATTGTTCACATGGATTAGAGAGGCAATACTGGGACATTGCCGCTCCTGTGCATACGTGGCCGAAGGATATAGAGCCGTTCGACATACGATATGCTATTTCTGTTGCAGACTTCAAGTCTGGGATCACACACTACAACGACAGTCGTATAACACCCAACGTCACGTCAATGAAGCTTCTCAGATCTGCTGCTGTTATCTGCAAAATCGGCTATGGAATTGCGACTGCTAACGCAACGATGGACCTGTTGACCGGCAACGTGTCAATTGCCAAATATGGACTTGACGACAAGCTCAGGACCCTGCACAATTTGTCCAACGTTGCTCTGGCAGAGATGCTATGGGCAAATCTCGCCAACCCATCAAATTTTCTTGTTGTCGACGAAAAGGTTCCTACCAGGAAACCCCCGAGTAGCAGTTCGGCAGATGTTCTGTTTCAGTTGATGTATGCGCAACTTGGGCGTCCAGACAACCTCGATCCCTTCTACAACACGCTTCGTCTCAAAAACGCCACAGTATCAGTCTTTGAAGGAATAGCTCGCGAGTTCGCTCGCCAAAGCCTTCTCGATCCTAAGCCCCTAAGCGAATCTGCAAAGGGTTGGGTGGCCGAAAATAGATTGCATACAAGGCATGTTGCCCTCTGGATTATGGTGGCAGGCTTTTGTCTTTTGGCTGTCATATGTCTTCTCCTACTCCTGATACCTGTTAAGTTCAATTGGGTCCCCGCCATGTCTGGCTCTCTGGCTGGAAGTGCAGCTATACTTGCCGACAGTCCCAATGTGCAAGCTGTTTTAGCGGGCTCGGGCCATTTGGGTTTGAAGGCATTGAGGAAAAAGCTTGCGGGGATCCGGTTCTCCGCGACCAAGGGATCTAATGAAGATTATGAAGTCCACGCGGACTCCAGTGTTGAACCTTTACATCCAGTGTCGTCAGTCAAGAGCCAAGTGAAGGAGACAACCTGGGTGCCTCTACCAGTTCGTCTCCCAGTCATTGCAGCGACATTTGCTGCTCCGATAATCGCCATTGGTGTTCTTGAGTTTCTGTACCACATTCTTAGAAGCGAAGGCAATTTCGTGCATATCGATGGAGACACAGCTACAATATCGTACCTCATTCGCATCGCTTCGACTCTAGTGGTCTTCGGTATCGCTACAATGATCAACAACCTAGATTCCACCATAGTTGTGTTTGCCCCTTATTCAAACCTTCGATCGGGCAGCGCTTCAGCCGACCGGAGTATTCTATTCCATCTTCTCTCGGTAAACCCATTCCTGGTCATGTTCAAGTCCCTTCGGCACCACCAGTTTGGGCCAGCTGCTTCCTACGGGGCCACACTTATCACAGGATTCTTGACTATCATAGTTTCTGGTCTTTGGATACCGGTCAACTCCCTGGTTGTTAATCAGCCTTCGGCCGCGGATGTGAACAACTGGGATCGCACTTGGCTGTCGAATGCTACTTCTGACGGAGGCGCAGCTGTCGCCTTAAATCTGATACAATTCGGTGGTGCCAGTACACCTGTAGGAATCTGGAAAGACGTTGTGTTGCCTAGTATTTTTCTCCCAGCTGATTCAGCGAAGTCTCCCCGCTTTCAACGAGGAGCCAATTATACCTACGATGTATTGGCTCTCGAACCCTTCTTGAAGTGTACTGTAATGCCAGAAAGCGTTATCACAGTTGAGAATATGACATATCCAATGGAGGCCGGACAAATGGACCAATGGGTTTCCGCGATTGGCATGTCAATCCAGGTCCAGCCCCCGGGAATAGATAGGCGGTGCTCGGATTCCTCTATCAAGGGCTTTGCGAATCTCACGTTCGGAATGAAACTTTCAGACTTGAATCCACAATGGATCGGAAAGTACTTTGATCTGCCTCAATCGACAGCGGGTCAGGTTTCAGCCGACTGCCCTTCAATTGGCATGATATTCGGCAACGTCATGATGGACAAAGATATAGACAGAAACCTCACAGCAGTACTTTGCTCTCAAGGGATCAGGCAAGTTCCAATAAGAGTAACATACAATGGAAATCCGGCCCTTGGAAAAATCGGCAGTATTCATACGCAAGGCGAGTACGCGAGTTTACAAAACAAAACATCTGGAGCATATACCTTTGGATTCAAGCTCGAAGGATTCTTAAACGCAAACCTTCTAGCTATTCCCGCCAGCGGATCGGAGCAAACATACGATTCCTTTTTCAGTCACCTACTTCTTCGTTCGAAGGGCTACTCGCGTGATAAGCTCGCAGGGCGCAAAAACGTTGATAAGTTTGTCCAGGCGGTGACAAAAGACTACAATGAGTATCTTCGGCATGTTATCGATCGAAACTTCAGGGCCGGCAACCAAAGCCCTCGTGGCAACATTCTGAGCGCCATCCCGCACAGCTCTGCGCACTCTCTATCACCCCATTCGATGATTACTGGCAAATACTCTGCGGAAGTAACACATCTCGTTGTCGACTGGAAATCGAAGCTTATTCTCCAGGTCCTATTTGCCATTATGACAGTCCTCAGTTTTATAGGTTTTTGTCTTGTCAGGATTCGAGGAACGCTTCCCCGAGACCCCTGCAGTATAGGAAGCACAATGTCCTTACTTGCAGACTCACAGATATGTGAAAAAGGATCAGGCATCGTTCCTGAGGCTGCACAGTACATGAGTGAAAGCCAGTTGAGGCGAACATTCGACGGATGGGTCTTTAGCCTAGGCTGGTGGGGTTCAGGCTCTTCAGTTGCTCCCAGTCTAAACTCAGAAGTTGCTTCAAGTTCAGATACTGTTCTGAAGTCAATTAGGGGTATGGCCATTACTGCGGTGCACGGCGAGAAACGATTTGGCGTTGATATTGGAAAGGCCAATAGTTAGGGCTGCTGATTTGTTTCATAGGACAATTTTCAAAGAATGGGCAAGGTTACGATTTGTATTGTTCATTTCGGTCTCCTTGGCTAGCTTTACTAAAACAAAAAGAAAGGTATAACAGACGTGATAGACCGCAAAAACATACAACAGCGGGGATTCGCTGGTCGTCACCGACCCAACTACTAATCCGCCGGTTAGTGGCTTGACTATGGGAGAGCGGACGGGATCCCGTATTTTCCACTACCTTTGGTCGTATGTGCTTGAAGTGGTGAAAAGATGAATTATGATGATCATGATGACTTCACATCCGTATAACGAGATCGTGACTGCTCGACGAGCCCAGGGAGCCTCCTCAATACAGTTTGAGATGATGTTCAAGTTATTGAAATCATGTATTGAAGAATTCCACGAAATCTCGTCATTGTACTATGAGATATGCGGGTATTGGCCTGATGAAGACGGCCATGCTTTGTACGTGGTACAGTAATCTGGTACTGCCATCATCACTGCCGGCTATATGCCTGTCTCAACTAATTTAGCTCGATGATATATCCGTACTCAGCATTGGCAATTAACTGTTAGCTGCTGGTTGTCCAGGGGAGTCCCACTGTCTGCATGTGCATGTTGAACGTAGGACAACTCTATTATGTGCCTGTGTCCTAGGGCCTGTTGGGATGAATACCGTAAACTATCCTATAACTCCTTTCTCAGTCATGTCAATAGCTTTCAGATCCTCTGATAAACATAGTGAAAGCGATGTCTATGGGACAGCAGCCATTTTCGTTAAGCAAGGCCGCCTTGTGTGTCTTTCCCTTAATCTATATCGCCTGTGATAAGCCATCAAATGAACTTTGATCCAAACCTTCTTGCAAAGTATTTCGGAACCTTTTACTTATATTCCCCTGTGAGGAATTGAGAACCCTCCCATTAGTTAAATAGAAACCTTACGATGTAGATTATCAATAAACCTTCAGCTTCCTTGTGGTATCTACAGAAATATCTCTCTCTTCCTTGTTTCCAGTTGCCAAAGGTCGAGGGCGCCGGGAGGTTTGACGGGTAGACTAGAGGGTAAGTAAAAATTAGTTGAAGGGTGTCGAACTTCATGCTAAAGTTGCTAAAGTTATTTTACCACCTAGTCTAAAGTGGTCGTTTCGCATGGTGCCCCAAGGCAAAACATTCCGTCTTTGTACCACAAAACCACCACAATACCTAGGAGAATTCACTTCCCAAATGATTATTCAATAGATACAATTTAGCCTTCAGATGGCCTTGAAACCCTATTTAATCAGTTATTCATAAATAAGACGCACTATCCGCATGCAGCCACCACTCCGAATTTCATTCTCATCCTCCTCAATTGCTCAGGTCTACTCTCAACTCCCCTTGCATCGCATTACCTTGGCCCTGAGGTCGACCTACTTTCTCAAACAAACACAGTCACCAAGCTACAGAAAGCCGGTCAAATGGCACCGTCCGTCTTTCACCCCTTCGCTCGACTACCTGTCGAGCTGCGATTGCAAATTTGGGAGGCGGCATGCGTCAAATCCCCAGCTTCCTACCGCGGCCTACAATACATCGATGTCTGGAATGAGGAGGCAGTGCCAATACCCTGCGACTGGCCTAAATCCCCAGGACATTTCATTACCACAAATTTTAATAGATCTGCGTATCTGATAGATGGGGGTCTTTGGAGAGCGTGCAAAGAGTCAAGAGAAATTATCGCCAAATACACACAATTTGAAGACTGGGTCGGAATACAAAGAAAGGCCATTATCGATTCTAAGTCCTTTTACAAGTACAATGCGGACTCGTCTGACGG
Organism: Fusarium heterosporum; assembly: GCA_013396295.1. Taxonomy (NCBI): domain Eukaryota; kingdom Fungi; phylum Ascomycota; class Sordariomycetes; order Hypocreales; family Nectriaceae; genus Fusarium; species Fusarium heterosporum. The sequence goes on along the minus strand of JAAGWQ010000143.1, from coordinate 69,613 downwards.
AAATAAGTCACATCACCCTGCAATCATCGGTGCAAGCGAAGGCGAAGAAGAGTGTTGTATGCTCGTCTACCCCGCCAACGACATCTTTTGCATACAAGTGGACGATTGGGCCGATCTTAAAGAACAAGGGTCTGATCCAGAGATATATATGTCATTCATCCGCTGTAAAAGAGATGATCGCAAAGACTATCACGCAGATGAGCACGAAGATGATGCTGGGTGGCAGAGACCCCAAAAGCTGCAGCTCGAGAACATTGGGCTCGAGTTTGACAACAGCTGGCTTGTGGACCTACCGGACCACGTATACGACCTGGCTTATGAAAACTCTGCGCGAGGTTACCTGACAAATTTGCTAAAGCAGAAAGCCGATTATTTGGACCCTCTCGACTTCGAGCGTGAGGCGATATGGATTGTTGATAAATGGGCTAAGTGGTTTAGCAATGCCGATGAACACCATGGTACAGTATATCGGGATTGCGACGGGGAGTATATCGAGGTCTACTGTGACGATTTAGTTAACCCCTATTCAGACGATGAAAAAGCACCCAATGCTGCCGGGTTTCTTAGAAAACTTGTTCGTCTAGGTTTTGACGACTTTTATTACCAACCTGAGAGTCCTGGTGGATGGTTTGGACCGTGGGGCCCCGAGCCTGAAAAAATAGTCAGGCTTCTTGTTCGTCGGGACAACGAAGTAAAGGAAGTCACGGGGAAATGCAAAAACAAATGCTTCAGGATTGGCTGGTGTATTTGTAGCAATGACGAGGGAAACTGGTGGGAAGATGAAGATGAGGATGTGGAGTTGCCAGAAAATGAGGCTTGAAGGTCTCAACTTCAGATATTCTCTCTTAGTAAATCCCCCTAATACTACATCCACCGACACCCCTTACCCTGGTACGTAGTTATATGCTCTACCAAATTTAAACACTGATATAAGTCACACGGACATTGATGGCTTGTACTTGGGACATTTGGCTCGTGATGGTCTCGTATGATGCGGGGTGACGAGCGGCGGGGTCATCTTAAATAAAGCTCTCGTCTGCTATCGAATTTTCCAAAATTCGCAATTATAACACAACCAAACATTGAAGAAACCGAAATCTAAGAGAACCTTCTGATAGGATTATTGTGTTTCTTAGAAGTCAAGTCATGTAGTTACCATCGCTCCACCCAACTGCAGCAACTGAGCAAACCCTACCTATCGTATCTAAGCACAGCCCGCCAAGACCGAACCGCTTACAAACCCACTGCCGCATCTCACTACATCGCAATGCTTCACACAATTCAACACGGGCTCGACGCCCATCACGAACACCACATGCGCAACTCTACTGAAGCGCTCGAACAGTCTCGGGGCGACGGCAAGCGCCACGTCCTACTGGCCGCCTCCGGATCAGTCGCGACAATCAAGCTTGTCCAGATCATAAATGGTCTCGAAACGCAGCACAACATCTCTATCCGTCTCATCCTCACTCAGTCGGCGTCGCAATTCCTCTCAGGCCAAAGCCTTGAACAGCCTACTGTAGAGCAGGTTTCCCGTCTGCCTAATGTCGATGCAGTCTACACTGATGCCCACGAGTGGGCGCAGCCTTGGAAGCGCAATGCGCCGATTCTGCATATCGAGCTGCGTCGTTGGGCAGATGTCCTTGTGATTGCCCCACTGAGTGCGAACACCATGGCTAAAATCGTCAACGGCATGTGCGATAATCTTCTAACATCGGTGGTTCGAGCTTGGGATGTCACAGGGGCTATAGACGGAGTGAAAAAGAAGATTGTCGTCTCTCCAGCTATGAACACAGCGATGTGGAATCATCCTGTAACCAAGACCCAGCTACGTGTTTTGGAAGAGGAATGGGGAGGCGAAGATGGTTGGTTTGAGGTATTGCGACCTGTGTCCAAGAATTTGGCGTGCGGTGATGTAGGAAGTGGAGCAATGGTACCTTGGGAAACGATTGTGAATGAAATTGACAAGAAAATCAACAATTAGCGGAAGGGCATGGCATCAAAAGTCGAATAACTTTCGGTCTTGTAACGTGTATTATAATCTGATTTCGATTACGGATCTGGCGTTCAAAAAACTTGTTGCGACAAAATGAACGGAACTTCCCAAGAAAATAGGGTAAGTTGTTAGAGGAAGTGATGTTATCGAGACTTCTTGATGAAATTATTGAAACCCAAAGCAATATTTTGCTCAAGTGAACTAGCAATTAATAAAGCCTTCTTAAATATGATATTCTCTCTAGGAAATGTCCTTGTAGTATCTACACCTAAGTACCACGGTGCTTACATCGAGTTGTACTGACAGGTGGATGCAACCAGCTCTTTCCCGACTTGTAAACTCGCCAATGTCAGTATAAGCTGCGACTCCCACTGAGCTTCTCTATTTCTTTCAACATCCACCCATTTCTTAAGATTCCGAGATAACACAAATCAATACCTCACCGAACATGGCATCAATACCTAATCAGCTTCTTACTTCTACTTCCAGTGCCTGGCAAGAGGAAGATGATTGCTCGTCTACCCTTCGAGATCGTTTGCGTGAAGACATCACACCAGCGACAAGTTCCTCGATGAATCGCGTTCCGTACCATGATATCTACCAGCAGGTCCACGCATGCCTAGGAAGTAACCTCGCACCAAATCTCGAAATCAAGGCACCCCAGCCGACCGAAAGTCGTGATCCGGCCACACAACTTCGAGGTTAGTTATGATGCAAGATCCCCAGGACCACACGCTTATCAGAAATAGAGACGTATGCTTGTATGGGAATGTCACTCCATAACTCTGGAATTGAGCATCTTGTACAGGCACACTCTGAAGTCCAGTCCAAGACATCAAGCTTCGCTGAGGAATCATCCAAGACTTTATCGCAATGCAAAAGCCTTTACTCTAACATTGCCTATCCATTGTCGGCAACACTATGCCACTCGGACAACCATCCTAGAGCAAATGTAACCACTCACCTGAAATCACTCAAGAGAGACATCGCCGCAGCAAAAGAGGAGATACTCAGACTCAAGGTCGGATGGGATGCATGCTGCCGAACTGAAGCAGAGGCTTAGAAGGCGCTACAGGACAGGCTCGGCAATCAGAGCCAGGGAACGAAGGAAATCGACAGAGAAGCTGTCAAAGCGGCCGACGCATTCAAAGAGGAGGCGGAGGCGATTGCTGAGGACAAGTGCCGGTTATTGAGTGAACTTGACAAGGTATGGTCTTGCTCTCGATACTGGCGCAATCAATACTAATGTATTGGTGAAGGAGTTGAGGAATGAAATACACAACGCCACCTATCAAATGATGCAGAATCTCCTCGAGGAGTGACCTATGCTGTGAAATCAGAAAACTTGTGTATGAAGGATTTGGGAAATGTTAGCAAGCACAGGTTCAGTTTGCTATATGGCCAGAGTTGACTTCAAGCTGGTTGTCTATTTCGTATCTCATTAACTATCTGCACCTATTACAACCGTCTTCAATGCAAGTGCCCGAGGACCAACCTGGCCTCTTTTATTTATCAGTAATTGCCGCTAAACGCCGTCCCATGAATTGACTTTTTGTGCGCCTCTCAGTGAGCGCATACTCCTATACCAGCATTTACTGCTTCTTCTCGGGAACGACAACGCCCCAGGGGTGATCAGTGCGACCGTACATGATGTCGCCCAGGAGGCCCTTGATCTTGCTGGTAACCTCACCGGCTTCACCCTCAGCGCCCATGGGGATATTGATATCCTTTCCACGGTGGTGGATCTGGGAAATGGGACAGATGAAGTACTAGTGTTGTTAGCAAATTGTTTTTGACGTGAGTTGATTGGATAGAACTTACAGCAGTACCGGCAGCGAAGCACTCAATCAGACGACCCTCAGCATCAGCCTCAACGACCTCCGCAATAGTGTACTTTCGCTCGGTAATCTCGTACTCATCTCCCAGATGCTCACGGGCCATCTCGAGACAGCTTCGGCGAGTGACACCATCCAGGATCAGCTTATCATCGAGGGGAGCAGTAATAATCTCCTTCTTGCCATCCTTTCGCTTCCAGATGACGAAGAAGTTACTGGCTCCAGCCTCGGTACACTCGCCCTGAGAGCCGTACAGCCAAAGGATCTGGTGGTAACCGCGAGTCTTCGCATCGGCAGTGGCTAGCAGCGAGGGCCCGTAGTTGGCACCGACCTTGGCGTAGCCGAAGCCGCCGACCCAAGCGCGGACCATGTCGTCGGGAGAAGTGTGGAGGCGCATTCCGCCGGGGGGAGCGTCCATGCGGGGCATGAAGGTGACAATGATATAGAGAAGAGCCTCCTTGGGAGCTCCAACACCAAGCTGAGGAGCGGTGCCGATAACAGTAGGTCGGATGTAGAGGAAGCTGCCGGCACGATCCTCGGGGAGCCACTTGGAACCGTCGACGGATAGAAGAGCAATAATGAGCTTCTCGATCTCGGAGGGCTCAAAGACGGGGAGGGAGATGCGGCTGGAGGACATGCGCAGACGAGCAGCATTGCGGTCAGGGCGGAAGACGCGCAGCTTGCCATCGTAACCACGGAAAACCTTGAGACCCTCGAAGCACTCGGTAGCGTAGTGCAGCACCGAAGCAGTGGGCATGAGGCTCAGGGGTCCGTAGGGCTTGAGTTCGGGGTTGGCCCAGCCGGTGGATTGCTTCCATGAGGCGGTGATCATGTGGTCTGTAGCGATAGTCTCGTCACCGGAGTGGGCATTGGCCTCCTCGGGGACAGAGCGAGGGTTCTGGGTGTAGGTGTAGGTGAGCTTGGAGGCATCAAGGGGTGCTTGGGTGGTAGGAGTGCCGTTGACGGTGGGCTGGGCGACATCTTTCTTGTGGATGGCGGCAGCAGTCAGGTTGACGTCCTGAGTCTCGACGGCGGAGGGAGCCATGATGAGTAAATGTATCGAGGTGAATCAAGTCAATGGAGGTTGTGTAGAGTAGAAGCGAGCGTCAGAGTCAACACTAACACAGTTTATAGAGCAGCAGTAGAAGAAACGAGAGAAACAAGGGAGCGTCGGGAAACTTTATATAGGAGCAGTACGACTAACTCAAGGGTACCTATTGTATGACAGATATGCTCTGTTGTCTTTTCTCTCCACTCGTCGTCACCCCCGGGAAGATTAAAGAGTCACGAGCTGGACAGAAAAAAGGTCCGTCCCCGCCGCTCGCGGGCCCGGATAGACCGCCTCTGCCCGCGCGGTGCTCGGCTCCGGCGATAGAGGGGTTGGAGGAAGGATTGCTGTTGCCCCATTGCTTTTTTAATGAGACAGGTATAACACTAAGACAATTGGAATTGCATCATGCCAACCTATTGATATTGGAATTGAGCTTCGATTTCATCTTCCAACCCCGTGAAGCCTAGGTTCTGAATTGCATTGTAGAAAAGTCTTTGATGTAGATAATGGTTGAAATTCTACTGCAGAAGCCGGACCGGGAGATACAGAAGTACCTGGTCATGCGCGCCCAGGCGATTGAAAAAACCAAACCAAGCTACCTTTGGTAGGTGGTGTGCCACACTGACAGCCTACTCTATGTGTGGATGGGAGCCGCCATCATGGGAGGATCAATTAGATGTTGAATTGACAGCCCCACCCTTTGCTTGTGTCTGCTTCTGGAGTGTTTCTGAAGATAAATGGTTATTATCGACAAGGTTCGGTTCAAGGCATGCCCAATGCCACAATACGACATGTCAAACATACAAGTGAAAATATTTTATTCCATTTTTCCCCATGTTATTTTACCTTACCCAGGTCCATGGGTTGACCTATACTGACACCTAACTATTCTGGAACTTCGGCTTATCGAGATCGCTTACACGCCGCTGCATGTTGCGTCTGCACTGCACTGCACTGCAGACCTGGGCGTGCAGGCTCAGCTGGCTATCGTCTCTTCCGCGGTGAATACCGCAATAAACTATTCTGTCAGTGTCGGTTGTACGCCATGTTTCTCCACTGCAAGGGCGCCGGCTTAAACTAAATTTGGGGATGGACTCTCGGTATCAATCAGCAATAGATACAAGATAGTCAATGCATATATCATCACTCCATTGCGAATTGTGTACCATGTCCCATAGCATCATGTGCCAGTCAATCCCTGCCTGTCAATTCTGACAGAGCAAAAGCTGATGCAAGACTTTTCTCTCATTTTTTTTCCCCTGATACTGCTCTTGGTGTAGAGATTGTGAGGGCGGAATTGGTTGCGTCCGCCGCTAGCCGTCAATTGCCATTGTTGCCCGCATGAGGTCATGATTGGCAGGGGGGAAGTGTCACTGAACCAGATAACTACATACAACAAAGACTTTGACAAGGTCACATTACATGAACCTGCAGCGGGCTTATCGAGCGATCGGACCTATGGGTTTTGTTGGGCGTGAGTCCGGGCGATGATTGCGTGGCTGTTCGCGTTATGATATCGAGATATGGGACCGAACAGATATGGAAGAGTTGGTTATGAAAACTCGTCATTTGTGTTTCTTTTTAGGCATCATGGCCAACCTATTATCTTCTTCCTGTCTCTTAATTAGGGGGGTCTGTTGAAAGACCATTCTTATCTATCCGCGTCGACGGTCTGACCGCCACCATTTACCGGTACTTCACACCATCCCCCTTCACGCCCTCTCAGCTTCCTTTCGTGCCTGCTCCTCCTCGAGAATCTCGCGTTCGCGGGCCGCTGCCTCAACACCAGCCTTCATACCCTTTGCACGCTGGCGCGCCTCGTACATGTCGCGGCTCTTCATGATGCGCTGCACGATCTCGCCCGCATTGACGTGCGCGAATGTGTGCGCGCCAATCTCGCGGTAGATGCCCATGGCTTTGGGAGCCGTGTATGGGTCGTATGTCAGAGGCATGAAGGACGTTGGTCCGTGGTACACGGCGTCCGGGGTTCCGCGCGGTAGCGTTGTGAGGTATGTCCGTGTGGGCGCAAAGGGCGCACCAAATACAACGGCATTAATGTACTGCAAAGGGAGGTCTGTGGTCAGCTTTTCTGTCTTGGGTAACATTGGGGATACCAGGGTTTGTTTACCTTGCATTGTAAAACGCAGAGACCGCGTTCAAAGGTGTTCATGATGGGGTAATTGATTCCCTTCCACTGGTTGATCACCTCATCCTCGTGAACACCGACTACGACGTAGGCCGGGCCGTAATCCTCTCCCTTGCCCTTGCGCTCGTTCACGGATTGCTCAGAGAACCAACCGTCTTTGCGTGCGACTTCCTCCTCCTCGAGCAGAACCTGGCGCAGAAACTCGATGTGGCCGCTGGAGAAGAGATCATAACCTCCATCGACGTACACGACGCGCTGGCCAGGCTTGGGACCGGGTCCCTCAATCAGGTGGCGGAAGCTTCCTCTTTCCTCATCGGCGTCTTCGGCTTTGGCCTCTTGAGACGCTTTCCAGAAGTGCACCTCGGCACCAGGTGCTTTACCGGAGGCATCGGTAGAGTAGAGCTTCATGCGTTCCAACATTTCCTGCCCTTCAGCAAGACGCTCATCAGGCGTGCCATGGCCCTCTTGGCCGGCGAGCTTCTTCTCGAGCGACTTGATAAAGTGAGTCTTTGTGCACAGCAGCATGCGGCCGACAAGGTCGGTGGTGGAAATGCCAGGTGAGCGCTTGACCACCTTGAAACGACCAGCCTCCTTGACGAACCGGTAGCAGTCGTTGCCTTCGCTGTCCGAAGTGATGTCGTCGCCATGCACGACATACTTGCAGCCGTAGTGGGTGATGTAGGGGAGAGATGTGACGTAAGGCGCATGGCCGACTGAACGGGTAACCCAGCGACAGGCGTCAGTAGCAGCAAGTCTACGACGCGTTAGTGAGTGTTTTTCTGATTTCATCTGTCGCTTGACAGAGAAGAGACTGTGGAGGTTACCGTTCTGCGAGGGTCATGACGGTAGGCCCCTTATTGGCGAGGATGGCCTCATCAGAGTGAACACCAGCATAGAGCTCATCGCCTAATTGACGGGCCTGGATGATGGCACCAGCGTGACCTAACAGTATTAATATGATTGATGGTGCGTATCCGCAGACTAACATACCGTGGTGGAAAAAGTCAAAGCAGCCATCGACCCAGATACGTCCCTCGAGAAGCTCAGGAGCAGGCTCACCCTCGAGACGAAGCTCATCGTCGACAGGGGAGTTGGTGGGGTCAGTAGAAGTCATGGTGGCGAGAAAATGGAATGCGATATTGGGTAAGGGAGGTTCTAGTGAAGGGAATACGCGAGTCTAAGAATGAAAAATGAAATATCAAAAAAAGAAGCGATGGTGATGTGTTTAAGATTAGGGGTTCTCCTGTGAAGAGATGGCACTACATAATACGTAACTCAACTGAGCCGTTGGGGAGGTTAATGAGCTTTGCTTGCGCTAACAATTTTGGGCATGTTTAATTGGTCCGTTTGACAAGTGAGCATTTGGCAATCTAATGAGCTCGGGTGGTCCTCGAGTGAATACTTACGTACCTAGCTATGAAGTCTCAACCTACAACTCGTAATATGATATTAGGGAAGCCTTGATCTAAAGCATTCGAACAAATGACATATTAACAATGAACAAGAATAACTTTGAAGGATTGCGCAGTTGATAGCAGCTAAGACAGGGAGCAATTGGCCTATCACATGCAAACATCGACAGCCCCGCCATGTAATCTCATGAGAACGTCCATGCTCATGTTCAACAAATTCACCAACCCCTTGTTTATAACGACAAGTTTACCCCATCTTTCGCCGGCTTCACCGGTATTCTTCACCGAATACACCCGGAATCTCCTCCTCCTCCGGACTCACAAGACCCTGCACTGTCTCCACTTCTTTCGGCCCTTGCCTCCACGTTTCCGATCCATTGGCTCCGATCTTTGCCTTAATCGTGAACTTCTCGGGCCAAGATCCCCCGGACGGTATGGATAGACCCTGACAGGCGCCGGCCATGTGGTCTAAGTTCTTGGGGTAAGGCGCGATGATACCCTACAATGATCGTTATGTCCGGGAACGCGGTATATAAGATGGTGGCCACCCGTTCACCATGATCCTGTCGCCATTGGCAATTCACCATTGAGTCTTCATCATGAAGTTTACTACCGTCTCAGCGCTTCTGGCCCTTGCGCCCTCCGCTCTCGCTGAATGGCACTTCGTCAAGGGCAAGGAGATTAAGTATACCTCCGTCGAGGGCTTCTTCAAGCAAGATGACCTTGCCACTGACCCCAGCACCTTTGACTATGTACGAGCCTTACCTCATCTCCTATATCCCAGTAACTGACAAAAAAAGGCTGAATGGAACTTCGGTCTCTTGAACCGAACATACCCCACAGACCCCAAGAACCCCCGAAAGGGCTACAAGACTCAATGGGAGCGCTTCGAGCAGTATGTCAAGCATCTCAACCGCAATGCTAGCCGTGACAAGACACGCTACAAGGTTCTTGTCATGGGACGACACGGTCAGGGCTGGCATAACGCCGCTGAGTCCTACTACGGAACTCCAGCCTGGAACGTAAGTAGTTCTTATCAATACCCTCAAGTCTCACACTAACAAAAAAAAAACAGTGTTACTGGGGCCTACAATCTGGCAACGGCACAGCCATCTGGGAGGACCCTCATCTGACACCCGCAGGTGTGAACGAGGCTCGAAAGGCCAATGCCTACTTCAAGTCCCGCTTTGAAGATGAAGGCATGCCGTTCTTTGACAAGTTCTACGCCTCTCCTCTGAGTCGCTGCATTGAGACTGCCCATGAGACATTCAAAGGCCTGAACTTTCCCAAGGACAAGCCCTTTGTGCCGGTCGTTAAGGAACTTATTCGCGAGGGTATAAGCATTCGCACATGCGATCACCGCAGCAACAAGACTTACATCAGTACTTTGACACCTAAGATCAAATTTGAGAAGGGATTTGCCGAGGACGACCCCTTCTGGACTGGAGAGAAGGGCGAAACTGATCAACATCAGCTGGAGCGAAGCAAGGACGTCCTTGACGATATCTTCACAGTCGACAATTCTGTGTGGATCAGCATCAGCAGCCACTCTGGCGAGATCACCAAACTTCTCCAAGCTCTCAACCACCGACCCTTTCGCCTCGCTACCGGTCAGATTATCCCCGTCCTTGTCAGGGCCGATGTAGTAACTCAGGAGCCCACCTCGACTTTTGTATCTTGGTCCGCCGAAGCGACCTGCAATGCCCCGCCTGTAACTAGCCTCTCAGGACAGGGTTGTGTGTGCTCTACGACGTTGGCATCATCTCCAGCAAAGACGGCATAGGATCCATGAGGAGAAAAGAGATTGTGTTTACTATGTAATGATTGCTGACTTGATACAAATGAAAAATGCATAGACCGCTTGACTAGACAAAAGAAAAAGAACGATAGTGCATGCAGCCATCCTCACGGCTTGTGTACAATCTTGCCGCTCCAGTTATTCATTGTTTTTCTCAAAGAGCACCGCTTGCACATTTGGCGCCGTCGCCTGACAAGTTCAATATAGCGCCGCCTTGTAAGGCCGTAGGGTTTTCGGTACTTCCTAGAGTGAATCTCCATGTCTGGCCCAGTAAATTCTCTTGTGCAAAAAGTACACCGCCTGGTGCTGCCACAACAGCGCCCCAGATCAAGTTGAGCGCTGTGAGTAACAGGTTAGGATAATTCTGATACCTCTCCCACTTTTGCGTGGCTAACGACCATCGAACAATGTTTGTTCTTAAAAGGCCTGATTCGATGACCGAGGCTTGCACAGAGTAGAGGTAGTTACCTCCTCCTGGAACATATGCCCAGTCACCCACTCCGTTGATGAGATCAATGTTGGATGTGCCAGAACTTATAAGTTTTCCAAAATTAGCGCCGCGCCTTAAATCAACGGACCACCATTTACTGCCGCTTTCAGAAACCCAGAGAATTCCCTGGCTATCCACGTCTCCCATGCTGATGGTGTTGGTCGTCAGAATTAGGGGCAGCACCTCATATCTACCGTCCTTGGCGATACGGATGAGCTGCGACTGTGGACATCCGAGGAGACCACAGAGCACATTCTTGAGGAGAGGCTGCGTGACGAAGCCGTAGATGTAATTGTCGATTGGGTTGAAGCCAACGCCATTGATAGCACCACCAGGTCCCACGCCTGATTTGATAGTTACTCGCTCTCCGGTGACAAGATTGACACGTGTGAGAGTGTTGGACAACAGACTTGACAGAACGTAACCGTATCCGTCACAGTCAAAGGTCGGGCCGAAACTGGCTTGAGGCATCATACTAGTACTAGTAGTAGGGACAACTGGGATGGCTGATGTACTTGTGGTAACAACTACTGCAGCTGCGCTAGTTGTTGTTGGTGGGAGAACGACAGCGGCGCTTGAAGAACTAGACGTCACAATTGCACTGGAGCTTGAAGTTACTGGAATTGCAGCAGAGCTTGATGTAGTTGGCGGTATAACAACAGCAGAGGAAGTAGACGTGGTCGTTGATACAGCAGCAGCAATGCTACTCGATGAACTAGAGGCTACTGCTGGAGTAGATGTTGAAGCTGCTGGAACTGCAGAAGAAGTGGTCGTAGTTGATGGAACTGCAACAGCAACACTAGATGTGGTTGAGGTACCAGGAGCTGCGACGGGTGTTTCGATGAGGACTGTTCCTAGACCACCTTCCGAGACAGGTGGTCTGTAAATAGTCCTTGTAGTAGAGCCAGTGCCATCGCCGTAAATCGTGACATTTTGAACCAAAGCCGGGGGCGATGTCACTACTACAGATGATGTCGTTGTAGGCTCAGAGGTAGGTGTTTGAATGAGTACTGTACCCGGATCACCAGATGATCCTGGGGGGATATAGATGGTAGTTGTAACAGAGGCAGTACCACCAACAACGAGCGTTACGTTTTGTACCACAGCAGGTGATGATGTAGTGCTTGGAACTTCTGATGTTGATGCCTCTCCAAGAGTAGAGGTCGGGGTTTGAATGAGAATTGTCCCGGGCTCATTGGGGGCTGTGGGGGGAACGTAGATAGTTGTGGTCACTGATGCTGGGCCGCCAATGTAACTAGTGACATTCTGGATTATAATTGATGACACGGAGCTTGTGGTGGCCTCACTGCTGGGTTCAGCTGTAGGGGTCTGGATAACGACCGTGCCAGGATCACCAGATACAGCGGGCGGTAAATAGATTGTTGTGGTGACCGATGCAGGCCCTCCAACAAATCGTGTCACGTTCTGAACTGCACTAGACTCCCCAACACTAGTAATAGTCTCAGACGTAGGTCTCTGGGAAGTTTCTTCACTTGAGCCCGCAACGGGAGTCTGGATAAGAACTGTACCAGGATCACCAGACGCAGCAGGGGGGATATACACAGTTATCGTAATAGAAGCAGGACCTCCGATAAAACTGGTGACGTTTTGAACCCCAGTTGGTGATTCGGCACTAGTAATGGGATCGGCGACGGAGGCCGAGGACGAGTCGCTGTTGTCAGGACTGGATGTGGGTGTCTGAATAAGGACCGTTCCAGGTTCATCAACTGCTGTAGGGGGGATATAAATCGTCGTCGTGACAGAGGCAGGGCCCCCAACGAAGCGAGTGACATTCTGAAGCCCAATTGGTACTTCGAAGCCCGTAGTTGACTCGGTGATAGGAGCTGAAGTGGTCTGATCGGGACTGGGTGTCGGCGTTGCAATGAGGACTATTCCAGGCTCGCCAGATGCTGTGGGAGGAATGTAGATAGTTGTTGTTACAGAATAAGGACCTTCGACGTAACTGGTGATGTTCCGAACTGGTACGCTAGTCTCACTTGCGGTACCCGATAAGATCTGGCTATTTCCATCCTGACTGGGGCGGGAGGTAGGGGTCTGGACCACAACTGTACCTATCTTGTCAGGATCATCAGATGCAGGCGGGTAGTAGATGGTCGTTGCGACTGAACCAGGTACACCACTATAAATGGTCGTATTCTGGCCGCCAGCTGGGGCGTCGGTGGTCGAAGCTGTCTCGTCAGGTTGCGAAGTTGGAGTCTGGATGATCACCGTGCCAGCTTCACCTGGGACAGTAGGGGCGATATAGATGGTGGTAGTGACCGATGCGGGACCTCCCACGAAACGCGTGACATTTGCGGGTGCCTCAGCTTCCGAGGTTGGTGTCTCTATGACGACTGTTCCAGGTCCTTCTGGATCATCAGAGGCAGGCGGGAGGTACACAGTTCTTATAGTTGAAGCAGAACCACCACTGGTAATGGTAACATTCGGAATCGACTCAGAAGTAGAAAGGGTATCCGTAGCTGTGCTACTGACAGCGTCTGTTTCTGTGTCAATAACAGTAGGGGTCTGGATGAAAATTATGTCTGGCTCGCCCGAGACAGTAGCTGATATATATACGGTTGTAGCAGCAGAAACAGGGCCGCCACTGTATACAGTAGTATTGGGTCTGCCCTGAGGAGATACAGTTATTCCTGTGGTCGGAGCTATGATCTGAGATGTATCCGTATCATCTGATGTGCCACCGGTAGGAACTTGGATGACAACAGTGCCTGCTTCGCCTGAGGCTGTAGGAGGTATGTAGAGAGTCTGAGTAACTGAACCCGGAACGTCGCTATAGACAGTAACGTTTGCCAGTGCATTACCTGGAGTCTCAAAGGCGCCAGTAGGTGTCTCAATGAGAACCGTGTCTGGCTGACCTGATTGTCCGGGAATTGTTATTGTCACTGCGACTGATACAGGACCGCCTGTTGTAATCGTAATACCATCCAAGCCATCGCTAGTTCCGGTAGCTCCCTGATCATCAGCAGACTCGGCCGGGGTCTCGATGAGAACAGTGTCTGGCTGACCTGATTGTCCGGGGATTGTGATTGTAGTTGCGACTGATACGGAACCGCCTGTTGTAATTGTAATGTCGTCCTGAGTTTCATCAGTGGTAGATGTTTCGGTATCCGTAAGTCCGGTTGGCGTTTCTATTAGGACTGTATCTGCTTGGCCGGAGATTCCAGGAATGGTAACTGTCGTTACAACTGATACAGGACCGCCTCTTGTGATTGTAACATCATCTTGACTACCATTAGTCTCGGAGGTCTCCTGACCATCGCCAGATCCAGTTGGTGTCTGGATGAGAACTGTATCTGGTTGACCTGAGACACCTGAAATTGTAATAGTTGTTGCGGCTGATACAGGGCCACCTCGGGTTATGGTCAAGTCATCTTGACTGTCATCAGTCGTCGATGTCTGATCCTCTACTATCCCGGTGGGTGTTTCAACGAGAACTGTATCCGGCTGACCCGAGATACCTGGAATAGTAATGGTTGTGGCGACTGACACAGGGCCACCTCTAGTAATGGTCAACTCGTTTTGACTGTCTCTGTTGGTTGATGTCTGATCGTCCACGAGTACGGTTGGTGTTTCGATGAGAACTGTATCTGGTTGACCTGAGATACCTGGGATAGTGATCGTTGTTGTAGCGGATGCCGGTCCACCTCTTGTAATCGTAACTTCGTCCCGACTGACACTTGTTCTTGGTGCCTCTTGACTATCGGTGGACCCAGTCGGAATCTCGACAATGATAGTACCAGGCTGGCCAGAAACTCCTGGTATATATATAGTCGTCGCGACTGAACCGGGGCCTCCCTGAGTCAGGGTAATATTTGTAAGGCTGGCACTAGTCTCGGCTGGATCGCCATTGTTCAAAGACTCAGTCGGAGTTTGAACTATGACTGTGCCAGGTTGACCCGATTGTCCGGCAACATAGACGGTTGTCGCAACAGATCCTGGGCCACCTTGCGTGATCGTGACGCTGAAAATATCAGTAGGTAAGCCTGTTTCAGAGTCTGTCTCCTCGGCAGTTCCTGGTGTCTCAACCAGAACAGTATCAGGTTCGTCAGAGACAGTAGCAGAAATGAACACAGTTCTGGTAGCGGTAAAGGAACCACCTACGAAGATGGTAGTATTTGTTCGCTCACGTCCCGTGCTCGAAGTCTCTTCAGGGGAACTAGCGATTGGCGTCTCGATGAGTACGGTATCTGGCTCTCCAGAGATCGTTGCTGAAATGTACAGGGTTCTAATTATTGTGACTGGACCACCGCTATAGATTGTGGTATTGGCCCGGTTGCTTGCGCCGGTGGTAGTGGCTGAGTCTTGAGAAGATTCTCTGGTCACCAAGCTGGTAATATTCTCATCGTCTTCTGTTTCAACTGCTTCTGACCCCTGAGTGGGAGTTTGGATGACCATAGTAGTTGAGTCGCCCGAAGTGCTTGGTGTTAGATAGATGGTCGTAGCGACTGTGCCCGGCCCTCCACTGTAGACAGTAACGTAGACCGGGCTCTCTGTTCGTGAGGCATCGATCGGAGTCTCAATAATGAGCGTTCCAGGATCGTCTGAAACTGCACCGGGCACAAATCGGGTCGTAGCAATAGTCGCTGAAACCCCGGTATAGATGGTCACATTCGAAGGGCTTGAGCCAGAAGTAGGAGTTACAATAACCACGGTATCTGGTTCGTCTGTTGCAGTGGCAGAGATGATAATCGTTTGAGCCACAGAGGCAGATCCGCCAGAGTAAACAGTAGTACTGTCTCTAGCACTATTTTCTCCTGTGGGAAGTGCCGCGATAGTAGTGGAGGTGGCTGTAGGGGCTGTGATAACTGGAGTCTCGATAATAATAGTGCCAGGCTGATTCGCTACTTTAGGGGGTATATAGATCGTCCTCCTCGCAGGGCTTGAACCAGCCCTGAACAAGGTAACGTTTGTATTACCCCCAATGGCAGAGGCGGTCACTAGTATATCACCGTCCCCACGGCCAGTTGCTGCTTCGGATTGGGTCTCTGACACTGGTGTCACGATGACCACAGTCCAGGCATCATCAGAAGACTGAGGAGGGATATAAAGGGTTGTCCTTTCTGGACCGGAACCAGATTTGAAGACAGTGATGGTTGCTGCTTCGTTGATGGGAGCATCTGTAGTCTGTGCAATCTCGGTCGTAGTAGCGACGATAGGCTCTCCCGCGGATACAATAGTTGTGGGTTCACTCTCGTCAATATCTGAAGTAGATTCAGATCCTGGTCCGGAACCTCCAGTTGGGACCGCAGACTCAGAAGTCTCCGTCTCAACGTCGGTGTCTGTCCCAGATACTGGGACGTTATCATCGCTCGAGCTCGCAGCTACAGTTTGACCGCCCTCACTCCCATCATCATCTGAAGAACTAGTCGGCGTATCACCACCAGAGCCTCTAGTACTAGAAACTGCAACTTCTTGAGTGCCTTGGCTTCCATTTGATGAAGGAGCGGGCGTCTCAGAGTCGCCTTCGCTGGATGAAATTCGCCCACCAGCATCTGATGTAGAGTCACCCGTTGGTCTTTCGGTAGTATTTCCTCCAGTAGACACAGACTCTGTAGCTGAGGCATCACTATCTCCAACGTCATCGGTTTCTGAACCACCTACGCCTCCAGCTGGCTGGCCTGTAATACCTGACCCGCCAGAGCTTGACTGGGACGAGCTGACCTCTTCATTGGCGTCAGTAGACCGAGAGTCATTTTCACGAATTGTAGTCGCGCCTCCCCTTCCACCACCTGTTGATGTTGTTGTAAGGGCTGCACCGGCACTTGTTTCGCTCCTTGCGAGGCTGGTGGAGGTCTCGTCACCTTGTTCAACTCTCTCAGATTCAGCAACACTCTGAGATCCAATAAGTGTCTCGATATTGACACTTGCTTCAGAGGTAGTTGTACTTCGAGTAGTAGCTTGGGACGCTTGACTGATCGAACCACCACCAGGTCTTGTGTTTTCACCTGGTGAAGTTGTGTCTTCAGAACTAAAAGTGTCAGACCCTACAGATGTTAGAGTACCAGAGGCAACAGGTTGTGTAGATTGAGAGCTGCTTCTGCTGTCTGATCTCTGAGTAGTAGCCTCTCCATCCCTCGAGGTGACACTGCTAGTTTTACTCGACGAGATTGACAGTGACTCGGTATCGGATGCAGATACAGAAATACTCGCCCCGGCGCTTCTTCGCGTGCTGGTTGACGTTATTTCACCATCAGTATCGTCAGTGTTGGTACCGAATCCTTCAGGTCGACCTATGACAGGTTTGCTTGAAGTACTAGCGCTTGAGACTGCAGGTCTTTGCGAAGAGGTGGATCGAGAGGTAGTCGGCTTCTGCGCTTGGCTTGTCGACAATGGCCTTTTGGACGTATCTCTACTAGTCGAGGCGGATGTTTGAGTGATAGGTTCCGGGGCATTTGTTTCGACTGGGCCACTATCGACGATTGTTGTCTCGTCTTCCGGAGATTCGGTATTTTGATCTACAGACGAGGTACTCCTGCTTCGCGAAGATGGCAAACTACTACCTCCTGTTGGGACCTGATCATCTAGAGAGGTAGAGGAATCTGGGCTGGGGGAGCCTGAACTCGAGCCACTTCTCAGAGATCTTGACTGGGCTCCGGATACAGAAGTCGCTTCACTGCCATCTCCATCGTTGGAGGCGGTAGTACCCGCAGCAGATGTTGTAGCCCGGCTATTGGAGGGCCGCTTGACAGTCGTTTCAGCGAGGTCTGGGCCTTTACTACCCCCCATGCCTTGGAGCCCACCGACATCCACACTCCAGGTTTCGTCGCTGCTAGGTTTTTTGCTTGTCCTTGAGCGACTACTCTTGGACATATCATTGGTGACAGTTCTGACGATATCCGAGGTTATAGTAGTGACCGAGTTACCAGAAGTGACAACGTAGGTTGTGGGTGATATTGTAACGACTGGGGACCTGGTTCCTGTTTGACGCTTGGATGTGGGCGATCCATTTTTGGAAGATTTACTTGAACTGTCTGCGTTTCCACTAGCCTCACTTGCTACAGTCTCGTCATCGTCATCACCACCGCCACCATCATCGTTGTCTCCATCAGATCCGGTACCCCCAGAGCTTGATCCAGAGCCACTGCTGGATCCGTCTTGAGAGTGTTGACCGCCATGCTTTCCGCCAGAGTCCGTGAAATCAGGGTCGTCTTCATCCTGCGAACCCGATGAGCTGCCTTCATTGCCCTCGGAGCTCCCACTGTCAGGATCTTGACCGTCACTGGAGTCGCTGCCGCCACTTCCTGAGTTATTACCACTGTTGGACCCTGACGACCCAGAATCTTCCGAATCATCGTCTTCATCGTCGCCGGAAGATCCAGACCCGATGCCTTGGACACTTCCTTGGCTACCGCCGTTGCCGTTACTCTCTGAACCTTCGTTTCCCGAGCCAGTTCCTTGGCCTGGGCGACCAGATGTGTTACCACTACCAGATTCAGTTCCGGGACTGGTGCTGTTTGGATCGTCGCCTGAGCCATCTTGAGTTCCTCCATTGAGTCCTCCAGTAGCTTGAGCGCCTTCTTCGTCGTCGCCGTCGCTCCCTGTAGGTTGGTTCCCAGTGGGAAAGTCATCCGCGTCGTTGTTCTCGGTTTGTAAGTTGCCTGGGTCCTCGGGGGTGAGAACAAGAACTGTACCGGGGTTTCCACCTTCGGGGGGAATGGTAATGGTCTGCCGTGGCCCATCGCCGTCGCCTTGACCTTGACCTGGTCTACCTTGGACATTACCAGAGTTACCTCCTCCATTGGGTCCATCTTCACCCTGACCTGAGCCTCCAGGAACTCCGCCAACTGATTCGCCCCCTGAACCACTGCCATCTTCGTCAAACCCAAAAGGTACACCTCGAGTGACAGTCGCATACGAAACTGATCCTGCAGGTTGGCCCTGAGAGGACGAATAATCTGCATCAGCTCCTCCTGTTGCCTGAGCTCCTCCTGGTCGCCCGCCATTACCTTCAGGAGGTGTTTGGATGAGCACAGTGCCGGGCTTGGTACCGGTCGGAAGAATAGTAGTCACGATAGGAGCTGTTGGCAAAACGCTCCCCTCTGCCGGCTCAATGATAGTCACATAGCCGGTAGCATCTGTGGGCTGTATGGTAATCGTTTGCCCTGCAAGCCCTCCTAGAGGGTCCAGAGTAGTAAATGCCACAGCCTCCAGACGCGCAGGTCTCAGAGTTCCTGCAACAGGGGTTTGGATGATAACAGTTCCAGGCCTACCATCACTTGGAGCCACTGTTAGGCGAACTGGTGCAGTACCAGTGAAGGAAGTTCCTGCTGGTTCAACGATGGTGACATAATCGCCATCTTCAGCCGGTTCAATAGTAAGACTTTGAGCGCCCACTAAATCGAGCGAAGAGGCAGGGATGTTGATGATGACTGTTCCACGGTCCGTTCCGGTTGGTGTAAGAGTAATTAATTGCAGTGATGCAAGTGTACCATTCAGTGGCTGAAGAACAGTGACGTAACCGGTCGCTTGCTGAGGCTCCAACGTCAACGGCTGTAATACACCAATAGTAGCGTCTGCTGTCTGTGTTTCCGGCGTTTCGATGATAATTTGGCCTGGCTGGCCACTCCTCGGTGGAACAACTTGGGTGGTAGGTGCAGTGATCGGATCAGGTCCCTGATGTGGCCTTATAATGATCACATATGACCGATCGTCTGTTGCGGGTATAACAACATTCTCAGGTGCTGAAGAGCCGCCCGGTTGTTCAACGATAACGATGCCAGGCTCGTCGCCCTGTGGCGGAACTGTGTATAAAGCTGTAACCGACCCTCTGTAGGGCTTTGTAATGGTGATGTAATCAGGGACATCTGCGAGAACGGGATATACCGAAACATATGTGTAGCACACTCCTGAAAATTCATTGTTGATACCAAGGACTGACTTGTCATTCGAAACACCCAAAAGGCCATGCGACGTGGCTGTCAAGCTGGCGAAGACAACGTGCCGGAGCACCGCAAACAAAGGCCGCATTGCTAGGAGGAGTTGTGCACAATGTGCATCAGATGAAGGATAGATTGATTATCAGACACAAAACAATTTCAGTCAGTAATGGCGTAAATTTCGTGGAGAGCGGTCACTACAGGCGATTATACTTCGTATAAGACTGAAAGTCGACTCTGGCTGACGCCATATCCGCATTCAGGCTTCCAGCTACCTGGACAGATGTAGCTCGCCGAGTACATCATGACAATTCAGAAATGGCATACACAAAGGTATTGTCAGGCTGAAAATGGGTTGCTAGGCGAAGGCCATCATGTCGATCCGCCACAACCGCCAGCGGATGAATTCCGTCTTCCGTGTTGACAGATGCGTTCCTGTGGGAAAGGATAAAAGGAACCCTAGAGCGCTTTTCTGTTAGATGTCTGGAGTTGAGTTGCTGACCTAGAGCGTATAACTGCTGGAATGCTGATGTTGCTACCAACAAGAGGGAAATGGACATTTCAACTGGAATCTATTTGTGCTGTAAGACCGATGGCTCGCGTCGTGTTTGGTAGACTGGCGAAGTATCCCTCATCATGTGCGGTGTTACTCGGAGGGAAGTGCCCGGTGGCCCTTGTAATATCAAAGAAATTACGCCATATGTACACTATTGGTAAGACACAATCACTGTGGACCAGTCATGACACTATCACACAGGCTGTCTTGGTACCTGGTGTGCCTGAGTATATGCAAGGTCCCGTTCTGCACCTCACGTTATGCAAATGATGTACGTATGTGGCTAACGTGTGAGCGAATACGCAAGTCTGAATTCATGTTGGATCTCGGGGACCTTTTTCAGGGTATCGTATCTCGTTTGATTTCCTGATTTGGGCAAGCCAATCTAGATCTTGAGATCGAGTCGTAAAGTTAAATGTGAGTGCTCACAATTGTCTCACTTGTTAGGTAGCAGACCGCAATTGACAAGGGATGACATTAATGTCTCAGTAATACTTTGCTCACAATGGACAGCTTGACGTTGGACTAGATATACTCCACTGCGGAGGCCGTCATCTTAGTTCCGGGCCAGGGATCAAGGGCCGATTTTGACAGAAGCTTATCGGTGCTGTCAGTTGCTAGCTCGCAGTGCTAACTAGCAACAGTTGATCACTAGACTCCGTAAGCAAGCAGTCTAAGAGCCCTACGCTACCTCTACCTTAAGCACTCAAGCAAATCAGAGCTATGCCTTACCGAACGTTGCAAGTGACAGGCGGCCGCCCTTATATCTGACTCTGGAGAGGAGGTAGCTTTGTTTATCAGCACATTCCAGCGCCCTGCAGCTCGACACATGACAGGTTCCCCTAGTGTTACACAAAACTCCACTGGTGATGTCTGCTAAGGTTCTGACTGGCTATCCCTGGGCCAAATCATCCGCAACTTGACCGCGTTCGTCTATTGTATCAAGTGGCTGAACAAGCTGGGATCAAGACCGTGATGTTGGAAGCCCTGGCTTGTTCGACCCCTGCTTTGACTTGCATACACTTCCCAACCCCATATTTACCCTTCTTAATGAAGATAGATGTCAATGAATTTCTACTCAATTCATTGATGGTCGCAACACAGGTAGATTTCACTGCCTAAAAGGTTACTGAAGGTCTGATTCTGTAACCATCTCCAAATATTTTCTTTTTTCGTTTCAATTTATCTTTCGGTCACAAGACCAAAAGACGTGAGAGAGTTTTCGGTTTCGGCAAGTAATCTCAACCATTCCGTACCTAAACGACTGCCTAACCCCATACTTGACAGATTGAGCTTGGCCATAATCTTCGAATAATCCACCGTATTTCTACCAATAGCTGCAACGTCATGGCCCGGCTAGCTTGACTACTCCAGCACAGTTGACTAGTAAGACTGACAGCTCGAGGCCATACATCAACAGCATTTCTTTCCTCAATCTCTGTCACCAACGGAAGCTACTCAGACTTCCGAGCGTGCCGGATCTGCGAAACCGTAGTCTTGGCATTCATACCCGCCTGCTGCTCCAAAAACATCATTGTGCGCAACGCCGAATCTGGTTACAGGTTGGAATCGAAGCTACTACACTTGATTGAGACTCTTGGCACTGTCATAGAGACGCCGGTTGAATGGGTGCTCGACGATTTTCATTTGAAGATTTGCCAAGGATTTTGGTTTTCATTTGTCAAACTTTGAGTCTTTTGTTCCTGGCTATTGTGTAAAGGTTTGTCTCAGCAACACGAGGTGAGGCAAGTCGCCATTATGACGCCATGTAATATAATAATTGTGGCCTTTTGAATCTGTGGTCTGTTTCAACTTGATATAGTCGTATCATTTCTGGGTACTGGTCATAGCCATTTCTGATGATACCAAGATTCAATAAGAGCTGTTGCGGTTTTAACATAGGTCAAAGAGTCAAACTATCTATCCACTCCTAATAGCTGACCGAATCTAAATTCTTGGTTGAAGTTGAAGTTGAGTCACGGCTATGGACCATGTTAATCAGGGATCCTGTCTATTTAATCCACCACATCATGGTTTTCTGGCAGTGCGCAATCGAGGACTGCGGCTCAGAAAAGTAATGTCAAAAATCAAGTCCACTTGCACGATTAATCAAAATGGTTTGATTGATGGTATTGGACGGTTCTGGGAAGGCGTTGCATGTAAGTAGGCGGTTTGATGGTTACTGTGTTGTTCGTGAAAATTAGAGGCTTAGGGTAAGCTTTGTCGCCAACGGACTACCAACAGATACATAAAAAGATATTGGAAAGTGTAAGCTAATGATCGGTGTCCTATTAGTTACAATTATAAACGGAAGGCTAATATTAAAATTGAATGCATGTTTTACCAGCTCGATATTGTCACAATGATAGTGTTGAGAGAAATTGGATTTGGCGTCTGTATTGGAAACCAAACATCCGCAATTTCCGCTTAGGCGATCAGCAAACCCATTGAAAAGTGAAGTTATTGTTGCTAGACCATGAGAATTCCAGAAAGCCAGCAAATATCATCTGTACTCCGTAGCGCATGCATGAGACAGCTTTGCTAGCATTCTCAGCGCTCGAATCAAACGATGTTTCTCAACCAATCAGAGCCACGCCCGGTTAGCTCAATCGGTAGAGCGTGAGACTCTTACGAGTACGCGATCTCAAGGTTGCGGGTTCGACCCCCGCATCGGGCTGTTCCTATAAATACGATTGCGAGCAATAGCGAGGCATCTCTTTTTTGCTGTTCTGGCCTAGATTCCCTCCAGTTTCCTTTCAAGAACGTGGTGGGACCATGAGCTTCGCCCTGTTTCCTGATCCGCTAGATTCTTGGACCTGTCCAGTACTCTCTTGCACAGTCACACTCTTGCCTACTCCCTGTCTGAGACTTAAATTCTTGCCATCAGCTATGTTTACAACATGACGGCGAGTTCTGGTGACACATTTTATCATGAGTCACATCGGAAGTTTATCATAATCAGCCTCCGTGCTGTGAGGGATCTGCCCAAGCTGGATAAATACAAAACCTTCGGATGACTTTCTGTTCCCGTGGGTCTCACCGGGTCCGGAAATATGGAGAATATTCAAGAACGGTGCCGGAAGACGGGCCCGTAGCGGACTCCGATAGGGCAATGTGGGGTCTTCACAATAACGTTAAGTCCAAGCGTGAGATCAAATATTAGTAAAACACAGTCAAAACGTTGACCAGTCGTGTAAGTAAAGGGGCACTGGCCTGGTGGGATATGTCACTCACGGCATTGAACATGATCCCATGCCGCAAATCAATCCCGAGCTGTGGGCTTGGCGCGAGGAAATGGGATGTTCTGATGCACACGACAGGGGAGAAATTTGGCGCATCAACAAATGATCAACCAATTAAATCTCTGGCCCTGTGACTCGACCTAATCCATCCCTGGCTGAGGTGCTCCGCTAGTGTCGAAAGCCGGGGCTCAGAATTTACCGAAGACCTCTGATGCCCCAGGTTTTTTCCAACGACATGTCTTGTGTCGCTCTCGTTTCTTAATCGAACTGGTTCACGGCGACCATAAGACGTGCGCCTCCTCGCTGTCAATATGCCTCCCTTTCTTTATTGCTTTGATGAAGTAACAGTAATAATGATATATGTTCCTTTTCTTTTCAATTATTATATCATAACTGTTCGCCTTTAACACCTGCAGGCGAATTCACTTATACAATTACATCCTTTACCACCCGACTCACAAATCATGAGTTTCCAAATCCCACAGACGCCAAACTCCAAAAACTTTCGCCCAAGAACCTAGTGGTATAACGTTTCACGCTGCCGCTGATCCGAAGTAGAGCTCATCTTGTCACTCTCTGGTGGTGGGCTCGAGTTGCTATCCGTTGGACTGCTCGACTGCGACTCACTACCCGCCACAAAATTATCGTACATCAAAGACTTTTGAACACAATTGCACCTCTTGAGGAGCTCCTCGCAACGCTCCAGTCGCGCAAGCAATTCTTTTGTAGGCTTGCGGCGATTGCGCTTAGGAGCCGGTGTACTTGGGATGCATGGTATCTTGGCCTTGAGATCGTTAGCTCGTATCTTATAAGCAAAGCATGTAGATATTCACCTTGATGCAAAACGAGCATGGGCTTTTGCGATCGCATTTCTTCTTGCGTTGCTGGCAGAGCACACAGGCAAGAATGCGCGGTTGACGTTGTTGTTCGGGTGCCATAGTTGAGAATGCGAATATTCGAGAACCGAAGCGGGCGGACTTTTGACGCTGGTATTCCCAAAGCTTCATCCGTAGCGGACAAGCCGGGGTATTTGCTACAGGTGCTCCAGCCATTAAAGGAACCCAACATGTCCAATCTTGGACTGCAAGACTCCACCTATTCGGTAGCGGGCTCTCATGACGACCCGAGTTAACTACGGGGTCGGGGAGTAAACGGAATCCGTGACTTGATGACCCGGATCCACACACTTTCCGTTGAACGGGCTGGATAACATCCCCGTCGCTCTGGTATTAAGACCCTAGGGACACCTTCAGTTGCTTGACGTGATAGTGTCGTATCATCTTTCCTTCAATTTTGATACTGACCAAATTACCTTTCTTATTACAACTTTCCTTCACATCTCTTTAATAACCCCTTTATTCCTGAACTAGAATCTGTATGTCACTCGCTCATAACAACAAGTCACCAGCTTCTAACTGGGTATAACCAGAAATAGGCTCGATCAGCTCCAACGCCCGCCAAAGCTAGACGGCTCTTGTCTTGCTTAACATGGCAGCCGGCGAGGCAAACATGAGCGCTGCTCGCTCAGAGCTCAGTAGCCACGACACCATCGTCGATATGGAACATACTCCCAACGAGAAGCCTCCGGCCTCACCAGCCCCGAAGATGAATGAGAAAGATAGCTCCAGCGATGACGAGGGTGCAAATGACCAGACAGAGGAGATGGTCCGCCGTCACTCTATCGTGCGAGATCTTGCTCGGCAGTACACGAACACCTCGCAGCATTTCCAAGGCAGCAGTGCTGATCTCTTCAACGCCGGAGACGCCGACTCTCCTCTCAACCCGCACAGCGAGAACTTCAACGCCAGAGCCTGGGCAAAGTCCATCTCAAAGGCGATGGGCGATAACGGCTCTGGGTTCCGACAAAGCGGTATCTGCTTCCAGGATATGAACGTCTTTGGTTACGGCGCCGAGACAGATTATCAGAAAGACGTGGGAAATGTCTGGCTTGGTCTCCCCAGTATGGCACGAAACATGTTCGCTCCTAACCAGGGCAAGCGGAGAATCGATATTCTTCGCGGCTTTGACGGCGTTGTCAATGCAGGAGAAATGCTCGTGGTTCTCGGCCCTCCAGGCTCAGGATGCTCTACGTTTCTCAAGTCTGTGTCCGGCGAGACTAATGGCATCTACGTCGACGATAGCACATACTTCAACTACAACGGTGTTCCAGCGCACGAGATGCACAAGTATCACAAAGGTGAGGCTATCTACACTGCCGAAGTCGATGTGCACTTCCCTATGCTCTCGGTCGGGGACACGCTCACCTTTGCCGCGCGTGCGCGATGCCCTCAGAACTTGCCGCCGAGTATCAACCACAACCAGTACAGCAACCACATGAGGGACGTTGTCATGGCTATGTACGGTATCAGCCACACAGTCAACACGCAGGTTGGCGACAACTACATCCGAGGCGTTTCGGGCGGAGAGAGAAAGCGTGTCACAATCGCTGAAGCAACCCTCTCAAACGCCCCCTTTCAATGCTGGGATAACTCAACCCGTGGCCTTGATTCAGCCAACGCAATTGAGTTTTGCAAGACTCTTCGATTACAGTCCGAGCTATTTGGCCAGACGTGTGCTGTCTCGATCTATCAAGCACCCCAGACCGCGTACGACCTCTTTGACAAGGCTCTTGTTATATACGAAGGCCGCCAGATCTTCTTTGGTCCCGCCGACGAAGCAAAAGCTTACTTCATCAACCTCGGCTTCGAGTGCCCTGACCGTCAAACCACTCCTGACTTCCTCACTTCCATGACAGCGCCCGCCGAGCGCGTCATCCGTCCGGGCTTTGAGAACAAAGTGCCCCGTACGCCCGATGAATTCGCTGCGCGGTGGAAAGAGAGTCGCGAGTATCAGATCGTCCAGTCTGAGATCGAAAGGTACAAGACTCTCCATCCTCTCAACGGTTCCAGTGCCGATGCTTTCCGCGAGAATAAGAAGTCTGCTCAGGCTAAGGGCCAGCGTGTCAAGTCTCCCTTCACTCTATCTTATATGCAACAAGTGCGGCTCTGCTTGTGGCGAGGTTGGAAACGTCTGAAGGGCTCCCCGGAAGTGACGATCTTTGCCCTGATAGCAAATACATGCACAGCCCTCATCGCGTCCTCGCTCTTTTACAACATGAAGCCGACTACCGATGACTTCTTCAAGCGGGGAGCGGTCCTTTTCCTTGCCGTCTTGTCCAACGCCTTCGCATCTGCACTCGAGATCTTGACCCAATACGCCCAGCGCCCTATTGTTGAGAAACATGCTCGCTATGCCTTCTACCACGCCTCTGCCGAATCGTTCTCGTCCATCTTGGTTGATATGCCGTATAAGATCAGCAATAGTATTCTGTTCAATGTCACTCTTTACTTCATGTCGAATCTTAACCGGGACGCGGGTGCATTCTTTTTCTACCTCCTTGTGTCGTTCATCATGGTACTCGCTATGTCTGGTATTTTCCGATCTATGTAAGTCACTCTTCACCACCAAGATGAGCCTCCACTAACTACCTATACTCAGTGCCTCACTCTCTCGTACCTTATCCCAGGCCATGGTTCCCGCTTCGCTCCTGATTCTCGCACTTGTCATCTTCGCAGGTTTCGTCATTCCAACCGATTACATGCTTGGCTGGTGTCGCTGGATCAACTACCTCGATCCTGTCGCGTATGCCTTCGAGTCACTAATGGTCAACGAATTCTCCGGACGTAATTTCACCTGCACTGGCTTCGTTCCCAGTACTGCCATCGCCGGTTATGAGAATATCGGCGGCCTAAACCGAGCCTGCTCCACTGTGGGAAGTGTTCCTGGCCAGGACTTTGTCAACGGCGATGCATTCCTCAACTCAAAGTATAAGTACTACCACGCTCACAAGTGGCGTAACGTGGGCATTCTCATCGCCATGACCCTCTTCAACCATCTCGTCTACATTGTCGCCACCGAGTTCATCTCTGCCAAGAAGTCAAAGGGTGAAGTCCTCGTCTTCCGCCACGGTCATTTGCCTGCTGCATCCAAGGGCAAATCTGATCCCGAGGCTGCTTCTTCCAGCCCTATCCCCACCACCGAGAAGTTCAACAACGAGAACGCCAACATTCAGGGGTCCACCAGTGTCTTCCACTGGAACAATGTGTGTTACGATATCAAGATCAAGGGCGAACCACGACGTATTCTCGACAACGTAGATGGTTGGGTCAAGCCAGGAACTCTCACAGCACTCATGGGTGTCTCAGGTGCCGGAAAGACTACTTTGCTCGACTGCCTCGCCGACCGAATCTCAATGGGCGTCATCACTGGCGAAATGCTTGTCGACGGCAAGATTCGCGACGATTCCTTCCAGCGCAGAACAGGTTATGTACAGCAGCAGGATCTCCACTTGGAAACCAGTACCGTTCGGGAGGCCTTGACCTTCAGCGCTCTCCTCCGCCAGCCAGCGTCGACACCACGTGCTGAGAAGATTGCTTACGTCGACGAAGTCATCAAGCTTTTGGACATGCAGGAATACGCAGATGCCGTTGTCGGCGTCCTCGGCGAGGGTCTTAATGTCGAACAGCGCAAGCGTCTAACCATTGGTGTTGAGCTCGCAGCCAAGCCTCCCCTGCTCCTCTTCGTTGACGAACCCACCTCCGGTCTCGACTCGCAGACATCCTGGGCCATCCTCGATCTTCTCGAAAAGCTATCCAAGGCAGGTCAATCTATCCTATGTACCATCCACCAGCCATCAGCCATGCTCTTCCAACGCTTCGACCGTCTTCTCTTCCTCGCCAAGGGAGGTAGAACTATTTACTTTGGAGACATCGGCAAGAACTCAGAGACGCTTACTAGCTATTTCGAGAAAAATGGCTCTGACCCTTGTCCCAAGGGCGAGAACCCTGCTGAGTGGATGCTCGAGGTCATTGGCGCTGCACCCGGCTCGCATACCGAGATCGATTGGCATCAGACATGGCGCCAAAGCTCCGAGTATCAGGATGTTCAGAACGAGCTCCAGCGTCTCAAGGCCGAAAGCGATGCCGATGCTTCCCAACATGACGCTGAATCGTACCGCGAGTTTGCAGCTCCGTTCTGGGAGCAGCTCCGCATTGCTACTCAACGTGTCTTCCAGCAGTACTGGCGCACTCCTTCTTACATCTACTCCAAGGCTGCTCTCTGTATTCAAGTTGGTCTGTTTATTGGTCTTGTCTTCCTCAACGCTCCTCTGTCTATTCAGGGCTTGCAGAACCAGATGTTTGCCATTTTCCAAGTCCTGACCGTCTTTGGTCAACTAGTTCAGATGCAGGTAAGTTTATGTATGCTCGCACGTCACCGGACGTCTGCTAACCACCATAGATGCCTCACTTCGTTACCCAACGATCACTCTATGAAGTCCGTGAGCGCCCTTCCAAGACGTACAGTTGGAAGGTCTTCATGCTCTCTCAAATCATGGCTGAGATCCCCTGGAACACTCTCATGTCAGTCTTCCTGTTCGTTTGTATCTACTACCCGGTCGGCTTCCAGAAGAATGCCGAGGCAGCTGGACAGACTGTTGAGCGAGGTGGCCTCATGTGGCTTCTCTTCTGGCAGTTCCTCATCTTCACCTGTACTTTTGCCCACGCTGCCATCTCCATCACCGACACCGCAGAGGCTGGAGGTAACTTGGCCAACGTCATCTTCATGCTCTGCCTGTTCTTCTGTGGTATTCTTGCCTCACCTGACAACATGCCCGGTTTCTGGATCTGGATGTATCGAGTCTCGCCATTCACATATCTGGTCTCGGCCATTTTATCGACTGGACTTGCCAATACCCAAGTCACATGCGCGGCCAACGAGTTTACTGTCTTTGACCCCCCCAACGGAACTACTTGTGGTGAATATCTCGGCGATTATATTAAGGCTGCTGGTGGCTACCTAGGTAATGAGGACGCAACCTCTGACTGCAACTTTTGCACCATCAAGGATACCAATGTTTTCCTTACTTCCCTCAGCTCCAGTTACGAGAACCGTTGGAGAGACTTTGGCATTGGAATGGTGTACATCGTGGTCAATATTGTTGGTGCCCTCTTCTTGTACTGGCTTGTTCGCATGCCCAAGAACAAGAACAAGAGCAAGAAGTAATCACCTTCTCAACTTCCCTTTTGCCTCAAGGCATTTTTTACTTCTTATTTTCTCATTTTGGTATAACAATATTTAGAGTATCATAGACTGTGTTGGGTTCTGTATTTCGCATGACAATAATTGGGCTGTACTAGACTTGGACTCATCACTTAGATATCATCACTAGAATACACTCCTTAGTCAATTTTCGGATGTGCCTGAGAATTGCTTGTCAAATAAATGTTGGCGTTAGTTCATTTATGTGATGAAGATCCCGACATTTCCTTGATTCCCGACATCTCCTTCATTGCCGACTTTCCCGATGTTGCCGTCTAGTGGGTGTCCGATGTACTGAGACTAGAAGCTTTGACTCTGTAAGCCGGGTTACAAATTGCGAATTGACGTCAATTATGCCACGATGAGACAAAGTTGTCAATTGTAGGGCTGAATAACCGGTTGTGTAGAAAGCTTGATATAAGATTTGGATGATAACGTTGTGATCGACATGAATACTAAGACAATCGCATGTACAATCTCATCCTCACACCATGTTCGCAGAGCTCAAGTTTGGTATGAAGTGATGCAGCGTAGATATTGTCTGCACTGATCAGGGTAGGGGAAGTTATGATGCATATTTCTAATTGCTTCTTGAACAATTGGGCGTACGGTTCAATAATCAGTCCAACGAGGGACTGAATTAACCCATCCACGCAGGCCTTTGCCATCAGAGACCATTCAGATGTACCTCAAGGACTACATGTCTCTGCGATTATTAATGTATCGCTCTTTAGTAATTCAAAGTTAAAATCAAACGCCGCTTTATGTTCATATTGTAATTAATCTGTTCCAATTCGCAAGAACCCTCCAATCATAGCCCATTCGTTGTTAGGCCGTCTTGTCCGATGTAGCCGATCAGGGAAGATCGACCACATCGGAGGTCAAACCCCGCGGGCCGCAAGTTGCGTCTGCCGCAGATTCGACTAACACATAAATCTTAGCATCGCCGATATCGTCTCAACATCATGGGTACCGCGACTTTGGGTCAACATGGCTGCCAATCGATCTTCGGACAGCGTTTGTCCCACGCTCCGCGGTGAGCCTCTTCGAGACGAAAAGACCCGTGACGACAGAGCTTCAGTGCTGGGCCGAGGTGTCAATCATGAAGAGAACCAGGCTTGTTCGACAACTGAGCCAGTTGAGCCTCCTGATGGTGGACTCCAAGCTTGGTTACAGGTCGTAACAGGCCATCTCGTCGCTTTCAACTCATGGGGCTATCTCATCAGCTTCGGCATCTTTCAGCCTTACTACGAGGAACAATTCTCCCTCCCGCCGTCAACCGTCTCCTGGATCGGTAGTCTCGAAGTCTGTCTCATATTCCTCATCGGGACATTCTCTGGTCGAGCTTTCGATGCAGGCTATTACCGTACCGCACTGGCTGTGGGTCTGTTTCTTCAGATACTGGGCATCTTCATGACGAGCATCGCATCTGCGTATTGGCAAGTCCTCCTTGCGCAAGGAATATGCCAAGGTTTAGGTAATGGAATCATCTTTGCGCCTACAATCGCGAACATGTCGACGTATTTCACTCGCAAGAAGACAATTGCCATTTCGGCTGGCGCATGTGGTGCGGCGACGGGAGGAATGGTGTTCCCGTTGATTGCGCAGCAGCTTCTTCCCAAGATTGGGTTCCGATGGACGGTGCGCGTCATGGGATTGGTAGTCACTGTATCTTCCATGATTATAATGATCATTGCCAAGACGAGATTAAAGGCAAGAAAGGCCGGACCGCTTGTTGAGTGGACTGCCTTCAAGGAACCGGCTTATGTCTTGTTTGCGGCGGCCATGTTCTTTACTCTGTGGCCGACGTGGATTTCGTACAATTATGTGAGTATTGCTCAGTTGATCTCTCTGACAACGCGCTAACGAGTTCAAGGCTCGACAATACGCAACCGACAAACTAGGCGGTTCGGCTACAGACTCATTCCTCATGCTCATCGCCATCAACGCTGTCGGCATCCCAGGCAGGATGATATCGGCCTTTCTGGCCGACCGTTATTTCGGCGCAATAAACGTCTTCATCCCTACGATATTCTCCGCCGCACTATGTCTGTACATGTGGTCACAGGTACACACGTTAGCAGGTGGGTTTGTCTGGGTCAGCATATTTGGATACTTTGGCGCCGCAATCCAAAGCTTGTTCCCCTCATGCTGCGCAAGCTTGACTACAGATTTGAGCAAAGCGGGAACAAGAATCGGCATGATATTTTCAATCATTAGTTTTGCGGCCTTGACAGGCTCGCCGCTGGCAGGAAAGCTGATGCAAGCGACGGGAGGCAATTATCTGGCCGCGCAGATCTGGGGCGGGAGTAGTATGATCCTAGGCATGTGTTTGCTATATGCTGCCAAAAGGGCTCAAGCAAGAGAAAAGCTATAGAATTGTTTGCAATAGACATTAACAAATATTTCATTAATAAAAGAATTGCTTTGTACATCATGGAGAATTGCGCTGCTGTGCAATCCACTCCCCGCACCAACTGTATCGCCGTTAGACCCTGGATGACAACCTCTAAAATTTCATCACAACCACTCTCCAACACTAAAACCAAAATCACCATTCTTCAAGCATGTCCCCAGCACCATGGATATGCCGATCATGCACACGAGCTTTAACACGCTCTCACATGCGCCAATTCGTGCGCTTCGCTACCAATGGTCAGTCCAATGTCTCGTCATCAACCCATTCGCTAGCTAACCAGACCATATTACAGATGCCTCACCACTCCTCGCACCCGCCCTCCTCCAACGTGCCCAATCCTTAACCACCGAACACGATGACTTGCAGAAAAACCTCAACTCCTCGTTCGACTCCAACACTGCGAAGCGAGTCGGAGAACTCTCCCGCGTGGCAGAAGCTCTGAAGGAGTGGGAGTCTTCCCAAGCCTCAGTCAAAGAACTGACGTCCATGCTCGACGACCCTGATCAAGACGCTGACCTGGCCGCTATCGCCCGCGATGAACTCAACACCGAGACAGGGAACCTCGAATCCCTTGCCCGCAAGCTCTCCGCCAGCTTAACACCCCGCCATCCATTCGCCGATTTCCCATGCATGATCGAATTCCGCCCTGGCCCTGGCGGTCTTGAAGGTCGATTCTTTATGGATACCTTGTTCAAGATGTACAAAGCGCTATGTATGCGCCGAGGTTACCGGCATACCGTTGTCAAGTACGAATTTGCCGATGGCGCAGGCGATTCGTCTTCAGCAGCTGGCGAGAATCCTCTCCAGGAAGCCATTCTAGAAGTCCACGACCAAGGCGCCTTTGACATCTTCCGCGGCGAAGCAGGCATGCACCGGGTCCAGCGCATTCCCAGCACCGAGACAAAGGGCCGCGTGCACACCAGCGCCGTCGCTGTCTGGGTTCTCCCCTCGTTTCCCGAAAACGGCGCAACCAACATTGATTTCGACGATCCCGAGAGCGACTTCTACATCAACCCCCAGGAGCTCAAGATTGAGACGATGCGAGCTCGAGGCGCTGGCGGACAGCACGTCAACAAGACCGAGTCTGCGATTCGTATGACGCATTTGCCCACAGGTACCACGGTGTCGATGCAGGATCATCGCTCACAACAGCGCAATCGTGAAGAAGCGTGGAAATTGATGAGATCACGACTTGCGGATCAGCGGCGAGAGGCTCGAGAAGAGGAGGCATCGAAGTTGAGGAACAGTGTGCTCTCAAAGACGCAGATCACGCGAGGTGACAAGATTCGAACCTACAATTATAACCAGGATCGATGTACCGACCATCGCGCTGGCGTTGATGTTTACGGCTTGCCAAATGTGCTAGAGGGGGGTGAAAAGCTGGATAAAATCATGGACGGCGCCAAGGATTGGCTGGTAAGCAAGGATATCGAGCTTCTCATGGCTGATGAAGAGGCCAAGGAGAAGCAGACCAAGAAGACCAAATAGAGCTTCATAACAGTGTAGATCACTTGTATTATCATGTACAGTACCTGCTGTAAGATAGAGACCCAAACATTATGTCTGGTAGACGGTATAAACGACGATTCCCATATCATTATGCGTTTCATATCTTCATGACAATATTTCCCGCCACTGTACGTGCCCATCAAGCAAAGACCAAACTCCAGCAAGGATCCAGTAAGGATATTCATGTCTTGCGCTCCCAATCAACTCCATGCAACAAACCAGCATTTGTAGGCCCCTTCATCCTCACATTAAACCTCCAAGAACCACCTTTCCAACACTGGCCACCTCCGATTTGACTTGACTGCGGGTCTGCTCTTCAAAGTCTCGCACCAGACCTTGAACTATAATCTTGCGCACGCGCGAGTCTGCCTTTGTGAAGAGCTCAGCAACAGGTGCTGAACACTCCCTAGGTGAGGGGACCAGTGCCAAGAACCTCGTGTAACAGTCGATCAGAACATCACATAGTGTCGCAAACGTCTCAAAGTAATCCGGGTCGAACGGCAAAGATGGCGTTAATAAAAATGTGTACTCCTCGCCAGGGAGGAGGTCTGTCTCCGAGGCTGCAAAGTTCATCACCGACGGCGCAGGCCCACCAGCAGAAGGCAGTGACGCCATCTCGTCTACCAG
Organism: Fusarium heterosporum; assembly: GCA_013396295.1. Taxonomy (NCBI): domain Eukaryota; kingdom Fungi; phylum Ascomycota; class Sordariomycetes; order Hypocreales; family Nectriaceae; genus Fusarium; species Fusarium heterosporum. The sequence goes on along the minus strand of JAAGWQ010000143.1, from coordinate 35,536 downwards.
AGGATGCATGTCGGCTGCCGAAGTTGAGCGCCGTGATTTACCACCTGGACGACGGAACATGCTGGGAAGACGGGCGCGGGTAAGCGATGCAGCAGTAGAAGAATCACCATGGAGTTGTTGAAAAGAGTCGAATTCGGAGAGAAGCGAGTTGAGGCTGCGGAGAAACTCGATCGATGTGGTAGAGTAGAGGTCGACAACCGTTGGAAGAGAAAGGCCTAAGAGAAGATAGTTTGTTGCTTTGCGGCCCAGCTTCCGAGCGTCAAGAGAAGGCATGCGACCAAGGTCGGTCTTCTCAAAGAGAAACGTCTTAAACCAATAAATACGGCCTTCGTGTCTGTTATAGACTGTTAGCTAGCCCAACCCATCCGCTTTGTTCAATGAGACGCACGCTTTCCGTAAATACTCAAGTGTCGCTATGCGCTTGTTGGCAAGCTCTGTGATATGGTGATGCATGATGCTCGCTTCGTTTTGCTGCCACATTCCGGATGTGCCTACGGAGCCATTTGGCATTATGCTCATTGGCGTATTGGGAACGATTCCGCTATGGAGGGTCGTCGACCCCGTCGCACTGCGGCTCAACATCTGAGGATCTGTAGATATCGAATGCGACCCAGCGTTGTCCCCGTCCAGCCGTGGCGTGACCTTTGCAGCTGCCGAAAGCGCGTAATCGGGTAGAGCGGGGGGCGCCGCAGCATCTGTCACATAGGCGTTGGGACCGTTGCCAAAGGAGCTTCCACGACGACTGCCCAGCGAGGCCTTTCGGGAGAAGGAGGCCTTGCGGTCCTTGGGGAGGATATTTGGGAGATTCGTGTTGAGCGGATCGACGGCGTGGCCGTCGCGAGTTGTCGGGCGAGAAGCAGTGTTGGAAGAGAAGATGGAGGTCGAGAATATGGGCGTTCCCGTAGAACTTGGTGTCTTGGGCGCCATGTTGGGCTTCGGGTCTGGTCTTGTTATATATCTCGCAGCCGTGCGTTTAAGGAGAGCGAGGGGTGTGGCACGGCAGTGGGTGATCGACAGGCCGATTAGCCAACAGCTGGCGTTTTGCTAGAGCCGCACGCGGAAACAGGGTCGCAATGGATAGGCCACGAGGGGTTTCGGAGGATTCAAGGTATGGAGATTGAAGTGTCGTGAATGTTTGGCGCGATGTTACGCCTGTGGGCGCAGAAGCGCCTCCACTTTTGGAATGTTTGATCGGGTATCTATCGCTCAAGCTCGATATCGTCGGTATCTCGATCAGCAATAAGATAGTCACAGATCGTGAGGGTTGTTGTATCCCGGATTGAACCCCTGGTTTTGGTGACAGCGCCGAATGTGGAAAGGCGGTAATTGATTGTTGCTTCTGGAATGCAGGAAAATAAAAGATCCAGTCCCAGGGCAGCGGGTATGTGTCACCACTTACAGCGCTTGGAAAGGCGCTAATTCAGCTCCGACTATGCGAGCGGATTGATAACCATTCTTGGGAAGTATGGTTCTAGCATCAGACAAGGTCATATTGCGACATATATAAGGACCGATTGGATGAGAGTTCTTGTTAATTTGGGCAGTCGTATTTCTGATGGTCAGAGTTTTGAAGTGAAGATGACTTGCTGCGATTTGGAGAGTGTGTCGCCAGCAATGCTCTACCCTACGCCAGCACAATTTCTACAGCTATTGAACACATTGTTTCGCCGACTGTTCGTGATGGGATGCTTGGAAGATCACGTTCTCTTGTAATCTGGCAATCTTTTCGGTTCTATGCGACTAGATAGAAATACCATATCTTGGAAAAATTTTGTCTGTTTTTCTGCTTCCTAGTCGTAAGTGCAACCAAGCACTACACCATTCTTGATATAAGATATTTGTGCTCAACACAAAAAGTGTCATAAAAAATGGTTGGAGGCGCCCAACCCTTATCGTTGAACATGATCTTTAAATCCCCGCGTTGCCTCTGAGTGTAAGGTTTACGCTTAGGCTAGTCCAGTCCTGTGTGCTGGGCATGATGACGTCTTTATTTGTCTACGGGAGTCTGCAGTCCTTGTTGTGTATGACCTCCTGTTGTAGTTCACAGCATGACATGAGAAACCGTCCAGTGTAGGCAAGAACAACAAAATGACGACAATTCATATCCTGCGCCATGGGCAGGGTCTGCATAAGTAAAGCATCATATCGCGACGCGTACCGAAAGCTGACAATAGCAGCGTTGAAAGAGGATATCCATACCGTGACCCTCCGCTCACAGACCTAGGCACTCGACAAGCGAATCATGTCAAACACACAATAAAAGTACAGCCTGATCTGATCATCGTGTCACCAATGACAAGGACCATACAGACGATGTATATTGTCTTTGGGCATCTTATCCGCGACAGCAAAGCTGCGGTACAAGTATGGCCAGACCTGCGCGAGTCCCACGATGCCATCTGCAACAAGGGCATCTCACGGGCAGATCTGAGTGCTAAATTCCCCGAGCTCGACTTCTCAGCTTGTCCCAAGGAGTGGAACTTCCCGACACATACCCCTGACGATGCGACGGTACGAGCCGAGAGGGTTCGCCGACGATTGAAGGAAACTGCTGTGCTTGGCGACTACAAGGATATTTTGCTGGTCACTCACCGGGGCATTGCTGCATTCATGGTGCAGGGCGAGAGGTTTAAAGTTTGTGGTAAGGAGCTCGAGGTCATGGGGCTAGAACTCGGCTAACTATGCAGAGCATCGGTCTTACCAATTCGCAAATGATGATGATGTAGAGAAGGCGAGATATGGGGTAAACGTTGACACTGGGCTGGAACAAGATTTCGGACCGTCACTTTTGATACAAGCTGGAGACTCTAAGTAGCTGCAATGCCACCATGAAATGTGGTTGGGCAATGTTTTAGCCGATGCCCTATCAATAGAATAGGCCTTGGCCTTGCCGTTGATAACCCCAAGGGGGCTCGGCGATCTACTTTTGGGGGCCATATGGGAACAATCCTTCAGTGTGTTGGCGTGCTGGAGTGTCGATCTCGTCTCACTCAGCAAATATTGTCAACACTGAGACCACTTCAGTCATCCACAGAAAAGAACAGTCGCAAGACGCGCCACACGTCATGTAATACTCGACGTAAGCAGGATACCACCTTCTTCTTCCCATGGTGTGTAATCGAAACTTTTCGTCACCCGTACAGTATAACTAATCGCGTCAGATTAGAGTAACCGATGGTCAATTGTTTCTAAACGGATTAAACTTATAAGGTATAAACTAATAACGCCGCGAGACATTGCAGTATATGTTGATTGGCTGCCGAATTTCCAGCGCTCAACGGACATAGCCACCAGGTGTCCTAAAATAAAGGAGGCCAAGCCCCGTTGGCTACCGCAGCGGTACTCAACTAAGCCTCATTGTTAGCTTAGGAACCATCACCGGCCTCAAACTGTTCTTATAGGCAGCAAAAGCTCACCCTAGCATTGGTGGCGGTGTAGGCGGTGTCGAGCTGAAAGATACACTGTAAACTACTCTCACAAAACACGGAGCCTTGGTGAGATTGGTTAGATTGACTTACTCAATCTACTGCTACTACCCAGCCACTTCAACGTTGGGGCCGCCAATTCTTGCTTAGATGTAGAGGATTTGATAACGACTCCACTGCTGTCTGCAAGTCGGCCTCTATGGAGATGGAGTGTAAGCACTAGTAGGGCTGAGCTCGGCATCGCGGCACTTCAAATAATCTCCCTGATCCTTCAAGAAAAATATTCAGAATAAGATATAGTGCGTGTTTGTCTTCTCCCATTTCTTCTCTTTTTCCCAAAGTCTTCAATAATATACCACCAAAAGTAAACATGGTGTCGGCGCGCCCTCTACTGTACGTTGCCCTCGGGCTTCTCATGGTGGTATCTATCATCGAGCTCTCATTTATCTCGGGCATGGTTGGCTGGCTCCACGGCAACGCCAGCGGATCTTTCTCCTTCAAGTACCGAGGCACAACATACAATCTCAAGGGAGAACCAGCAAATCTCATCACAGACCAAGGCCATACAAGTAACGGAGCAGCTGGAACAGCATTCGTTCTTATTGGCTGTGGAGGAATCATCGCCTTGTTCCTCCGCAACAGACAAAACCACGGGAAATTCAGCCGTCTCTTCTACAGCCTCTGGCTTGTCACCAACGTTCTCAGCCTTCTGCTTGTCCTCACCGCCCTCATTTACACGTTCGTTGTCGCCAATACCCACAACGGACAGAGCATCGACCCCGCTGCTGCGTCTCGCCTCAAAGATGGCGAGAAATACCCTCTTGACTCTTGGGCCCCTCAGAATTGGTACTCGGCATTCCTAGACTTGGACCTCGCCAACTCTGACGAGAAAAGCGATATTGAGCATCATCTACGTCTCATGAAGGGTTGGCAATACAATCTCATTCCCTTCTTCGTTATCCACCTTGTCGAGACTGGCCTCGCGCTTTGGGACGCCATGCAACGACGAACGGAGCAGCCTGCCTATGCACCAGCTAAGCAAGTTGTCTGAGTGCAATTGATCATGCCAAAAGCAGGGATCTCTAGAAAGGAGCAATATCTGAGTTGTAAAGGAGGAACTTATTCTTTAATAATATGATCACAATACTAAGTGTTGACCCACCTCCTCAATTCGTTATAGAACCATCAAGCCCAGTCGTGATTACCAAGCGCGTGTCTTAATAGGGTGTAAAAGTGACTCATTCGTGACCAGCGGGGTTTGAGCACTATAAAATCAACAAAAAACCTCACCATGTTTCAATTAGAAGGATCATCATACTAAACACCATCAAAATGACATATACACTCTTTATTGGCAACAAACGGTACTCCTCGTGGTCAATGCGGCCCTGGGTCCTCCTCAGAGCCCTTGACATCCACTTCGAGGAGAAACTCCACCTCTTCAAACCGGGCCTGCGCCAGCCCGACTTCTTCGCCTTCTCCCCAAGTGGAAAAGTCCCCTGTCTTCACGATGACGAGACTTCAATTGTTGTCTGGGACTCCCTTGCTATCTGCGAGTATGTCGCTGAAAAGTACCCAGCTGCTTGGCCTGCTGATGCTACCGCCCGCGCCTTTGCGCGATGTGCCGCTGCTGAAATGCACTCCGGGTTCAACGGCATCAGGGACGAGTGCTCGATGAACGTTGGTCTTCGAATCGAACTAGGAACGCCGAGCCAAGAACTTCAAAGAGACATCGATCGCTTCAACACTCTGTTCAAAGAAGGCTTGGAGAAGTTTGGCGGACCCTGGTTGGCTGGTGATAAGTTCACTATCGCGGATGCTATGTATGCGCCTGTCGCCTGCCGGGTAAAGACATATGGCATCGAGTTGGATGGTGCTGCCAAGGACTATGTTAACCGCCTATTTGATCACCCTGCCGTGCAAGACTGGGTTCAAAGCGGTATCAAGGAGACCAGCAGAGAACCTTTTCACGAGGAGGATTGTTTGAGGGGACGTAAGTTGCTACAGGATTTGACGAAGTGAGGCCATTTGACACCTTCGCTCGGACTTGGGAAGATTCCAATAGAGAGCATTAGCGGCGTGAAAAATTCTTGATAGTTTGTTCATCCTTTAGAATTCGGATACATCAAATATATTCACCATTTTGGAAACTCTCTCATCTCCGTTAGTACACATAATTTGGCGTGATTTATAAATCTAACTTACAGGGTGTATCTATGGCATTGAAGTATCGATGTCTTCCTGCATCAATTTCACTATCAATTCACTTTCAGGAGGTCTGGGCTTACAAAGTAGCCCCAGAATCAAATAAGTGGTAGCAAAAGTCACTCCTGGCATAACAGGTTTAAATCCAAGTACGAAATAATCAAATTCCAAATTACTAACTTCTCGTACCAAGCTTTGGATACGGCTTCCGAAACTGGTACAACCTCCGAGAATAGTTCCGACTATAGAAGATGCCCGATCTGTTATGAAGAGGCCTGTTGAGAAAAACACAATTAGAATAGTATATCTCCCGCAGAGCTGGCCGCTGGTGAATGTACTTCGTGTTCAGTGAACAAGACCTTGGTGCGTCATTGTACTCGGACGGTTTGATCTCCAGATCTTCGACTGACTATAACGCTGCTCTGGATTTGCCTGAAACAACTAAGCGGTGATACGTAATAGTATCAGCCAGATTTCGTGTTTTTATAAACAAACCCCTAATATGGCCATTTAAAGGAAGTAGATATGTTCACAGTGAAGTCCTCAGGCTCGGAGAGCGATTTCACACGCCCAAGTATATACTCTAGCTGTCTAAAGGCAGCAGGAGGAGCATATTGCGGCACCATGTGTCCACTTGTCTTGACACTAGCCAAGGTGACACCTCGCTCGGTGTGAAATTCTCCCTGCACACTTCCACCAGCCCACTGCTCAATGTTCTTCACCGTGTTGTTGATGATTGGAACAACGAATTCTTGGTTTGGTGCCTTTTGGAATCCCTGTTTGCCGTTCCACTTTATGCCTTGTAATGCCATCGCTGTCGTGTTAGGTGTAATCATATAGTCGGCTACACCAGAACCAATCATGACGTTGTTAGTTCTTTCAACAAGACTCCGGAATTTCTTCTCGTGATCCGCATCGTCGTAATTATCCTTGTCGTCGACGAAGGCGGGCCCAGAGCATAATGTCCACTCTTTAGGAGCGGCGGGTGCATGAATTGCCTTACGGACTCCAGGAATGTTGAAAAACACCGTTGCGCCGGGAGGCGTATACTGAGCAGATGGAAAGCCCAGTACATCCCAAAGAACTGGGCAGGTATCCTGGACGTGGAAGGTGTTGAAGCAGGGGTTGACAATGGTGATGATATCCATGAAATGGCTAGTTATATCGCATCCCTTGGTTTGAACAGGCTTCCAAGGTGCTGGGGGAGGAGGATAGGTCAGATGATTCTCGCGGTATTTATCCAGACCACACTTTTCGTTGTCATTGTCGAGAATCTTCTTGTTCTTGTTGGGAATAGCAAAAACGCTCTCCCAATGACGGAAGAAAGCTGGAAAGGCTGCGTTATCAAGGCGGAGCTTGAGGCTGTAGGGCAAAAGGGGATCGTAGCAGAGAGCACCTTGGACATTGTAGTAACTCTTGTCCCTCTTGTCCAGCATAGCAGCGCCGATGTAAGGGACATAGATACCAGCGTAGCTTTCGCCAGTTACATAGATTTTCTTGCCTTGCAGACCAAAAGTATCAACGACGTTCTTCCAGAACTTTAGGAATTGGGCAGCAGTCTCGGTGTTGTCACGAGCAGTGACATGGCCGGTTGAAAAGCCAGTGCCGATAGGATATTCTACCCTGATATCAGTGTTAGTAGGGACTATTTACCACTGTGTGTAGGAAGCATTCATACCAGATGACATTGGCTAGTTTATGCCACGACCAAGCATTTGGCACGGGCTTGTATGTACCATACTTCCACGAGAAAGGGCCATTCTCCTGAAGGAAACCTAGAGGAGCTGTCAGCATTTTGGTTCCAGCAGATAAGGGCCGAGGAACACACCCTCTAAGGAGGAACAACCAGGACCTCCATTGAACCAGATAACAATATCATCTTTTCCAGCAGGGTTGACAGTCGGAAAGAACCAGTAAAAGAACTTGGGATCTTTGGAACCGTTCTTTTTGAAGTCAACCGGAATCTGACCCGCGTAACTTTCCCCAATATCGAAATCAAGTTCGGAGATGCCATCAGATTTCACATAGTACGCTAGCCGATGAATGAGTGTGAGAGACAACAACCAAGGCAAGTTACTCACGAGATGACTTAGCATTGTAGTACTGGGAGTTCGTCGGCTTGTGTGCACGAGGATGAATGATGGAAGCACTCGTCAAGGCAACGAAGCCCAGAACTGACAACAGAGTTGCTTTTAAACTCATGTTGGAAAATGGTGCTACTCTAAGCACAGATGAGTTGCCTCTGCTGAAGAAGAGGAAAGAAGGATATTATGCTGGTATTTATTGTCCACGGCACCAGTAAGCAAAGACACACACCACACCAAATCTCCAACCTATCCATTATAGCTTTGTTGTTAGACAAATGTCATTGTACTGCATATTTGAGCTTGTTCCTAAGAGTTAACTCTATAAAACACTTCTTTTCCTGTGTGGCGTTATCGATCCCATATTGTGGCACGGTACTGCAGCTATCAAAGAGCCAATGATTTGTATAGTGTATGTCATACTGAGCGCCATAGTATTCATTCTTCTTCTTTTGTCAGACTTCATTAGCTGGACGTTGCCGAAGCTCCGATATTAAGGTTCAATAGCGCTCAGCTCCGAAAACTGTCGTATGTGAGACGAATCGCATTGCTGCGATCAAGGGGGAGGGCAACCTTTTCGCTTGATGGTGATCTAGTGATTATTGGGCTATTGCATCGACTTGTGATATTCGGTAGTGCTTATGATACTGCACTAGCATCGTTCTTTTAAGGGAAATTGATGTGACTGTGAATAGCCTGAAATCCTATCATTGAAAAAGTGTAGTAGGCACGACTAAAATGCAACAGAAGAGGATTAAAAAGTCAACAAGATTCTAGAATCGCGTTCTGATGCTTGTCATTGAGTCACTGAGATCTCCTCGTTAATATTGGATGTCTACTGATGGCTATCTGGCCATGTAGGGCCTCCCGAACGCCAGAATAAAAGCCTAGGATTGTTGTGTAAATAGTCCTTCCAGGCTATCAAGAAATCAAAAGACTCCTAATGCAACAGCAGGTCATATCAGATGTCTCGTGCGTAAATCTAAGACTTCAGCATCACTCCTTTTCCAGGTTGAATGGTTCAGGCCTTGCAAACAAACCCATGTCCATGGTAATCATGACTCCTTATACCTCTCTTTACGCAGTTGTTTTTGAAATTCATACTTCTTCTCTCTTCTTTCATTCTCTCTTTTTCTAAACTCCTCTCTGCGTCTCTTTTCACCCCTTGTGAATCCCATTGAAGAATCAGGATTCTCCCAATCGAGAGGCACCTCTTGGAAAAAGATTGGTGTCCAAACTGGCAGAAGCCGCATGCCGTAGTGGCTGTCTGACGGTGGAAGAATATTCCACGTCTCATCCGTCTGAACATCACGACGCTCGACAGGTACGAAGTTCGCAGGTTCTGGGGGATTCAGCTTAAGATACGAGACTTTTCTGTCTCGATCAGATCGCCATTCCCGGTATTCAATCTCTGCGTCAGCAGCTTGCTCATCGCTCAATTCAAGCTCACAGCGGTCTTTCTCGTCAAAGAGCGGTGGTTGGGATTGCGTCGCATATTTGGGCTCCCATTCTCGTAGTCTGGTGTGGCATTTTTCCAGCGCTGACCAATGACGTTCGAGAGCTTTCGCGCGGTCATGAATGCTGTGAGGCTCGTTGGGAATAGGAGCGCGGCGACCGCCTCTGCGCGCAATAGCGCTAATGGTGTCCCTGATATCCGTCTCGCGAAGAACCAACCAGGTCAAATCACGGCGCGTTTCAAGGCTGCGCAGTAATTTAGAACACAGGTGGTAATCGTCGCCTGGCAAAGACGTCGGAACGAGGGCCTCGCGCAATGTGCGGTCGATGTAGCGCACTTCGCATAACGTGTTTTCGACTTTTGCGTCCTGGGGTAGGTCCCTAAAGGGGCTGCAGCGGTCCAGAAAGGCTCTCCCCACACGGGCGTTGGAGTCGCTGAGGGGCCTAAGGTTGATGATGCCCACAGGCCTGGCCCGGGGCTTGAAGACGTTGAGAATGCCTCGGATGGCACTCATGATGCATTTTTCTGGTCAAGCGAGGGATTTGAAAGGAAAAGAAGAGTCGCGATGAGCGAGGAGAGGGGTTTTTGATCAGAAAGAATGCGCATGGTTTTCTTGTTTTTTTACCCCCAAAGTCGAGTGAGAAAAAGCTCGGCTCTCTGTTCCTGGCAAATAGTGATCCTTGTTCTTCCGTTTTGCTCCGCTTGGCTGTCTCACGGTGAAGTCTTCAGTGCGATTCGGACATTGCCGCGTGCTTGGACCATTGTCGCAACAAGAATTAAAGCGGTGTATAATCAAGAGGTTCTTATTGACATACTGTTGCTATCCAGACTGTCTTGTACACTTTCGAACCATCGTTTTGTCGACAAAACTCCTAAACTCTAGCATTTCATCAACTTCAAGTGATCGGCGTCATTTGTTACCAATTGGTCTTCCCCCGCGAAAAATCCCCTCAAAACATTTTAGGCTCATCACCACCACCGTGCCCGGCTTTCCTCTTCATATAATTCCTCAGAATAGCCATTCCACTCACCTTGTAGACTGCGCGCATCGATACTACTTCGTGTTCCCTGGTTGGGCAATCGCTGAGCCTGGAATGAGAGAGACTGATGGTCGAGCCAACCCTCAATGCGACCGTCGCCAAGGAATTGCATCCAGCCATGATTATTGTTCCCATAAATAATAGGTCCCTGATCTTCACGACCCCGCCATTTGAACCAGATGCGATCGTGCGATGATTGCATAGGACGCTCGTCAAAAAATAACACACCTTCGTAGACGCCGAGGTTGAGTCTTCCCCATAGATTGTTGCCCGCGAGTGTGAGAACCAGTTCAAACTGATCATTGTCGAAATCCCACTGGTCCGTTACATCGTCCGATATAACCTCGTAGTCCCCATTGAGTAGACCCAAAGGTGCAAGATTGACACTGTCTCCCTCGACGTCATCGCCGTCGTAGTAACCGCCGTTGTTCGTATCCGAGGTGTAATCTTGGCCAAGAACTTCCGAATATGGGAGTGGAGCATCATCAAAGTCGTAGCCAGACGGAGCGGGAATTCGGCCCGTAGCTGCCCAGGCACCGCCGCGTCGCGCCATCTGGCGACCCGTCGAGCCTGTCTCACGGGCTGGGCCTTGAGAGGCGCCACCTGGACCAGTGCATCGCCCAGTTGTCTTGAGGCGCGGTTTAGCTGTTTGCGAAGCAATATTTGTTCCTCTGCCGGCTCCTTGTGAAGCCCCCCCGCGGACGCAACGCGCAGTCTGAGGTTTTCGCTGTGCCTGTGCTGCTTCCGCTGTTGGAATTTTGGATGCAGGCTTGCTAGTGGCTTTTGTCGATGTCTTTGCTGGAGCCTTTGGCTTTGGCGTAGTAGTCTTTGGCCTTTTAGTGGTGACGCCGCTGTCGTCGTTTGCCTTTCTTTTACTGCCCGCTGTAGCCGTTTTCTTCGTGTCCTCTTTTACAGTGGGCGCTGTCTTCGGAGGGAGTTTGCTTGTGGTACCCTTCTTGACTTCACGATCGTTCTTCGTCCACTCTTTCTTAAGTTTGGTCTCAAGTTTACTCACGGTCGCAGGCACCTTGATGTTTCCCGCATTGACAGCATCAAAGAGTCGCATGCGTGCGACCGACTTGGTCTTTGACGGCTGAAGGCCATAGTGAATGAGCTGGGCCTCGAACCAGTGCGCAGGGTGATCTTTGTCGCTGCCAGAGGTGAAATGCTCCTTGAGTTCAGTAGCTGTAGCGCGCCGATGGCGATTTTGTCCCGAGGCTTGGGCGAAAAACACACCGTCGGAAAAGGCGAAGCCATCCTCGGTAACTGGAGGAGCTCCTACCCAGGTCCCTGCTGTTGGTGCCTTCGGCATGGTGGAGTAGATGTCTTGTATGGTGAAGGTGCTTTGATTGCGTATATTTTGTTACCAGGCGAGGGTGATGCCCAACGTATTGAGGCTGACGATCCCAAGTTTTTACTTTTTATGCACTCCGTGCGAAATTACACATCTAAGCACAAGGAACATTTTTGGGTTGCATTACTTTCAACACAAGTCTTGGAAGAATAACTATGGTTCTTTTACTGAATATTGACGCATGTTACGGAGAAACGTATCCTGCATCTTTTTGATTTTATTCTTTGTTCACCACCGCGAACCGAATCGCTAAGACGTAATGCTCAAATGATGACTATCTCAGTTCAATTAAGCTGTCCTCACCCCATCTCTGGAAGGTACGGTGATGACCGACAAATACTATTCTATACAGGCAGCCCATACCCCGAAGAGAAAGTCGATCAAGGTGATAGAAAGAGTTATGGAGAGCAGGCGTTGAAAGCCCTGGCCAAAGTGGTGTATTCAAAGGTTGCTACTATACGCGTACTTATCTAGCTGTCTCCTCGTTCTTCGTTAGCATAAATACGTGAATATTGAATTAGCAGCCCAAATTTCACAATATGAACGTCTGATTATTGACGTTGACCTAATTGAATATCCTTCTGAGATAGATCAAGGTTACAAGATAAAAGACACATTAAGTTTATCACATTAGGGCACCATAGACGACGCCCTCAAGTAAGCGTTTTCTATCTGTATCGTCACAGCAATGATTAAACGTCTTATAGTTATATTTTTGACGCTTTAAAGTGGAGGTAGACGCCAATATACCTACCTAGTATTCGGCAAGGTATTTCCATCTCTGTGCCGATTGATTGGGGGAATTGCCGGTCATGTATCCATCAATGAAACTTCTGTAATACTTCTGTAATAGACTCAGATATATACTGAAAAGATATCGACTCATCAAGACGTGTAGGACAATGAGCATGACAACTCGGGCCAGTGTTTTGTACTGACTCACTGTGGCGCTGAGATTGGCCCTGATGATCCCTGCCGCCGAGCGTTGATGCCCATATTTTTAGAATAGCACCACCAGGAAATAAGGTTGCAGCTGATTCGCGTACCGTCCCAAGCTTGGCATGAAGCTTGGCAGGATCTGTGACGAAAGTAGCTAACCTGATGGGCACTGAATAAACAACGGGTTATTCCATCTGCCATTCACAATCGCCAAATATGTTGTTCTAGCCTCATTACAGGGCAAGCGAGCAAGAAATACCCCCTGTATGATTGCCAACGAAGCTGAAATGACGTCAAGGGCCCAGACTTCCTGCTACAGCTGCACAGAGTCGCACCATTGACTCCAAACCCCGCAGACCTCCAGCTCATAGCTCCAGTTCATCGTCATCAATATTTAAACAAACCTCTCTGCGGCTGCCTTGACTTTACCCCCTCATAACCTCTTTTTACCATTTCTCAGCTTATCCTTTTGCCCATCATGAATAATATGGCTTCCCTCTCCGAGACTCTGACGGCCTCTGGAGGCGCAGAATCCGCTGGTGAGACCTCCCCACTAGTGTGAAAGCAGCATCATTTCACTGACACTACCAAGGCTTCCTCAACGATATCATTGCTCAGTTATGGCCCAATATCAACGTCGCAGGCGGTAAGATCGTCAAAGATGTGGTCGAGCCCATGCTGGAGGCAATGCTCCCGGCTCCTCTTTCCAATCTAAAATTCGTCAAGCTTGAACTTGGACCTACACCCATTAAGTTTTCCAATGTTGATGTCCACAGGACTGATCTGGAGGGCATAAAGCTCGATATGGATCTGGACTGGGATGGTCATTGTGATTTCGAGCTTGATGGCAAAATGGTGCCCAAGATCGTAAGTGTCTTAATATCTCCACCGCCGACCACCAGCTGACCAAGTATCGGTGTGATAGGGAATAGAGCGTGTAAAGATGAAGGGCAGACTTTCCATCCTTCTTTGTCCTTTGACAAATGTCATTCCGCTAGTATGGAATTGAGCTAAACTGGCATTAAATCACCCATATACTAACAATTACTTTACAGATTGGAGCTGCTCAGGTGGCTTTTATCAACCCGCCTTCTCTCGAACTCGATTTTACTGACGCCGCCAATATTGCCGATTTCTCTCTTATTGACAGGACTGTTCGAAAAGTCATCCTCAACATAATCAATTCTATGGCGGTCCTTCCCAACCGCTTCCTTGTCAAGCTCGACTCCTCTAACGACTACTTCAAGACTTTCCAACCTCACCATGGTGTTCTTCGTCTTACCGTTGACTCCGCTACCGAAATCACAGGCGAGAAGAAGAGTGGTGCCAAGAGACTACTCCAAAAGATCGTCAAAGACATTCCTGACTGTTATTGTAATGTCAATGTTGGTGCAGAGGGAGAGTGGCGCACGTCGACAATCAAAAACAAGCACGACCCCCAATGGAACGAAACTCATGACTTCCTCGTCACCGACTATGAACAAGCCATCACTATCGACGTGAATGACGAGGATCTTGGCGGAGATGACGACATTGGTATTGCTACTACGACGGTCAAGCAACTTCTCCTCTCGGGAGGTACCCAAGAGCTTTCCCTTTCTCATAAAGGTCAGACTACTGAGACCAAGGTCACTATCCGGGGCAAGTTCTTTAACTTTGTTGGCGAAACCAACAGTATTTCTGCCAGACAAGGCGACCACGAAGGAGCAATCTGCGGCCTCGCTACTGTGCTCATTGCTGGCGTAACCGGACTCAATGGTCAACGGGACGAGCTCAACCCCAGTGTCAAGGTAACATGGGGAGACAAGGAGTTTACCACGCCCGCAAAAACATACACTCCGGGAACAGATATCTTCAACCCGGCTTTTGACACCGCTTTCCGCTTTCCTATCACGTCTGAGCAGCTCTCCAGTCCTCAGAGCTTCCGACTGACGCTCAAGAACGGAGCAGATGACCGGGGCTCATTTGAGATTCCGTTTGACACCGTGTCGGGTGCCGAAGGTATGAATCGTGAGGAGGAGTTTGATGTCGGAAACGGTGCAGCAGTCAGAGCGCGTATTGCTATCCGCGGATTGCAGCTGGCCGAGCAGTCGTAGTCACTGTCGAAGGACACAGCAACCCCTAAAAAGCGAAATAGCAGCAAGATCAAATTAAACACAACAAATAAGAAGCCGTCATCGTTTAAGGAACAATGGCGGGGTGACTTTGTCTTGAATGACCTCAAGTGCACAAAACTCCCAAATTCATCTCTCAAAGGTGATCTCAGTATGATATCAACCCTCCATTAATTCTCCCGACTTGGTACTATAAGATTCGGTGCAGTCTCGCCTAAGTTACCATTGCTAGACATGCAAATACAGATTTTGAAATGGCTGGCAACCGAGGGAGGATGACGATATCATTTCATACCTTGATGTAGGTATGCTTGAAGAACCAATATATGCAGGTAGTTTCATAGTTATTCATATTGAGATGATTGCAAAGTAAGATCTAGATTTCATAATATTCGGTACAACTGAGCAGTATCTTACATTCCGGGCTTTCACGAGTAAAAACCATTAGCCGTCCAGATCCAGCTTACTTCCCAAACTCTCATACTGAAAACCGTCTTTGGTTTCAAGTTCAAGATCTTTTGACCGTGCATTTTGATCCCAGGCTTCTTCATGCTTCCCCAGATGTTCCTTCAATCCGCTCCAGAAATTCCTGAGGCAGAGGATGGCAAATACAGTGGTAATGAGGATAAATCCGATCGCCATACTTGCATAAGACGTCAATGTTTCAAACGTTGTTGAATAGTAGCGCCAGCGGATTAGAATGGATACGAGCATATATACGAGATATGCCATACCGGCGACATAAATGCAGATCGAGATGATCATGCCTATCCGGTTCTCAGACTTGCACCATACTATGGACATGCAAATATTTACGACGGCGACTCCGAGGAGAATCATGCGGATGATAAATTCGGTGCCTCGGCCTTGAAGTTGGGTAACGCCATAAACGACCTCAAAGCAGATGATGAAGTACATAACCATCTTGGCTAACATAACAAAGATCTGTATCAATATTAGCAACAGTTTCTATGGAGATGAATGGGGAACAGACCTGGTAGATAATTCGCATTCTTCTCAGTTTGGCATCTGCACCGACGTTACGGTATGACTGCCAGGAGAAAAACTTCTTCAAGTACCAGACGCTGATGACAAGTAGCAATGTGCAAATAGCAACAATGATAGGTAGAGCAAGCAAGATATCACCATATTCATCCCAAGGATGCCGGTCAAGATAAACCAAGTGATCGCCATTCATATCCGTGGACCCCCTCAGCTGTTCCTCGGCGTGTTTGATATCGTGCCTCTGCAAGACGGCAAGGGGTAAAAACCCTGCGTTCAGCACGCACGCCAGCATCGCTTGGGCTGTGCTTCTGAGGCGAATGGCATCGCACATGAAAGCCAGTTGAAATAGAAATCCAAACAGAAACACGGCAAAGTTAGTCGGAACAGTGTAGCCTGCCGGCACCTGCATGATGGTCGGCTTCAGAAAAGCCTGCCATTTTATAACGACAATTCTGTAAATGAACTGTCAGCGGTGAGACACCAACGACGAGGAAATAGCCACATACCCCTGAAGAATCGTCACAATGATACCTTGCACCAAGCCTATAGATATAAAAGCTAGCGCGGGCGGTGCTGAGTATAATTTGTTGACAAAGGTTGGAGTCGGGGCTGACATTGTGTTTGTTTGTGTTTGGATATCATACGGCCAAAACACCGCTGATGATTGAGTAGGTAGTAAGAATTAGAATATGAAGGAGAATTTTTAATTGCCGAAGCTAGCAGCAAGGCGGAGCGATTCTGTTGTTCGCCTTACCAGCGCAGCTCAGGGTATCCCTGTGAACACTGGGTCTGCCCCTGAGTGGATCCGCTGATCTCGTATTTCCGATGAACCAAAGAGGGATCGACGATAATCATATAAAACTCTGCCTAATACGCCAGAACAAGTGTCTGTGTGTTGTTACCGCCAAGCTTCGCGATACTGTAAATAATTGCTTTGGTGGAACAAGCTGCGTGTAGACGGACTATTCCGTATAAGTCTTGGACAATATTGGTTCGTTGAGCATGAAGAGAACAGCTGGAAAATGATGGCCTCAAAAAAGAAATCGACGGAGCACCAAGATGTTGCAACTAAAAGAGTGATACAGCAAGTATAAGCAAGCGCACTATAGCAAGGAAAAGCATTCAAAGTCTCGATACATGTATCGAGGTGTCAAGATTTCAATCTTCCTCTCCGTCTTCCAAACTAGCCAACAGCTGACTGAAAGGACTAGGCTCACAAGGAACGTGCTCGTTATCCCTACCGACTTCAACCTTGTCGAGCCTCGCGCTCTGGGAGATCTCATAGGCGCGCACGGCCTCTCGCTTGACCTCGTCGAAGCTCTCAATCTCTTTGACCTGCAACTCGAGGATCTTGGCAGCAGCTGCCAAAGAGACGGTGACTCCTTGGCTGGCTAGCTTGGCCACGTATTTTTCGACATCACGCTCGAGGAGGTAGTTCTTGAGCTGAGAGATACCACTCGAGCTTACTGAGTTGAGGGGGCTCATTGATGTTGAGTTAGATTCATAGTCTTATGCAAAGTTTCGTTAGTCATGCATTCAAAGCCTTCAAACCAGAAGATGTCTTACAAGGCGAAACACCCTCGAGTCTCGGATTAGAATAGATGTTGATAATCTGGTAGATTTCAAACCATCTGTCTTCGTCAGATACCTTGGTTGATTTTCTCTTTAGCGACCGTAGACTGGAAGCTTGCTCCCTCGTGATCTTGCCATAAGTAGGCTCTGGCTTCTTGCTGAGGCAGGGTAATTCCTCGTTTTGGTGAGCCAAAAGTAAGTCGTCGGTCACAAAACCTTCGTCACACCGGCGGCAAACAAACTTTTTCTTGTACTTGTCTGGGGCGTGTGTGCGGAAAATGTGCTCCCTGAAACAATCCATCAGTCGCCAAGAATTGAATAGGAGATCAGCCATCATACTTGAGTTTGTTGATATCCGTCCACCCTGGGCCCTCGCACGCTCTGTGGTGCGCGGATATGACAATACCAGCTTTGAAAAATGGACAGGCAAACCGCGGCTTCGGACTGGGCTCGCCAGCTATTTGCGTCATCATGCCGCTGGAATGGTTGGCATGCATAGTGCTGCCAACGAGTGGTCTTTTACTGGCACTCCGATTTTCGTGGAGACGGTTTTCCTATTCTGTTAGTAAATTGTCTGCCTATGTGTGAGTAAATACTGTAACTCGCCACACAGGTTCTAGAAGACATTGAAAGCCGTTTCTCTTACCGTTTACACGTCGCCATTGATATGACCGCCATGAGAATCGGGGCATGCTGGGTCTCCTTTATAACGCTTGCGGATACATTTGAGAACTTCTCGGGCGTAGCGAGATGTCGTACTCTAGTGTAGGCCAATGTTGAGCCTGATGCTTGCTATTTGCAACCTATCGGAGCCGGAAGAAGAGACTCTGATCTGGACTGTTATCTTATTTATCATGCTGGGTCTTTGAAAGCTTCTTAAGACACGAATATCTTTCTAGAGTGGGAATGAGGGAGACCCAAAGTTCGCGGGTGTGAGGGTTACTCCATTCGACTTATTGCAAAGAATAGGATCATGCATCAGGGGGTCTGCTCGACTGATTTCCAACTGATGTGGAAGATTGCTTCTAGCATGAATTGGGGTGTTAAAAGATGGTAAGATCGCAGTCAACCCATGAGGATGCGAAATGAAGATTCAGCTAAACCTGATCTTGATGGGCTCATCTAGAAATTCTTTGAAGCGTTTGAGGCTAATATGGATGTGCGTGATTCTGTGAATACTCTATGCCGTGACATGGCCTCTCATGCTTGTGCGTCTCGAGATTTCTATCTGAGGGTTGCGTATGCTGTAGCCTCTGCACGGAATGGCCATGATCTCGTTTGAAAGTATGAGGTCATTCGCAAAGATTCTACTTCTGTTATTGTCTAACATTTTTTAGGATCCGCGTGGGATGAAATACCTACTTTGTTACTCAAGCTCAACACCCGGCCTTTGCGCCCTGACTCCCAGAAACCCTAATTTTCGCGGTAAAGGGGGGAGCACGAATATGTGAAAAGGCTGGTCACTAACCAAAGGAATGTGATTCTCTCCGGTGATGTTTATAGTCTGTTCTGTCCGGGTAGAGAAATCCTTTGGTAAACAATCCTGGTTTAGGTCGGCTGACCGAGCCGAGATGTCCTTTGGATAATCCTCCTGCCCCAGATCGGCTGATCGGGTAAAGAAATCCACGGGACAATAATCCTGGCCTAAATCCATGGACTGTGTAGCGAAATCCATTGGATGATATTCCTGATCCAGGTCTGTTGGCCTCCGAGCATCATTTATGGAAGTTCTCATTAGACCTTTCATGTTTCAAGTTGACTATGCAAGACATTAGTACCGAGACCCAGGAGACAATGGCATCATTAGGAGGTTTACCTTATTGATATCTTCTCTTTTGTTATACCCTACGGTCTTCTGCTTTTCTCAGTCAGAGCCTCAGGTGCACGCGACAGTTGTCTGCTTCGGGCGTTTATAGTAAGTAATGCTGCCAGTATGATAACAGACACTGGGGCAAAAGCCTTTGGTGTGGATTTCTTTCCCCGGGTAATTGAAAAGACGGCCGCGAAAATATCTTGTAGAGGCAAAGATAGGTATTCCAGCTTGCTGTTGATTTGATGACATTGAAGGTTTTACGGATTCAGGGTGCGCGCCGCTGCGCAGTGCTATTTATTAGAACAGACGCTCAGCTGCGGTAGGTTTGGGAGTTAGGAAGAGGTGCTATTGGTTACGGCTTGCGGTAGGGCGCATTTGGGTTTTTCGCAGAAGCGCACATCTTGAGGCATTCTACTGGTCGTCAGACTGTAGTGGCTTGCTCATTTTCAACCCAACTGAAAGCCCAATCAAGTGGCCCTCAACAGTTTTCACTGACAGTTGGGTATGTTTTGATCTGTGTGTTGGCGCGAACAAACCCTGTTGCACCGTCCTTCGTGTGCCATAGCTATTTGCTGAGATAGTTGGGCACGCAGAAATCTGTAAGTTGGGCTGTAGAACAATAGCATGAACGTATGTGATGATCATTCTAATAAAATTGAGGGTATTGTGTACTGCACAAATTATACTTGCTTGGCAAATATCATCTCGATCCGCGCAAAGCCGAAAGAACTCCTGTATCCAATTTCCTTCGTGGATAAAATTCAAGTTCAGGCTGGTTTTACGCCGCCATTGATACAGCGACATGATGAGGGGTCAATCTTTTACTATCATGTTACCGCGCTAATGGATCCATCGACTGCAGGTGTCTGTGAACATCTGGCCTTACCAATGGCCATACGTAGACATGGGAGGCGTGCGGTGGACGTTGAATTAGGATGTGTTTCGAGGGTTAGAGCCAATGTTTTATAAATAGATGTTGCGGGGTCTACAGCTGGCCTTTGAAATCAAAGTCTCCAAAACCAAAACTAATGTCATAATTTTAAGCTCCAGATAACTTATGTTAAGGCAGTATTATACCACTAAACCATTCCCCACAAAAGCAAAGTAGCCACGATCGAGGAATGTGGTTAGACAATTGGTGGAGGTTATGCTTCCTCTGTCTCTGGTGTGCCCAGGGACAGTTGTTGTCTCAAGCCGTCACCGGTAGCGGTAGCTCGCACTTCTGACCCTACATCCATGCTTATCTATGACTCCATGCATCAGGAGGCAACTTGACAACCTTCAGCAAACTCAATAGGCAGGTGTCTGGTTCCAAACGTCCAAATATACTCAAAAGTAAATGAGTCGCCTGAATATCATTATTCATTATTACCATGAACGGTGATGCTATATCTCGGGTAGACAGCTTGCGCGTTTCATGGTTCTCAAGACAAGGCATTTGAAATGAGCTTTCGACTCAGCCACCATGCTAAATTGAAAGGATGATGATGTGATTGGCAAAAGCCACTAAAATTAGAAAAACTCCCTTGAAGTTGCGTGATAGAGCCTGACCTAATTGCCATTCGTCCACGCTAGCTTTTATCTTGAGGTATATGAAACAGAGTATGAAATGAGGACGCGAATTTCTTCATTCTTTGGTAGCACCTCAGCATGTATTTAAGATGAAGATAGAAGCAAACACTTTTTACACAGATCATCGAGTTTCTCTTTTCATAATAACTTACGATAACAAAGATCGTTACGATGGCCTCTAACACAATGTATGGCCATTCATGCCCAGTGCCAAGGAGCAGAGCTAATCATCGGAATAGTAACGTTGATTTTCTTGTCATTGGCGCCGGCCCTACTGGGCTCGGGGCTGCCAAGCGTTTGCAACATTTGGTAAAGGTCCATTGACTATACTATGTTACCATACTGACATGTCTCCAGAACAGTGTCGACTGGCTCATTGTTGACTCAAACGAGACTCCTGGGGGTCTTGCCTCGACCGACACTACTCCCGAAGGATTTGTAAGCAAATATCACCACCAAGTGTATCAGTCTTGAAGCTTATACTCGCAGCTCTTTGACGTCGGTGGCCATGTTATTTTCTCCCACTACAAGTACTTCGACGACGTGATTAATGAAGCCCTTCCCAAGGCAGACGATTGGTACGAACATCAACGCATCTCTTACGTCCGCTATCAAGGTCTCTGGGTTCCTTACCCTTTTCAAAACAACATCGCGGTCCTTCCCAAAGAAGAGCAGGCCCGATGCCTGGGAGATCTCATCGATGCTGCTGTTGCGGCTCGCGTGCGATCTCCGTCTGATAAGCCAGCCAATTTTGACGAATGGAATATTCGCAACGTTGGTGAGCGACTGAATGAAATTTTCATGCGTCCATACAACTTCAAAGTATGGGCCATCCCGACAACCAAGGTATGTGATACACCAATTCATCCAAGCTCCATCTAACTCATGTAGATGAATTCTACTTGGGTAGGTGAACGAGTCGCTGCCCCCAACGTCAAGCTCGTCACAACCAATGCCATTCTTAACAAGGCGGCTGGTGGTTGGGGACCCAACGCCACATTTCGCTTCCCTGCTAGAGGAGGGACGGGTGGTATATGGACTGCTGTTGCAGATACTCTTGATCAGAGCAAAACTCGATTTGGTGAACACGGGGCAGTGACCAAGATCGACGCCGATTCCAAAATCGCTTATCTTGAAGATGGTATTGCCAATGATGCAAAATCTAGGATACTTGCTGATATAGTCCAGGAACTCTTGTCAAGTATGGATGCCTCATCTCGACTATGGCGATTGATCAACTTGCGGAATCCATCGGCGATACCAAGCTCCAAAAGTCTCTCGAGCCGCTTTACTATTCTTCTACCAACGTCATTGGTATCGGTATTCGTGGAGAACGTCCGCAACGAATCGGCGATAAATGCTGGGTAGGAAAGACATCCTAACATAGGCGACCCCAGTACTGATAGAAGCAACAGCTCTACTTTCCGGAGGACAATGCACCTTTCTACCGAGCCACCATATTCTCAAACTACTCACCTCACAACCAGCCAAGTGAGAACATTAAGCTCGCCACGAAGCAGCTTGCAAACGGCCGCAAACCTTCTTCGTCACAGCCAACCCCTGGTCCGTACTGGTCTATTATGCTCGAGGTCTCCGAGTCATCATACAAGCCTGTGAACCACGAGACCTTACTTAAGGAAAGTATTCAGGGACTTATCAATACTGATCTTCTCAAACCGGACGACGAAATCGTCAGCACTTATGTCCGTCGTTTCGATCATGGGTATCCAACTCCTTCCCTCGAGCGCGATGATGCTCTAGCTGAAGCGCAGCCCTATCTCTACGACAAGGATATTCTGTCTCGAGGACGCTTTGGAGCTTGGAAGTATGAGGTTGGTAACCAGGATCATAGGTAAGCCTTCCTATTCTGAGTTTTGAAGTATGGAAAGCTGATAAATTATCTACGCAGCTTCATGCAGGGTGTCGAGGCTGTCGACAACATTACCTCTGGTGGTCTAGAACTTACTTTGTCTAATCCCGATTTTGTTAATACTCGCAAGAATAATGAACGGCGTCTTGCAGGGATTAAAGGCGCGGCGAAGTTGGGATAAATGGCGGTAGCTCTTTAGAGACGAAGCCTGCCCTCTTTACTTTTCTTCAAAGCTTTCAAAATCATGGGCTAAAAATTACTTGTCACAATTCATTCCATGCCGAGTAGTGCTTTTGTGGCCAGAAGGAGTTCTTGCAAGCTATTTACACGCTATTGGCGCAGAGAAAAGTGACGAGAGATCGTTAGAAAATGTATCGGACTCCATACCATGTACTTCATTGATACCTATTGCTCCATCGGGTTTCGCTGACTTACTTGGATTTGCAAGCTTTTAAGGTTCCAACTGTAGTGGACGATCGTCGAGTGAACGTTGGCTTGCGCTGTGGTGTCTATCAAATTGATTATACACAAGAATTCGACCAGACCAATAATCTTTTACCATCTTCTAACAAGCTTTCCTCCCCAAATTCCAGAATTATTGACCAACATGGACTACATCAATCAATCATAAACACAAACGTACCTCGAATTCTTGACATCTTGCCTACCCGGTAGTCAAACTCAGTGATGTCAAAAGTGGCGCATGCTCGACCAAGCCACTACATTCCGGTTATCGGGTTCCGGTGAGCCACGGAAAAAACGGAACCTCGTGGGCCGAACCATCTTGAATGTTCAGTCAACCAATAACCAAGCCTTCAAATCTCAGCAACCACGACATAACGACCCGTTTTGCTCTATGGAACCGTGATGCCTGCTCCTCGATGAGCATTATTCCTCTCTGTGTCCTCCGTTACCGTGCGCATATCCCATGTCAGGTCAGGAGACCTCTCCACAGTCTCCCCCCGCAAACACACCCAAGCACCGACGTCCCTGGAACTCAGCTGAGGATGCGACTTTGAGGACGCTTGTAGGGCATTTTGGTGCCAGCCGAGGGTCGGAGGGCAGATGGAAGGATATCGCAGCTGGACTTGAAGGACGCACGGCTAAGGTCAGTTAGACCTCTCTGCACCCGCATCAACGCGATCAAAAGTGATCCACAACGGATGCGTGACGTGGCATTATTCTCGGAATCGACAAGCTTGTGAATGAAATACTTACTGGTCCTCAGGATTGTCGAAAAAGATGGCTTCATTCTCTTGACCCATCGTTACGCAAAGGCCGATGGACATCTCAAGAGGATGAGATTCTTCTCTCAGCCTATGCTCGACTTGGGCCACTATGGAACGATATTGGTAACTTCAACCTTCGGTGATAACATTCTTATCTAATATCGTGTTAGCGTCTCTCATACCTGGAAGGAAGGATGATCAATGCTCCAAGAGATACAATGATATCCTCAACCCCTCCGCTAAAAACCGTCTGAGCGATTGGACTGCTGAAGAGGACAACCTACTGCGCTCAGGTGTAGCAACGCTGGGTCATCGGTGGGTAGCTATCTCATCACGAATACCTGGTCGTCCGCCTTTGACTTGTCGTAACCGTTGGCGCACACTCTCGCGGCAATCGCACAATCGACAAAACAAATCTCAAGGCACTAC
Source organism: Fusarium heterosporum (assembly GCA_013396295.1). Classification (NCBI taxonomy): domain Eukaryota; kingdom Fungi; phylum Ascomycota; class Sordariomycetes; order Hypocreales; family Nectriaceae; genus Fusarium; species Fusarium heterosporum. The sequence continues at coordinate 11,429 of JAAGWQ010000143.1, read as the reverse complement.
ACCATCATCATCGTCTCAGATGTCCCCTGTGGATAATGGCATATCACCAGCGCCGCAGAACCCAAATACCAGTATCGAGACTAGCAGCGGTACTGCGACTGATCAACTCATCCCCTTTCCGATAATCGACGCCGATATGGGTCATGATCCACTGGGGTCTGCTTTTCTTGACTCGGCTTTCTTTGAAACATTTCCAGGGCCCTCACCGTCGCCTTTTAGAGATTCCGAAGGAAGTGACGATACTGAAACACCAAACGAGGCTGCAGCGCCCGCGGTCTCTGGGCCTGTTCCCGATATCTCTTCGAATATCCCAGACCACTTGCAAAACGAATCAGGTCAATGGTCTCAGCAGCCAAGACCTTTACAAACACAACCTCAAAACAGCACGAGCGGGACCTTCATCCCTTCGCCATCGACTTGGCCATCACTCAATACGATGCTGCCACCAGGTACCTCTCCGACGGACCAAAACCTGTGGCTAGGGGCCACAGGTAACTCCTCCGCACCCAAAAATTGGACACTCCCGGGGGAAGATTCATTGCCTCAAACTTATACTGAGCAATTCCAAATACCGGCATCGACACCGCAAGCAGTACATCATCACCACCATCATCATGTCCATCACCACTTTCACCACTACCATCATTACACAGGTGCGGGTGACCAATGGCGACAATTAGAAAAACAATCGGAAGCTGAAGCGATGCAAGCGCATATGCGGAATGAAAATGGCTCCTCGAACCCGCCGGGGTGAATCTTCCCATGACAAGAGATGCTTATCTCATATTATTAATTTCAACATATTGGACCAGATCCAATCACCTGTCTATGTCAAATCAACATGACGAAATAGAGACGAATGTAGCATTTATAACCAGCCATATCCGGCCTAAATTCGGTCCAAAAAGGCTTGCTCCTTCTATCATGATAGCTACCGAATAAATGCCGCATGTAATTGAAGAGATGAGATTGGAGGTAGAGGAACCCAATAATTTGACAAAGAAAAGCCATATTGAAGATGAGGAGATTACAGACGCTCGGAGACTAATGAAAGCTGATTGGAGTCGCGGGAAAATTATAATCGTGATATGGCAGGACTTTAATTCCACGAGTCTGGTGTCGGTTGGGATTTCAGGGAGAGGTCAAAGAAGCATTAGTCAGTCTTGAGAGGACGAATCATCGCGCTGCTACATGTGTAACGCCAGGGCTATGTGCGCTAGAAACATTTGTCAAAGATGGAACCCTACCCGTGATGAACGGGAAGATGTTCATGCAACTACGGACAAGGATGCCCTTCAACAGGCGAATTGTCAGATGATCAAGAATCTCTTCAACAAGTCGAAATGAATTGCTTCAAGGAGAATAATAAACAAAGAGAATCTATCGTATTTTGAAGTTACCCCTACTTCTTAGCCTTATTGGTAGATTTCAAAGTTGACTGACAGCAAGCCATTTGTCAAAGTCTAGCCACTGGATATGAAGCAAGTCTGGAGCTGTAAGTCCTATACTATACATTCTCTGGGAGGATCTCACCGTAGTTAATCTATATCAAAGTTGCAATGTTTCATAGAAGGTTGACTGGACACCTATTTATCAACGCGCGACCGTCATTCTAGATGCACTGTGGTCTACTAAACCAGCTGATTTTCAACAGTCACAGATATTCTCCTCTATTGGTAGCTCTAGTTTTAAGCTTGAAATCTTTGCCATCCCATTTGTAAGTCATCATCAAACTTGGCGAGCAATCAAACAGCTCCCTAACATCTCACCAATGTATGTGTCATGCTGGCTAAACCGTTGACGTGTAATTACAAACCCCTGTCATTAAATCGCCAACGTTGTGATGTAACCGAGCAAAAGCGATTAAAGCGAGAAATGCGAGGCGTGACGACGGCGGGAATAGCTAATCGGGTTCAGCACCAATAATATACACTGGCCTGACAGGGGTTCTGGTCACTCACAGGCCATGAATCTGACACTGATAGCCCTAACAGAGATCTCTCCACAAAACTTACTGTAGCCCCTTGGAATACCTAACAAATCCTGCCCTTTGAGTCTCTGTCAAAGTGAAGACTCGGAATTGGATCCAAGCAAGCCACGAAATGTTTTTAATTATACCAGTTGGTGTAATTGCAATCTCAGCAAAGGTGCAGTCTATGCTGTGAGATGATCGGGGGCTCGGAATAAACGGGAATCCGATGAGCACGTCCATTTGTTTACGTTGCCTCACCCACTCATAACCTTCTTCTGACGATGCCAAGATTCCTCGCTAGGGTGCCGAGATTGTGCTGACACGAGTTAGCAGCGGCTATTTTTGCTTCTGAGGAGTTCAATATTTCCTTGGACTCGTTCCTGTTGGAAGTGAAAAGAGTATGTCAGTGTCTGGTTAGACAAAATGAAAATCAGGTTACTACTATATATAAACTTCATCATTTTGGCTGAAGCAAGAGATATTGACTCTTGATCTCGAGGATCAAACGCCAAGACCTCGATCTGCACCTCGCTTATTTCTTATGCTTGGCTCTTCCAACTGCGCCTCGTGTATTGAATCCACAAATCCATTCTACCCCGGTTGCGGAAATATCTCCATGGGGCCCGTTTCATGAATTTTGTTATTTATGATTCCCACTACTGCCTTCATTTGCACACGTCTCCGTCTTGGTCTTCTATTCTGCATCGCTGGGTGAAGAACCAGCACTCGCCAACATGTCGTCGACGAATATGTCCAACTACGAACCGCCGTCTTACAAAACCTGCGCCGATGGCGTTTCAGAACGCTGCCCTGTCGAGTTATCCCTTTACGGCGACTATTTCAACCTGGGCGCATGTATCTTCTTCGTCACGGCTTACGCGCTGGCCCTTATTCCACAACTCTACTGTGGTATCAAGGCACGATCGTGGTCTTATATGATCTGGCTAGCAATCGGCACAATATTCGAGTTGATAGGTTACTCTGGTCGCATTATTATGAGTTCCAACCCTTGGGTCTACAACGCATTTGTCATCCAGCTCGTTCTTCTTATTCTCGGTCCGACACTGGTTGCTGCCGCCATTTCCATCACATTCAAGCACCTTGTTCTCTGGTACGGTCGCGAATACAGTTTCATCAAGCCTGTCCTGTATCCCTGGGTTTTCGTCGGCACCGATCTCTTCTCGATTGTCATCCAGGCTGCTGGTGGTGGCGTCTCTTCGGCTGCGACCGACGGTGACAACGACAACCAGAGCTTGCTCGATGTTGGCTCTGGTCTTCTTGTGGCCGGTGTTGTCTTCCAAATGGCCAACATGATCTTTTGTGGTAGCTTGATGCTTATTTACATCTGGAGAAGACACAGGGCCATCAAGAATGGCGCTGCCGTAAGAGCTGGAGATGAGTTGGCGACAGGCAGCGAATCATCCACCAACGGGGGTAATGTCAAGGTGATCAGGGCAAGCGACAAGAAAACAAAGACATTTGTCTATGCGTTGGCGCTCGCTTACATTGCTATTATCATTCGTTGCATCTACCGGTAAGTCCTCAAGAAATTTTCAAATGCTATCACCTCTATACTAACAATCTCCATAGTATTCCTGAGATGCAAATGGGTTGGGGCAGCACTCTTATGCAAAATGAGACAACATTCTTGATCCTCGACGGGACCATGATTCTTATTTCCGTGTGGACTCTGACGATATTCCATCCTTACTTCTTCTTCCCCTACTTGAGTAACAAGACAAAGAAAGAAATGGATACTGAGAAATATGGGCTAGGAGGACAGGAACCAGGACCTGTCATCGGATAGAGTGCCACTCAACCGTCTGTGTTTGAAGTTTATAGAGAACATTTGGTGGAAGTTATGGATGATCCTATGGTACCTAGTTAAGTGAGGAGGAAAATCGTTTTAGCGAAATAGACTGCATGCAATGGTATGATTTGAAGCGTGTAATGGATAAAGGCGCTTATTTACTCTTGAGAAACCGTACGAGAATGTCTTCGTCCTATTGTTATGATTGAGATACTGTTGCTGACAATAGTGTCTACTATTTTCTAGGGAAGTCTCGCTGCAGACTCCATAAAGACATTACATGAATCGAATATGACCGTGGTATTGCGATGTGTAAGCTAGGAAAGTCGGGCTTCTGATAAACCCAGACTAGTTAATGTACTGGCTTATTGAAAATATTTGGCGACGCCTCAGTCTCACTAAATTTACATATCTGTGCAACCTAAGCTGTATCTAACGTTGTATACTTCCCATAGACTTCTAGTACACTTAAGCTGATGTGGAATGTATAGTCCAGCGTGATAATCCCTTTTCCCAAGATACCCACTTGCCATTAATCAAAGCCCACTACTTGACATACTTCTGCGAGTCGTCTACCAGTTCAGCTAAACGGACAATTTCCTTTAGGGTCTTGATGGCCAATACCTGATTATCAACTCCAAGATGACCCTCCAGAGAAGACGTGACGCTGTTGACTGAGGTGAACACGTCGCCCACTTTATCTGCTTCGGTCTCTTGGTCTAGATCATTGTCCTGAATGATATCAAATAACTCTATCTGGAAGCACGAAGATCCTCATCCATATATCGCTTTCATGGCCTCCCAGTATGTCTTTAGTCGCTCGACACACTGCTAAGTTTGATGATTATAGTGCTCTAGACGCACCTAATCCTACAACTTAGTGCGTAAATAATGGAACAATGATTGATACAGAATAAGTTATATTTCCTGATGTAACAATATGTGACGCTTGTACCTATCTTGGACGGTCGTGTCATGCGTCACTACGCACTCTCGCTTTGATTTACCATACCGTTCTGGAATAATCCAGAACGTTACAGACCAAGATTACTAAAGCGGTAATGCAGCATCCATGATCTTCACATTGAACCAACATCAAGATGGCCAACTTAGTTGATCTAAAGATCAGTAGTTCTGAGGCCAAATGACCCAACATTTGCGGCGAGATCCATCAACTACTCGCCTGTCCAACTCATCTTGAGATGGTGGTTTATGAAACAGAGTACCTCCTCACTGCCTGGGAATGGATTACATTTTCCGAAACAACAGTATCCGTAGGTTCAATACAGTTAACGCTAATGAACTTTATGAAGCTACTGGCTGTCACCGAAATCGTTCGAAAATGTCAAGCTTACTCTCTCATAGACATGTTGGATGTAGTTATCAAGTCAATGAGTTCAAGTCTGAAAACAATAGACATAAATATTTATCTCAATTATGTTGAGATTATCAACAGTAACTCTCGTACCATTTCGAATAAATCTCTACACATTGATGTAGCACTACTTGCATCTCAGACTACTTGAAGCCATTTAACCTTCTTAATGCCTGCAGTTCTTGTGGCAACAAGTTTGACTACCACGGTGACCAGGCTTCCAAGACCAATATCAAATAACACGGTTTTCAAGATTATAAAAGCGCTATGCCTCAAGAACTTAAACATCATTGTAGGATCAACCCATCTCAACCAGGTACATAATATTTAGCGTTGATTTGTAATTTGTGATGGAAAGTTCACGAAATTTGATAACCAAAGAATAATACAGTGGGATACTAAACTCGACCGATTTTAGCCATATTTGTATTGGATTACACTCAGCCAACAGAAATATGGCAGTGGCATGTATGAACTAGCCAACATCTTACCTGCAACAGCACAGGAACCAGCGCAAAATCATTGCGCTTTCTGTCAAGATTCAACATATCACATGTGGTGTCTTCAGTATGGTTTGTTCCTTGCCAAAGAGCATGTTGACACGAACAAGCTAAACCGTTCTAAGGCACAAGAAGTCACACATTTGTCCTACAGGGCTGGTGGTAAAAATCCTGTGCCAGGCACAAATAAGAGGGTGAAAACGAAAAACAGGGTTAGGTCATGGGCAAGCTTTTTTAGTCTGATTCGTGCGAAACCCTGGCGTGGTCGGAGAATTAATGAGGACTGTCATTGGCCTTTCAGACATAATAGCAAAGAATCTCCTACAGAGAGATTGCACGAAGCGTGGCGAAAACAGGAACATATTGCAAGAGGCGGACGGATTTCTGGCATCAACTCAACGATCTCAGCGTCATTGACGAGATGCGCACTCAGCCCTGTGTTACGCGTCACTGCAACGTTGTGCTGTGCGACACTTTTGCCAAATGGCGATTGGGTCCGACGATGTGTGACTATGGGTAGAATTGGTACTTCACGCCTCTTCTTTGTAAAGATTCCATATTTAGATAGCGTTCTTGGATGGCGCACGGCTACCCGGCTGCAGGAAAAGTTTGATGGCTGAAGGAACGTCAGCAGGGGAAGAGCGAAAGCAAATGTGATTGGTCATTGCGTAACATTTGGGTTACGACCAGACATGGGTAGTGCAGAATTGACAACAGGCCAGCAGGGAAGTCAAGATTCTCCATGTTCTAGGCTGTGCGGGAACGCTCAAGAAAGGGCGGCAAGACAAGTGAGACGGGAGGAGATTGGAAGGATACCGCACCCACCAGGACGAGAGGAGCAAGGGAGGAAAGAGGAAGAGAAAAGAGAGTGGGATGGGAGGAAATGAGCGGGATGACTTTTGCAGTGTCCAACGAGCCCACAGCTCACACATGCGCCTGTAAACGAGTCAACCTCAATCGAGTCGGTGAGTGAAGCTAGGTCCTGACTTTGATTCGTCTCAATGCGAAATTGGGAAAACGGGGTTTCCCAAAAGCGCACGAGAGATTTGGGCACTTGTCTCGTCTTATGACGACGACAGTCCTAGTCAGGCCTAGACAGTGTTTGCGAGCATTGCCTGCTCCCGGATAGGGCATCCCGATCGAACAAAGGACGCTATGACCAGCAATGCCAAGACCCGCTACCTCGATGCCAAGACGGCTACATCCACGTCAAAATGCTTATTTCCAACACCTTATTTTCCGTGCCTTCTGGGTAAATGCAGCATCCAGATTAAGGGTCCAGTGGGCTCCAAAGACGTTTGGCTTGGTGGTCTGGCGGTTCCGGGACTCTGGAACTCGGTGAATTGCCGTGCCGTTGTACCTGTTCACTCTTGGTCTCCGGTTGAAGAGGCACTTCAAAAGTTCCGGCGACAAATGGCTTCTGTGACAAATGGCTTCTGTGACAAATGGCTTTGTCCAACTTGGTTAGCCAGGAGCACCCACCTTTTCTGCCCTATCCCACTAACAAGTCGAGCCCATGCAGAACAATATGAGCCAAATACTTCCAGTGGAGCCCACGTTCTACAACAAAGGGGGCTGAGTCTCCGTCCCCACGCCCGTGATATCACTAAACGACCTCAACCACAATCGGTTAGCGACCTCATTTCCACGCCCCGGCAGACGGTTTTGCGCCCGCCAGCAAGCCCAAGAGAAATACGCGAGGGTACCCTTGCCAGTGGACACCCCTGGAGTTCCCGCAATGTGAGGGCGCATGTAGTGCCATACCAGCGCCTACCATCAACTACACGATATTCTCGCAGGCGGGCTTGTACACCTCTTGTATAGCCTCACGCTGATCTACACCGCGTTTCATCCCATTGAAAGCCCGCCAGCGGGCATGCGGCATTTATCACTGGTGCTGTTTTACGATGGATATCTCATTTAGGAAGAGCCGAGGAGGCTTCCTCGAGATGAGGGAGACCAGATTCACGGGATTTGGAACTGTCTAGACCTCGTTGTCGGTTTGTATTAATATCCAATTACATAGCTGCCGTACCGTCAGTTCCTCTCACGCCCTTCTCACCCTGGTTCCCTCTGCACTTGCACTTCCTCTCCCTTCCCAAGCTTTTGCAAGGCAATCAGTCAGCATGGCCGACCCAGACATTCATGGCACAAAGGAGATTGATCCTGAAGCTGCCCAGAATACTCGCATCACGTTTCAGGATCGTCCTGATCGTGGTCGTGATGACTCTGAGGCAACTCGTCTCGGTCGTACTCGCTCCCGTTCCCTCTCCCGTCGCCGTTCGCACTCGAGTTCCCGCAGCCGCATCCATCCCGCCTCGCCCTACACTGGTTATCAAATCGAATATCGTACCTTGTCCATCCAAGTCACCGAAGCCAAACAAGCCGAGCCAGAAGCCGGAGACCCAAAGACTGCCAAGACAAAAACCGATGAGGATTATTTCTCCAAGCTCCAGTACCATGAGCTCCAGTCGGAACAGTTGTGTCAACAGCTCAACGTCAGCCTGGATGCCGGTCTGTCGGAGAGTTCTGCCGCCACACGTCTCGAGCGCGATGGCAAGAATTCGCTGCCTCACCCCAAGACCAACTACATCAAGAGAACTCTCAAGTACATCTTTGGTGGTTTCTGTTCGGTTCTTTGGGTCGGCGCCATCATCTTCTTCCTCTGTTGGCAACCCCTCAGTAACCCCCCCTCGAACCAAAATCTATCCCTTGCCGTTCTTATCATCATTGTCATCTTCCTCCAGGCTGGTTTCTCTGCCTTCCAAGACTGGTCAACTGCCAAGACCATGAATTCCATTCTCGACCTCTTGCCGTCGTTTGCGATGGTGAAGCGAGATGGAGAGTTCAAGAGCTTACCTACTGTTGGTCTCGTCGCCGGTGATGTTATCCAGCTATCAGTCGGTGACAAGGTCCCTGCCGATCTTCGAATCGTGAGCCACTCTGGTGACATCCGCTTCGACCGTTCTGTTCTCACTGGTGAGGCTGATGAGATCGAGGGTGCCGTGGATGCAACTGATGCCAATTTCCTGGAGAGTCGCAACATCGCCTTCATGGGTACAACTGTCATGAATGGCAATGGTATTGGTGTTGTTGTCCTTACTGGTGGCCGGACTGTCATGGGCCGTATCGCCACAGCGACCTCTGGTGTCAAGGACTCTTCTTCTCTGATCCAGCGCGAAATTACTCGCTTTGTTATCATTATTGTCATCATGACTATCGTTCTTGCATTGGCAATCCTTTTTACATGGGTCGGTTGGCTCCGTGTTGAGCACCATGCCTACATGAGTGTCCCGGCCATGCTTGTCAACGTCATGGCTTGTGTTGTCGCGTTCATTCCAGAGGGTATGCCCGTTGCTGTGGCTCTGACTCTCATGATGGTCGCTCGCCGCATGAAGGCAGTCAATGTCTTACCCAAGGGCCTTACCACTGTTGAGACACTGGGTTGCGTCAATGTCATCTGCTCCGACAAGACAGGCACGCTCACACAGAACAAGATGTCTGTCAGTTCAGTCGCTTTCGTCGACAGAAAGTTCGATTCTGCTGAAGATTTCCAAAATGTGCTCGCTGGGAGCGACGTGAGCCATCCTGCAACAGCCTTGCAGCGTGCCTCTCTCCTCTGTAACGATGCATCCTTCGACCCAACTACCATCCACCTTCCCCTTCCTGAGCGATTGATCCAGGGCAATGCCACCGACAGTGCCGTCTTCCGATTTGCTGCATCCGGCCCTGTTGGAGATAGCATCAAGAAGACTTTCCCTCGTATCTTCGAGGTTCCTTTCAACTCCAAGAACAAGTGGATGCTCACTGTCTTCCAATCTGACGATGAGAGAGGAGCCTACCGTGTCATCATCAAGGGTGCTCCCGACATTCTTCTCGCTGGATGCACCAAGTACTGGTCCTCTGAGTCCAACTCTGTTGAGACACTGACTCGTGATGCTCGCATCAGGTTCCAGACAATCCAAGATGAGGCTTCTCGCCGGGCCGAACGTGTCATCGTCTTGTGTGAGAAGTTCATCACTCCTCGTGCTGTAGCCGGAACAAACAGCTTCAGTGACGAAGTTACACAGTCTGCCATCCAAGACCTTACTGTTGTTGGTATGCTTGGCATCATCGATCCCCATCGTCCTGAGATCCCAGCTACTGTTGAACAATGCCGTCGCGCAGGAACTCGATTCTTCATGGTCACTGGCGACTACGCTTTGACCGCTGCTGCAATTGCTCGAAACACTGGTATCTTCTCCTGCCAGCAGGACCCTGACACCATCGACTCATTGTACGCTGGCACACCCTCCAACAGCGAAAAGGGTAAGCCCAAGAAGGGAGACCGGGCCGAGATCATCAAGAGAAGTCTGCTTTTGGAGGGTATTCACCTCAGCCGGTTGAGCCAAGAGGACTGGGACATTGTCTGCGCCTACGATGAAATTGTCTTTGCACGCACCACACCAGAGCAGAAGCTTCGCATCGTTACTGAGCTCCAAGCTCGTGACAATGTTGTTGCTGTTACTGGTGATGGTGTCAATGATGCTCCCGCCCTTCGAGCCGCTGATGTTGGTGTTGCTATTGTCACCGGTAGCGACGTCGCCATCGAGGCATCAGATCTTGTTCTCCTCGATAGCTTCGACTCTATCATCGACGCTATGCGGCTTGGTCGTCTCGTGTTCCAGAATCTTCAGAAGGTCATCTCGTACCTCCTCCCCGCTGGTAGTTGGTCCGAGATCTGGCCTGTGATTCTGAATGTCTGGTTCGGTGTTCCTCTTCCCTTGAGTGCGTTCCTCATGATCATCATCTGTGTCTTCACCGATCTTTTCCTGAGTCTCTCTCTCATCATGGAGAAGGAAGAATTCGACCTTCTTTCTCTTCCTCCTCGCAACCACAAGCGCGATCATCTCATCAATGCCAAGATCTACACGCAAGCCTATCTCTTTACTGGTTTCATGGAGACCATTACTGCACACGCCATGTTCTTCCTTTACATGTGGAGATACGCCAAAATGCCGGTTTCGGAACTCTTCTTCCTCTTTGAGGGATACTCCGAGGGCTACCATGGTTACACCCAGGATGAGCTCATCAAGTTCAACAACACTGGTCAGTGTGTTTACTTTGTCACTCTGGTTTTCCTCCAATGGGGTAACATCCTTGCCGTGCGCAACCGTCGTTTGTCTATCTTCCAGGCCAGCCCTCTATCCAAGGCTCACCGCAACCCTTGGTTGATTCTCAGCATGCTTATCAGTTTGTGCATTGCCATCTTTGTCACTGAGGTCCCTGGAATCCAGAAGCTGTTTGATACTGAGTCTGTACCTATTGAGTTCTGGTTTATTCCTATCCCTCTTGGACTGGGAATTTTGTTGGTTGATGAGTTTAGAAAGTTTATCGTCAGGACATACCCCAACTCATTTGTGGCTAGAATCGCATGGTAAAGTTTAGAGCATATGATTAGACTAGCAAGCGAGTAGGCGCTATTGCAATTTACACTGTTTTTCACTTTTTTGACGGAAACGTGAGGATACTTGCTAGTCTGAATCGGCACTGCGTTTGATTCAATGATAGATTCCGCTTACTTTCATCACCATCGTAGATTGTCATCGGTCTGCATCTCCGGCTCACAGCCAAACCCTCATCCTCTATAACCCGTTGAGCAGCAGAACCCAGCACATACGACCATACCTATCAGAGAACTCGGGATCCCGTCCGCTCTCCCATAGATAAGCTGGTAAGGGGCGGATTAGTAGTTGGGTCGGTGACGACCAGCGAATCCCCGCTGTTGTATGT